>BMAU01003127.1:0-46175 GCA_019973935.1 Trichonephila clavipes
GCCACACGCATAATTTGCTACAAGTCCCGATAGCCGAGTTGGCAGAGCGTTGGACTGAACTTCCTCAGGTCTCGGGTTCGAATCCCGGCCCCGGCAGATTTATCCAAAGACTGGAATTTTGTTTCCGTTTTTAATGTATTGTTTCTCTAGGTTCTAGATGAATCCAGATCATTCTTTAGAGTGCATACTGGTTATTTCTCGAATATTCCGAAGTGTATAAAAGCAGAGTTCATCGCCAGTTGGGCATGTTCTCAGTCCAGTGTTGTATCGAGCTCCAAGCGTTAGAATAAATCTAATTGTTTGTTTAATTGAACTGTGTACTTCTTTCGAACTCCGTGATAAGTTTGGTGGAGGCGCCAGGGTACAATTACGTCAAACGTGGATAATAGTGAAACAACCTTACTTGGGGAACACCGGTTAAGAGGATTATCCCGAATTCCGACTGTTTAAAAGAAAATAGTAGGAAGAGGGACAAAAATGCCGACCGAGCAAGCCAAGCCCGCAGTAACACCTTCGTTACAGCAAATGGAGGAGCCCATCGACCTTCCGAGGAGAGCGCCTGGGAAGACCTCCCAAATGGCTTAAAGAGTGCGATCGGTAGCCAACTTTAACAAGTGGGGATGACATGATGTAGCCTGGCTAACGTTTATTTCTTTCTTGACGGAACTGCGAGACAGTGGTATGTCAACAACGAAGACGCCCTTAGATTCCTGGAAGCGTTTAAAAATGGACTAAGTGGACTTTTCGGTGACCGTCAAAAATATACCAGAAGGGCAGAAGAACAACTAAAATGCCGAGCCCAGCGTTCAGGCGAGAGTACACAGTCCTACATACAAAGTGTATTAGGACTTTGCCCAAGAGGTAAATCCTCTGATGAAAGAAGACGAAAAAGTGTCACACCCTAATGAAAGGTGTTGCTGAGGATATTTATCAGGCCCTGTTGACGAGAAATCAACGACACAGCAAGTTTTATCAAATGGTGCAACTATATCGAAGATATGAAGCAGAAGAGTTGGTCGACCGAGATTTGAAAGGCTTCCAAACGTCGTACCGTTTGCATCCTGACGGATGAGACTGATTTGGTCTCTCTTATTCGCACAATCGTACGAGAAGAAGTCCATCGACTAGTTAACCAGACGCAAGAATCTTTGGACTCCGATCCCCAATCCTTAGAAGAGATCGTTCAAGACGAAGTTGAAAGGGTTTTGGCCCCAGTGTCAACAAAACCTACAGAAACTAGACCACGACCAACATACGCCGCTGTAACCAGGAAATACAGAGCTCCTGTTCAGAAATTCCCACCTGAACCAAGAAAAACAGATGTGTGGAGAACGGCTGACAACAGACCTGTTTGTTTCCACTGCGGACGTCCTGGACATGTAATGCGCTACTGCCGAGAAAGGCTGTCTTTGACAACTCTCGAAACCGCCGACGGAACTTCGACGACGTTGGCACTGAAATACGCCGACCAAACTCTTCTCGCCGTTTTACGCCAAGTCCCACGAGAGGCCGATCCCAATACGTCGTTACAGATCCCCGTCGCCATATCGCCGATCCAGTCAGTCGCCAGGCCGTAGGAGCGAGGGAAAACTAAGGAGAGCGACCTTCCAGGAGGTGAGGCCGCGTGTACTGGAAATCCTCCGTCGACCGCCAAGATGACTGGTAACCAACTAGACGTACGTAATAATAGATAGAAGCCGATACGTGCTCTAGTAGATTCTGGGGCATCGTTTTCTGTCATATCCGATAAGTATCGCCGATTTTTAAAGTTCTGTTTGCTGATGCCAGAGCGTTATGCTGAAAGTTGCGGATGGAAATTTTGTTCGGCCGATAGGAAAATGTGTTTTACGTGTCCGTATAAACAATCGAGAACTGCCTTTTGAATTTATTGTTTTTATCACATTGTAGCCATGACGTCATCTAGGATGGGACTTTTAGAAGCGTCTCAAGCCGTTATAGACTGTGGACAAAATGAACTTGTTCTAGAAGACATCTGTCGAGACTCCACAGCGCCTGACGCCTGGAATTTGTATGCCACCAGGGACTATACGCCTTAAGCCGCATTCTTTAACTAGAATAACAGTATCAGGATATCAAACCCGAGGAGACATAAATGTAGTTCTAGACGGCAGCAAACATTTGCTCTTCGAGAAAAATATTGCTACACCGTCCATGGTATCCACATATCGTAACGGAAAAAGTGATGTCTGGGTTACCAACCTGCAGTTCGAAACCAAATCATCCCTAGAGGAATGTGCATAGGCCAAGCTGAACCACTAAATGAAGGGCATCTATGTGTTATTTCCGACACATCGGGTTGCTTGGATGACCAGCAAGAAACTTCAGAGTCACAGATGAATTGTTCGTTAATGATGTCACCCGAGTTAAGTGACGAACAGAGAAACAAGCTATCCGAACTACTCGGAAATTTTCTGGGCTTTTCACGAAGACCGACAAGTCGACAGCCGCGAAGACGAATGTGAAACACAGGATTTTTACTGGTGATCATGCTCAATCAACCAACGAGCCTACAGAGTCTCGCCGACTGAAAGACGCATCATTCATGAAGAGGTTCAGAAAATGCTTGATGAAGGTATCGTCCAACCCTCTGAAAGTCCTTGGTCATCACCCATTGTGCTCGTAAGAAAAAAAAGACGGTAGTTGGCGTTTTTGCGTCGATTATCGCAAGCTGAATAGCGTCACGAAAAAAGACGTTTATCCTCTGCCTCGTATTGACGATACGCTCGACTGTCTGAAAGGTGCCATGTTCTTTTCTTCCATGGATCTCCGATCTGGTTATTGGCAAATAGAAATAGACGAAGCGGATCGTGAAAAAGACGGCATTTATTACCCCGAAGGCTTATACGAGTTTAAAGTCATGCCGTTTGGTCTCTGTAATGCACCTGCGACCTTCGAGAGAATGATGGACAATTTGCTACGCCATTTTAAATAAACTATGTGTCTTTGTTACCTAGATGACATAATAGTGTTCTCAGAAACTTTTGAAGACCATCTTATACGATTAAGACTTGTTCTAAAATGTCTTCAGGAAGCTGGTCTTAAATTAAATTCAAAGAAGTGTCTTTTGCTGCCCAAGAAGTAAAGATTCTGGGCCATCTTGTATCTAGTAATGGCGTTCGTCCGATCCCGACAAAATAAAAGCCGTAAGAAATTTTCCCACTCCAAAGAATATACATGACATACGAAGTTTTCTTTGGCCTTTGTTCATACTTTAGAAGATTTATTAAAGGTTTCTGTTATCTCGCCGAACCTTTGCAGTCGTTGCTGAAAAGTGGCGTGGAGTTTCATTGGGGTCCTGAAGAGGTGGAAGCATTTAACAGTCTTAAGAAAGCACTTACTTCGGATCCAGTATTGGGGATGTACGACGAAAGAGCTTCTACAGAAATCCATACTGATGCAAGCGGGTACGGTATCGGAGCTGTCCTAGTACAAATTCAGAATAATGTCGAGAAAGTTATAGCATACGCTTCTAGAACTCTGACAAAAGCCGAAAAGAATTATTCCACCACAGAAAGGGAATGTCTTGCCATCGTATGGGCTACCAACAAATTTCGGCCGTACATATTCGGAAAACACTTTACTGTTGTAACTGACCATCATTCCTTGTGCTGGCTCATGAATTTAAAGGATCCTTCAGGAAGGCTTGCCAGATGGGCCCTCCGACTTCAAGAGCATGATTTTGACGTAAAATATAAAACCGGTAAGAAGCATAGTGACGCCGACGCTCTTTCGAGAAATCCAGTGGAAGAGGAAACGAAACATCAGACAAATTTTTAGCAGTCACGACGAGTATGAACCTTGCGATGGAACAGAAAAAGGATCAAGACCTTGCGAAATTAAAACTTTTGAGCAACTCATCCAAAAACGAAGAATTCAGATTTATCGACGGTATCCTTTGCAGGAAGAATTTTGATCCAGATGGAAAGTTGTGGTTGCCAGTCATTCCTAAACATCTACGAGCAGACATACTAAGGCACTTTCATGACGCCCCCACCGCAGGACACCTTGGTTTCGCGAAAACTTATGACAGGGATACGCAAGAGATTTTACTGGCGGGAATGTACCGAAATGTCGTTCGGTATGTCATGCATTGTCGGGAGTGCCAAAGGAGAAAGTCCGTTCCTCAACGACCACCTGGACGTTTAGTTCCCATCCCTCCAGCTATAGCTCCTTTTCCATCGCATTGGAATTGATCTCCTTGGGAGATTTCCAAAGTCTGTTCATGGAAACAAATGGATAATAGTCTGCACGGATTACTCAACACGATATGCAATAACAAAAGCCTTGCCGACAGCCGAAGTCGACAAAATAGCGAAGTTCTTACTTGAAGAAATTGTGCTCAGGCATGGAGCTCCTCGGTAATTATCACAGATCGTGGAGCCGTCTTTCGATCCAGACTTGTTTCTCTCTCGTCGACTTGTGTAACATTGATCATCGTTTCACAACGGCGTATCATCCCCAAACAAATGGACTGACGGAGCGCTTCAATAAGACCTTGGCCCGACATGTTGTCAATGTATGTGGATGTAGAGCAGAAAAAATTGGGATGAAATTCTACCATTTGTAACCTTCGCTTATAATACCGCTAAACAAGAGACCACAGGTTTTACGCCGTTCTATTTACTTCATGGTCGTGAAGCGGAAACGACACTAGATACAATGCTACCATTCTGTCCTAACGATTTTGATGACAATAACATCACCAAGATAGCAGCCAGAGCCGAAGAATCACGACAGCTAGCCCGAGTGCACCTCTGAGAGCTCAAGACAAAGATCGTCGACGTTACGATTCCAAACACCAAATGGTATCTTACGCTCCCGGAGATCTCGTATGGGTTTATACTCCAGTGAGAAAAGTCGGTCTCTCCGAAAACTCTTAAGAAGGTATTTCGGACCGTATCAGGTGCTACGCCGTTTATCAGCCGTGACTTACGAAGTACAAGATTTTGATCCTGCTTCACGAAAAGAAAACTAAGAGAAGTTGTCCATGTACTGCGTATGAAACCGTACCATGATCCCGCCGAGCAAATCGAAACCGAGGATATTCCTCCCAAAGAATCATACAAAGGACCCATCACTCGTTCCAGAATAAAGACCCTTGAACAAAATGACAGCGGGGCGCTGTCTTCTTTTTCGGGGAGCAATGCCACACGCATAATTTGCTACAAGTCCCGATAGCCGAGTTGGCAGAGCGTTGGACTGAACTTCCTCAGGTCTCGGGTTCGAATCCCGGCCCCGGCAGATTTATCCAAAGTCTGGAATTTTGTTTCCGTTTTTAATGTATTGTTTCTCTACAGGTTCTAGATGAATCCAGATCATTCTTTAGAGTGCATACTGGTTATTTCTCGAATATTCCGAAGTGTATAAAAGCAGAGTTCATCGCCAGTTGGGCATGTTCTCAGTCCAGTGTTGTATCGAGCTCCAAGCGTTAGAATAAATCTAATTGTTTGTTTAATTGAACTGTGTACTTCTTTCGAACTCCGTGACAATATTGGCACCGAGTTTGAAATTCCTGCGTTTAAAGTCTTTTGTTCGAAAACCTAAAAATTCCCAACAAATAAAGAATTTACATCTTAGAAGCAAGCTATTGTTCTGTACGATTTTTAAAAGTGAGTTTGAGTTCACAACTCAACGTTTTTAGAAATCTTTTGTCTCTAAAAGGAACCTGTTAGGTTTTCTTGTGTAATAACCAAGAATTTTGCTAAGTTAATAAAATTAAAAAAGCGTTCTCTCACACACATAGCAGTATAAACAAGCAGTAATATAGCATTATATGAGCACATTCATGTGTATGTATAAAGTATACGTTTAAGGATTTATCTTTAGATAATAGTACAGTAGAGTAAACCCTGCTTGGGGCATCCTTTTGTACGATTATATTTTCGTTCTGTCTTTTTTGGTATGCAGTATAAATTCCAACGGCATTGGTGTCACTGTAATGTTTTTATCATACATATATACACTTCAAAGAGCCCTGTTCATTAGTTATAACAGTCGCTCGACATGCACGTTTAGTTGCTTTCTCAACGCACTAGCGGCATTTTGCACTTGATTGAAGGCTTTACAACTTTTTATGGCAGTAGTGAGACCTTATCAATAATTTGAAAGATTATGAAGATGGACAAGAAGAACCGGATTCTTTGAGAGTGAATAAAATATATGCAAGGACCAAGCCTTCTAACAAATCGGAAAAGCATTTAATATAAATACCAATTCTGAAGCAGCAGTTTGTAATTCCACGGAGACTTTGTGAAGCGTTTTGCGAGGTCGTGACTTTCACAAGCAACTGAACAACCGACCGCCGTCACAAAACTTATCACTTATTTTATAGTGCCAAAATAAAATCAATTGAAATTGTTATCTTTTAGTGACGAACGCGATTTTGAACCAATTCCCACTGGAAGATGCGTGCTTTTTTGGATTACGATAAATAGCAGTGAATTATGTGCAACATTTTTAAATTTCTATATGTATACAATGAGAAATTAAATTTTTTAAAAATGTTTCCATGGGGCATTGAATTATTTATTTTGCCTGGAAGCACTTTTCTCATAAATTTCGTAAAAATTGAAGTATTTTCTAGGAGCGACTTTTACGTTTTCCCCCTCCGCCACAAAAAAGTGGCCGCGGTAGCCGAGTGGTATAGGTATCGGACCGTGGCTTGCCTGGTCACGAGTTCAAGCAGTACCACTAAAGACCCGCCGTGTACGGCACCGATGCACGTTAAATCTGTCGAGAGCTGAAAACGTCCTCCCGTTGGTGTGGTGTGGTAGATTTAGGAGAGGGGGTGCCACTCAGCTGTCGTCCACGTCACTTTGACCCTGGTTCAAAATTGTGGTCCGTCGCCAAAAGCCCTCGTGTAGCTGAACAGTGCGACGTTAATATTCAATCAATCAATCAATCAACCGCCATAAAAAAATTCTGTTGTATGTCGACTAGTTATAAGTTACATGCAAGTATTTATAAAATTTTTTGCCAAATGTTTTTTGTGGTCTCTTTCTACCAGCCCAAAAGATTTTACTGTAGAGAAGAGTATAAAGATTGATGTGTATAATGTTATATTTAACCAAGCACTTTTTGAATATTTAACTAAGCACAAAAAAACGACCTTAATTTCACGCGCAGAGTGTCTCGTACCCAAAGTGTTTACATTCTGGTTTTACCGTAAAATTTATACAAAGGTGAAGAAGAAGGAAATAGAAAAAGTAGAAATATACAATATTTTTATTACACTTTTCACAGGTAAATTTAGTTTTTCTGTTCTTTTTATTAGGATATTCAGTAAATTGTTTATACACTACACTTTTTAGTCTTAGTGGCGAGTGAGTGATGTTTTTACTACATCTTAATTTTTTTTTAAAATTTCGTAGTAGTTGCTGCTGGTTTTTACATTCTTCTGTTAATCGAAATCCAAACACTTCAGAAATCAGAGTCTAGTTGATGCTTAGGGGGGGATTTCTGAATACTGAGCCAAAATAATTTGAGCATTTATTGTCGTAACGTTCATTAACATAAAAAATATTGTCATACTAACGATTAGATTTTCTAGCAGACATTAAAGCATAATGTGGTCATTTTATCAAGGACGATTATTACTCCTCCAGTTAAATTATCTGATAGATTTCAGTAGAGAATCACACTCTGTTGCTATCTTCCTCTTCATCATCGTTAATTCTTCCTCATCATTTCCGCAAAGAGATTTCCTTTCTCCCATCCGAAAATACTTGTTGTACTATATCTATAAAATACTGTATATTGCTTGCCAGCCACCTTAGTATGATGGATATGTCCCTGCGGGCTTATAACCGAGTGCGTTATAGTTCTGAATCCCGACTAAGCAGCATGCTTGTATTTTCTTCGGGAAAGAAGCCGGATTTCCTTACCCGTAATGGAATCCAGCCTCAAATGGAAAGCCAGCGCACCCTTCTGTTGTGGAGTGCTGATCCTCACTTGTAATAAATGTTTATATTCCTCTGTGTTTGTATTTATTTGTTTCTCTTCTTCCCCTTGTATTTTGCTATGTATCCCAGAATAAAAAACACACAACTGTATCTATTAAATTACTTAAAAAAAAAAAAATACAAGTAATAAAACAAATTAAGTCAATTTTTAGTTTAGATCAACAAAGACAAATTTTATTTTTAGCTACTTTTTATTAAATAGTTACAATTAATATAAATATGTATATACATATGAATAGAATTACAACATTATGAATAATGTGGTTTAATTATCAGTCTGGTATCGTATTGTCATCCAGCAATAACGCATGTATAAAATTTCAGTTCAACTAAATGCTTAAAACGAGAAAAAAACCTTTTAAGTTTTGACACACCGTCAAAATGATTCCAACGGCTGTATTTTAGAAGTCCTTGAAATAATTAGTTTTAATTCTAATTTTTTATTAAATTATAATTGGTTACTGCATTGTCATCCAAAAAATATATCATGTATATAAAATTTCAGCTCAATTGAACACTTTAGTGCGTATTTTATTAACGATTGAAAATTAAACTAAGATAAATAAATATGCAGAAAGCGTGAATTATAATAGTAGGAATGAAGCAACATTTCTTCATCATAATAATAATGCGCCAATGCATAAGATTTTTAAAGTTAGTTCTCATGCATTTAGAACTGTAACAGCGATTCACGCGCAGAAAATGACTTACCAGAAGAAGTGGTATCGAAAATATATATATATATATATATATATACATTTAGAATCTAGTCTCCATGAGCCGGCTGGCTCAAAGAATATGGCCTTTACAGGAATGCCCAACTATGGCCCATTTGGAGAATTTGCGGGCCCAATTGAAGTTTCTGTCTATATTATTTTTGACATTTTGATTACAGTGACGGTTGAATCAAAAATATCGTTTCTTTGACCCACCTCACCTCCCCGTGTAGTTTTTTTACTGAAATAATTTTTTCCTTCATTTGACTCCGCCAAATTGTAACAGGTGTTGATGGATGAAGGGAGAGCATATGAGCTCGCGTGTTATTCTCTTTCAACCAGAACTTCAAGCTGAGAGTGAGTAGTATATTTGCTTCCATTTGCCAGAGAAATAATTTATGTCTATATTTTTAAGTTCAGATTAGTAGTCTTTTCTCTCTTTGTCCTTTATTTGACAATGAACAGTCCGATTGATGATTTAATGAGTTTGCCTCAGAACTGTCAGACCAGCTAGTAGAAATGCAAGATAATTACAGCAGCAGAATAAAAATCTTTAATATTTTAACCTTCTGAAAATTATAATCCTTTTTTTCATTTTATGATACATATTTAATCACGGTAATAATTAATATCATACAATAAGAAACTAAACATTTGGCTATCTGGCAGAAAAGAAACTTTTTGACAAACAGTGTAATAATTACAAAAGCTGTTCTTTACTTAATTGCTTTTTTGCATTTGAAATAAAAAATTTGAAAATTCAAATCAATTTTATGCAAACATACTGTAAATACAAGTATAAAAATGTGAAGATGTTACGCACATAGTTATGTTACATACCTCAGATGCATAAATCTGTCGTAGATAAGAACGGTAGATAAGATATTTCCTTCCACAACAAGTGCAATTGGTCGATTTCAACTTGTTGTGATTGTGATCCAGTAAAAGGTAAACTGGTGTTTTTGATCATATCAATAATTGAATGTTGATCATATCATATTTGAATGCTGTACAATAGTAAAATATTTGAATATTTTTTTATTATTTTGATATGAGCGGCCCATCTCAGTTTAGTAAATTCTTTATATGGCCCACCAACCATTTGTGGCTGGGTACCCCTGCTTTAAAGTTCGCTATTACGCGCGAAAATATTCTTTTTCGAAAAAAGGTTTAGAGAGAGTCCAGAAAAACCTTAGGTGGTGGGCATAACATTCCCCTGCGCGTGAAGTGCCGGGTTAAGGTTGATCGTTTGAAACCAGTAATAATTTTTACTATCTATAAAATTATCCGATGCCTTAAATTATCAGGTAAAATTGATACCGAGATCAAAACACCATTAGTATCAGCGTGATCAAATCATCTGTCGAATTTGCCACCTGTTTTTGGGGTTTCAAGGTAGAGGTTGTTCTTCTTTGCCAAGCGCGAAACGTCACTGAATAAGCCGGAGACAATATAGTTAACCTCGGCTTTCGATTCCAGTTTTATCAAAGGTGGCCTGTCCATGGATTTGAGATGAAAATACAGAATTTTAACACTTAATTTCCTTTCCAAAATACTTTAAGATAAATACACGAACCATTTTGAAAGTGAAGACTTAATGTATTGATTTTCTTTTGATTTGGATTTTAATTCATGAACGTCGCATCGCCAGCCATACGATGCCATCGTGTTTTATATTACCTGCCGTAGGGGAGCTGATGCACGCGCTAAATCTGTCGAGACCTCAAACGTCCTCCTGTTGGTGTTGTGACAGTTGTGACAGGGGGTGCCAGCTCTGGTGTCGTCCACGTCACTTGACTCATGGTTCAAAACATGTGGTCCATCGCCAAAAGCCTCGTGTAAGCTGAACAGTGCGTGACGTTAATATTCGCCACACAAAGCATATGAAAGATATTGGCAACAGACTCCGTAGTTTTGAAGCATGGTGAAGTGACGGGGGCACTCCACGACAATGAGAGAACTTTGAGTCTCATTAGGTTTAATGAGCATCAGTCCTCTTCACAGCGGCTAATAAGTGACAACATGACACGACATTGCTGGCTCTACCTCGGCCAATAGTCTCCTCTAATCTTACTGTTGCGATTTAAGGCTGTTTTCAGTTAATGTTAAAGAATAGGACCCGAATTTGGAACATTTTTTCAGTTATAAGAGAAATGAAAAATTAATGATATTCTAGCTTCACAATCCTTTAGAGAGTAGCATTTTTTATCATACCTCCCATTTTTAACCGAGTTGATTCATTTTTTTCTGGTATAAAATGTGTTTCGCTTTTTTTATCCTATACCGTAATGTTAAATGGGCTTTGCCTTCACGTATTAAAACAAAAAAGAAAGTATTCACGGAATATTTTGAAGTTTTTAAAAACACTGCATTGTTAACAGAGGTATGAGGGTTATAATATTGCAAATTTTCATTGAAAAAATGGGTCACTTTTCTGTTTGAAAATGTACTTTGCGTTTAGCTAGAGCTTTCGTACTTTTACCGAAGACAGTGTTAAATGCATTTAAAAGAAAAGAAAAAATTAACGAAGATTTCTGTAGAATTATTTGTGATCTTGGTAGCCTAGTGGTCCAGGTAACGGACTCCTGGTCGGCGTGTCATGAGTTCGAGCCTGTTACAGCTGAAAACCCTCCGTGCCGACGCACGTTAAGTATGTCGAGGCTCAAGCGTTCTCCCGTTGGTCTGGTGTGGAAGTTATGAGAGGGAGTGTTAGCTCAGGTGTCATCCTCGTCACTTGACCATGATTCAAAATTTCGAGGTTCGTCGTCAAAACCCCTGATGTAACTGAGTGGTGCGACGTTAATATTCCCTCACTCACCAAATATTTCTAATATATTCCTAAGTACTTTTCTATTTTCTGAAATTCCACAGAAACAAATCATTAAAATTTATATTAAATATTTTGAAAAATTGACTCAAAGTATATTTTTACATAAACGATCCTTGTTTTTTATTCCCCTAGATACATTTTATCGTTTTAGATTTCAGGCTATATCTTCGGCTAATGTTAAATAATAGGAGCAAATCGAGAATATTTTTTCAGATATAAAAGAACTGAAACATTAATATTATATATATTCTGGCTACACTACCCCTGTAGAGAACCACTTATTTTATCATACTACTCATTTTTATCAGAGTTGACACATTTTATTTTATAAATTGTGTTTTTCATTTTTGTTGCTATCCCTTCGCGTGTTAAAAAAAATATTTATGAAATATTTTGAAATTTTAAAAACACATTATAAACAAATGCCTGAGATACAATGTCACATTTTTATATAAATTGAGGCATTTTTTCTGTCCGAAAATGCTCCACGTCAAGTTCACGCTCTGGTACATATATGAAGACAGCTTTGCTGGGAAATTCTTCCTGGAAATTATTGGGCTTTTCGTTGACATTGATTGAATACTCAATGTCGCACTGTACCAAAGCTACACGAGGGCTTTTGGCGACGGACCACGTAATTTTGAACTACGGTCAAGTGACGCGACGATACTGAGCGCCTGCGCCACCTCCCTAACTACCACACTGCACTACACCAACGGAGGGACGTTTCAGCCCTCGACAGATTTAACGGGCATCGCTGCCACGGCGGTCTTTAGGGTAATGGGCTCGAACTGTGTATAAGGCGTTTACGATCCGATACCTATACCACTGGCTACCGCGGCCACTATTATTTTTCCGTTAGTGCGGCGGCAATCAAAGATAAATGCAAGCACGAATGAAATTTTTTTTTTTTTGACAATACATCATTTTGTAGTATCGGGAAATTTCAAAGCAAGAAATATCCTTCATATTAACTTGGACGATTGGTCACCCCAGTTTAACGCTATGGGCGAACGGCGAAAAACAGCACGTGAAGATGAAAACACAGATACACTATCGATTAGAGGTCAACAGAGATCAAAGCAGATGATTAGGATGAAGTTACGTGCTTCTTGTTCTGTTCTGTTGTTGGAAGACAATGCGAGACCATACCGGCAATGCAAAACCATATTGCAATTTTTTGGTTGGGACGCCTACACTATCCACCATATAGTGTTGATCTCGCAACGACTTTCATCTGTTTCCGGCTTTGAAGAAGAATTTCGCCTGAAGGCGCTTAAAAAAAACAACGCTGATGTCAAAAGCCGTTAAAATTTCTCAAAGTTTCAATAATTTGCGACCCAATATTCAATCATAATTTTCATCGCACCCCATACAATAATAATGTATTTAATTTTAAAAAACTATATTTTGTCGCTGCTAAAGTTACAAAAATGACTTTAACCTCTTTGCCACCGGCGTACGTGTGTAAACGTCTTGCTCAGGCAAAGCTTTAATTACCCCGGGTGAAGCATGATCTTTTCTATTCACTGCTGTCCATAAAATTGTTCCGAAGGTTTTGGAATGCAATAAAAGGACGCCCCAAATACATCACATACGCTCGACAAAGGGGAAAGGGTGGCATCAGGGAGCGAATCGCGTAACTTTAAATCGGCAGTGAAGGGATTAATTATAAACGTACAAATTATCGAGATGAGTCAATTTTTGTATATAATTTTATATATGACAAGCCATGGAGGTATTGGAAATTATTAGTGTTGTTTTTTAACTCTAGTATAGTTAGTTTATTGTAAAATACATTATCCATTACTAATAAATTTAGAAAGTGTATTATGTCAATGTATTTTGTTTATTTTCAGTAATTTAATAAGTTTTTAAATCTTTTGTTTTCGACTTTTTAGTATGCTTGCGTCCCCTCGTAAAGCTATGTCACACCCCGGGGGCGTGCCTTACAGTTTGAGAAAACACTACGTTAGACACTTCTTCCGTATCCTGAGTTTTCCTGGAAGGCCTTTGGAAGCTTATCAAGCGGTATTACAAATATCTCAGTGTATCCACTTATGTGGGAAAAAGTTGTCTTATCTTTAATGTCTTATTCTATGCTTTGACTTTTTCATACACAACTCTGACCACAGTAGATAAATATTAATGTTAAATATATTATTAACATTGTACTATTTTAACGAATGTGTGGCGCAGTATAGCCAGACTGGCTCTTGCGTCAAAAAAAAATCAGCACTCCCTCACCGACCACAGTCGACAGGGAACATTTTCTGACTCACCTTCGTAATAATAATAGATTGAATATTAACGTCGCACTGTTCAGTTACAAGAGGGCTTTTGGCGACGGATCACGTAATTTTGAACCATGGTCAGTGACGTGGACGACACCTGAGCTGGCACCCCCTCCCTAACTACCACACCACACCAACGGGAGGACGTTTCAGCTCTCGACAGATTTAACGTGCATCGCTGCCCTACACAACGGGTCTTTAGTGGTACTGGGCGTACAAATAATAGAAAAGGCATCCTGCTAAACACATGGAATATATTGCCTCCATTAGGGGGAATTGGCCATTGGATAAACATTCAATCTTAAGTTAAATTTAAAACGCGTAAATCACAGTAAAATCAATTTTACTTTCTTTAGACGTTAAAACGAATTGTTCGATATACGATTTTGAATAAGTTGTTTGTCCTTCCCATTTACGTTTTTTAAATATTTGATTAATTACTGGAGTGCTGGTCTATATTTGCGAACGATTCCTAGAAATTTAATCTGCAAAATAAATAATTACATCAAATACTACCTTTCCCTCGTAAAGGATGATTCTACCCCTTAAAAAGCCAAACTCATGAAAGCATTCACCAGTAATCCTTGTATAACTATAGAGTGATAACTCAAACCAATTTTTCTTAATGTAATTCATTGTTACATTTTGACTCAATAGCTTGTACCGAAAGCGAGTTAAAAATAAAGATTCCCGAGATATTAGAATATCCCGGCACCTGTTTGTCATAGACTATGTATTTTTGGGAAAGATGTAGGATACGATGGATAATTAATGTCACGCTTATTTAAAGGTAAATTACAGAAGAACAATTCCTTAAATATGTTATATTAATTTCATAGAGTACCATTATAACCAATTAATTTGGTTTTTTTTGGTTCCGAGAGTTAGAATTCTTTCGAAAGTCACACGAATGTTATTGGCAACGAATCTTGCCATTTTGAACTGTGGTAAAAGGTGAAAACCTGGAATCATAGCAAGTGTTTACCTCGTTCAAAGCAGCTAATTAACAAGAATAAATTAAATTTAGAATATCAAGAAAATTTTTTTATATATATACAGGTAAAAATATAAATTGATCAGTAAAAAGATTAAAAAAGCAAATGTTACATGACTTTGGTCAAAGTAAATTTATTAAAATTTCAAAACGTGCCAATTGAGTAAAACAAGTTATAAATTTAACATTAACAGACAAGCCAAAGATATTAACATTTAAATAAGTAAGTATCCATTTTAAAGAGGTACATACTTAAACTTCGTATTTGAGTTAAAGGCTTAAATGACAAATATTTCACCTCGGCATCTGAAAAATTTGAAATCAGTACCTGCAATGAAAACTGGGGCTTATCCCTATCGCGAATCAAGTTTTTAATTCGGTAATTAAAGCTATCAGCAAATGAAATAACATTATCTAAGGTTTCGCTATTTATGTTTGACAAAATAAGAGATGAGCATTTCATTACAAGAGACTGTATGTCATACTTATCTGCTGCAATATACAGTTTTAAGGTTTCCTCCAGATCTAAATTGTAGATCATGCCAGAATAAATATAGGAAATCATCAGCTGTAAAGTGGCTGAATCAATGTCATCAATTTCCACTCGTCCTGTGATTGTTTCTTTGACGGTGTGGTTAAGCATTCGCTGGAAGACTGAAGATCGGGCTGCCAATATTGCTCTGTGTACTTTAAATTCTTTGTCGTAAGAAATCATAGTAAAATCGCTGAGGAACTCACTTTTAGAAATCGCAGCATATCAACAGGGAAACGGTTGTAATAAGAATAGTTCTGAGCCGTTTTGACATGTATTATACGATCTCTGTGATTGCTTATGAATTTTACTTCGTCGAACAGATCGATATGGCAAATAAGTTGAAACACCTTCGGGAGCTTGCAAAAATTTTATTAATTCTGCTTTCCCATATTTCATTTTTGAAGAACATGTGTGACTCGCAACCAAGCAGGGTAACTCTACCACAACTGCTTTCCTCTATTCTATAATCTAGAAAAATTGGCATATCTGTGTTAAACGTATCGAAATGGAATGAGACGAATAAATAGAAATCATCATTATCCTTCTTTATTTCACAAGCGATAATCAGTTTATTTGTATAAATCTTCTTAGTAGGGTATGTTCTGCTGCAAGGTTGAGTTTTTAATAATTCGAATTTACTTCCCAATCAAATTTCAAGTGATCAACATTGAATTCAGGATCCAGACTAGAAAAATATGGATGATTATGCATTTTTTGTATCAAATCTGTCATTTCTAGTTTCATGGTCACTATGTAAAGCTCTGCTGAAATCCGAACATTTGGAATAATTAGTTTTGCTGAATATATATAAACTAAAATGACTCTCAAAATCTCTAGTGAGATGTTTTCCATTCCTATTGAAACCAGCTTGGGGCACCGGGCAGCAAGAATACATTTGGCGGGGTCAGGAATTGATTCCGAACACAAGAAAGTCTAAGATCGACAATTGGCCATACTGTAAAATGTCCAATAAATCTTGAGAAAGAGCCTCTAAATCATTTTTTAAATTCTGCACATCGATTTCACTGAGAACTTTGCTTTTAGACATTCTAATAAATATTTCAAATGTATTATCGGTTTTCCGCGAAGGTATTTGTGAAAAACAGGACTTCCCCAACAATGGTGTCTGTCGAAGCAAATGTTTTGGAATTCCACATAAGTACGGTTTCTTTCGCATTGAACGAAAAGTCAACAAAAATTTTTCTCGATGTTAGTATCACAGCTTGCTCTTTGAAGGTAAAGAGATGTGTAATTCCGAAAACTGTGACCCTTTGTGTAAAAAACAAGTTGCCATCTTGTACCATCCAGATCTTCAGTCTCAAAAGTTTCGCTGTGGAGTACTTCTGCAGATGTATCTGGATTCTTGCTAAGGAAAAATGTACATTTTCTTGTATAATCATAATTCCTTTTGTTTAATCTTGGCATGATAAAATAAACTTAAAAACGAATTTTTTAGTCGATATATAAAAATCACAACGTCAACTTTTAATGCATGTTCCATCTAAAATAAACCAAAAACTTCCAACAAGAGAATAATAACACGTATATATATCTACGGCTCGCAGTTAGAAGCTGAAATTTAACTGAAGGTATCCGACTACGTTCGGGACTGTGATTTTGCCAAAGCGTACAAAAGAATATTTGTGTTCTTGTTGTTGCACGCCCCCATTGGTCAGAGTGCTAGACGAGGTCCATGGTATCATACACTTTCAGAAAGTCCAACACCAGCAAGGGAACGTCTACTAAGACCTGCTGGTGAGCCCTAGGCACTCGAGGATGTAAGCAGGCATGGCTGGCTCAGAAGATATGTTTTTATATTTAATGTCATTTAGATTAGAATTCGTTTATAAAATTGTTTTAAGAATATTATTACAATAAAAAAAATATTTAAATGCAATATTTTGGCAAAAAATGAACTTAGAGTTACATTTTTTCAAAATATTCTCCTTTTATGAAAAATGCTTTTATAATAATATTTTGAGCATTGCATAGCGTTATAGCATATGCATAGCTAAGACTTCTCGAGAGGGCCTGAACTGCGACTTTTGAAAAATTCACATTATTTTCAGAGTTACTACCATTTGAAATAATTATCGGTGTTTTACTATTAAAATTTCTCCACTCTGATGTATTAAAATATAAATAAATCCACTTTTAAATTATGTATTTCAAAAATCCTAGTTCAAGCTCTGTACAGAGGTCTGAGTTATATATAGGCAAAGTATTATTACAGAAGAATCTTCCTTAAAAGAAGAATACTTGGATATTTGGAAAATAAATGATTCTATGTTCCTTTTTTGCCATAATATTGCTTATTTAAATCATTTTTAATTGTAATAATATTCTTCAAACAATTTAATACGGGTATTCTAATCTAACTGACGCTAAATATTAAAAAAAATATTCATTTGTACGCATTTGAAAAATCATGGTTCCGAACGTATTCGAATGCCTTACGGAGAAGTACCATCACCATTTTCAAACAGTAATTATCTGATTTTGCAAAAAATTTTTAGGTAGTTAAGTCCTTGTTGCGATATTTTTGGATTGGTAGTAAAATTATTCTCGTATTTCTCTCAGTTTAAATTTTATCCAAGTGATGTAATGAAATTTTGCATTTAATAAATTATTTTAGAATGTTTCTTCAAAATTAAAGACCTGTCACTATCACGAACTCATGGCCAACGCATCCTGAGTTCCAGCGTGTTGCCACTGAAGACCTACCTTGTAGAAGGGCTCATGCAAGTTAAGTCTGCCGTAACCCAATGTCTTCCCATACACGTGGTGTGGAATCTCAAAGAGGTGGAAGGAGAGGTACCAGCTCAGGTGTTGTTCTTGTCACTTATTAATGGTTAAAAATTTCAAGGCCCGTCGCCAATAGCTTTCGTGTTACTTTATAGTGGGGCGTTAAAATACACTCATTCTCTCGCTCAAAACCAAAGGCCATGTTCTTAGTGCTAATGTCCATCGACTAAAAATTTGATTTCTACGAAAACCATCGAGAAGAATAAAAAAGACTCCGAGATTCAGTTAGGCCACTAACTCTTTAAATAGCATTACAAAGGTTATAATCAACATCAATATTACAGTGGCATGTGAATGGGGTCAATTCATCACCAGAAGACGCTGCGATTGTTTGCCGATCATCACGTGATTATCAAGTAAGCAATAACATCTAATCGTATTACACTTATGGTTGTGTGCAAACCGTCGATTTTGCTTATATTCAAATTTTATATTCCTTAATTTCTTTTAGTACTCTAAATATTTTTAATATATTTTCTAGTCTTTTGCTTTTCATATAGTTATAAAATTTTTACACAGGTTTAGTTTACAGTATTAGATTTAAGCTTAGTTTATACTTCTGTTTTTTAATCTCGTGTATTCCGGTGTCGTCCCCGTCACTTGACCATGGTTCAAAGTTACAAGGTCCGTCACCAAAAGCCCTCGTGTAGCTGAACAGTGCGATGTTAATATTCACTCACTCACGTGACCTCTTATCTTGTGTTTTTGTATACTTTTAGGTTTAGTAATTCATTAACCATCTACATTGTGTTTCAAAAGATTATGAATCGTTCAGTTGAACAAATTCCTTTTTACTTAAAAATTAAGTGTTAAAGTGTAGAACAGGGAGGGGGAAATTAGTGATGTCAAGTGGCCCCGATAGCGAAAATAACACTACGCTTTTCCTAGCAGCGTATAACAACAAAATGCAACTGGTCAAGCCTAGTGGTCAAGGTATCGGATCCTGGCTGTCTTGTCACGAGTTCGAGCCCAGTACCACTAAAGACCCGCCGTGTAGGAAAGGGATGCACGTTTAATCTGTCGAGAGCTTAGACGTCTTCCCGTTGGTGTGGTTGCTAGGAGAGGGGGGTAGTTAAATTATGTATTATGTAGCTTGGCTATCGATTCCGGTCTTATCGCTGAATTAAGTTGCTTGAGACAATCGATTCCATTCGCCAAAAAAATTGACATCACCAATTTAATACCCGGATGTACAGTGGCACAAACAATTGAGGATGCACCTTACTTTTACTTGATAAATCCAACTTTCACTCGAAATAACACATTAACTAGAAGTGCAAACGCGTTTTTATTTTCACACGCAACAAAAGGGTTAATTTACAGTAAAAATAACGAAAATCAACAAAAAAATATCTAAAATTAAAAATTTCACAAGTATTTGAAATAAACATAGGCAGATCTTTACCTCAAAAAATTGAGGATACACCAATGAAATTTGTGTGACATATCACAAACAAAGACAGTGTCGATGTTTGGTTGCATGTCCTTTGGCTTTTATAATGTCCTCCACACTTGCTTTAAATGGGCTTTGTTTCTAATTTGGTGTTTTTGGACCGCTGTTTCGAGTGTAGGCCACAAATTTTTTTATGACATTGATGTCAGGGGACTGTGGTGGTGTATGCAATTGCTGTTTACAAGGAAAAAGACAGCACATTTTGACATTAAATGCCGTATGTTTGGGGTCGTTGTCTTGCTGGGAAATAAAATTTCCATCTAACCCCAATTTTTTTGCACTTTTTTTTAAGATTGTACTTGAGTATATCTACATAAAGCTTATGATCCATTATTCCATCTATAAAAACTAAATTTCCAACCCCATTTGAAGCCATACAACCCCAAACCATGACGGAGCCACCACCATGTTTAACTGTAGGACGTAATTTTTTTGGATAGAAAGTGGTGTTTGGCTTTCTCCAAACGGTGCGATGATCATCACTTCCAAAAATGTTGAATTTGCTTTCGTCATTAAATATAACTTTTTTCCAAAAGTTATCTGTCTTCAATTAATGAGTTTTTGCAAACTCCAAACGCTTTTTCTGATTTTGTAAGTTTATGAAAGGTTTCTTTCTAGCTACTAGTCTGCTATATACAGCATGTCTAATTACATTTCTCACAGTTTCAGCACTTACACTTCTGCCCATTATTGGAGAAGTTTCTGTAGCTAGTTTGACTGCACTTAGTTTAGGATCAATCCTGATATCTTTCAAAACTTTCCTTTTGGCGACATCACTCAGAATACGTTTCCTTCCTCTTCCACTTTTATTTTCAATTAATCCATCGCTTTTAAATCTTCCTATGATTTTCTGGATCCACGAGTGGCTTCTACCGACAATTTTAGCTATTTCACGATAAGATTTTCCTTTCTTAAATAACCTTAATATAAATTTTCTTACATCAATACTGGTCTCTCCGAGAACCCATTTTCCATTTAAAATTGCGACTTTAAATTCAAATAACCAACTTCAAAAGACAAAAGTAGCAATCGAAAAAGTTTAAGATAAAATTGGCCAAACTTATGCTATTATAGTAGCAAGCAAAAAAAAATCCAGTGGTAGTTAAACAAACATTTCATTGGTGTATCCTCAATTTTTTGAGGTAAAGATCTGCCTATGTTTATTTCAAATACTTGTGAAATTTTTAATTTTAGATATTTTTTTGTTGATTTTCGTTATTTTTACTGTAAATTAATCCTTTTGTTGCGTGTGAAAATAAAAACGCGTTTGCACTTCTAGTTAATGTGTTATTTCGATTGAAAGTTGTATTTATCAAGTAAAAGTAAGGTGTATCCTCAATTGTTTGTACCACTGTATTAATGCGACGCTTACTTTATTTAAACTATTTAACTATTTAATTTATTCCCATTGAATCCATTTTAAATAAAACCAGGTTCTACTGACTTTGCATCGCATTATAGCTTAAGTTTAAACATTAGATCTTTAAAAGACAAATAAACTGTACGCTAAATCAAAAGACATTCTGTTAATTAATCATTAATTTATTTTAAAACAATAAGATTGAAATTAAGTTAAAACATAAGAGACACATAGTAAGATTTACTTAACTGATAGAGATCGAGGGAGAGGAGTCATGTCACTGCCTGGAGTCCCCACCTGCGATGACTAATTGGAAGGGACGTGTCAGACCAAGTGGGTGTGAGAGAAATGCCTCAGAGAGTGTGACAATTCGGGGTGCATCCGCTTTTATTCCACGGCGGCTTGCTCCTGTATTCTAGAGCGGATTCTTTACATTCACTCAATCATTATGTCTGATTGGTCTAGAATCAGCGGATGAATACCGTCTCACGGTCAGTGACATCCCCAAGCGCGGGAAAATCCTAATGACACTCCCTATATCATGATGTATTTATGGGAACAATGCCCCCTTCCAGGCGTGGGAACGCGTCACCCTTTTTGGTGGGGTAAAGAGAAGCATTCGCCAAATTCCATCCGTTGTAAACAACAACAGGGCAGATGTAAAAATTACAGTTGTAACTTTAGGGACCGGCGACCTCCCATCACTCCTCCCCTCTTTCAGATTAACAAAACTAAAAATAATGAAACACAAAAAGTTCAGTTAAGTAAATGTAAATACAAAATTGCCCTAGCGTCGGCACATCCAACACAAGAAAAATTCATTGATGAAAATGTCTATATCAATGTCCAAAAAATTCACAGACTCCTGGTTCACGATCAGCTGTCCACATCCTGATGGGAGAGAAAAGAAAAAATTGTCTGGAGCGTCGTAATCTCACTGAAAGCACTATAGTTCGTCGTTCTATTGGTCTTCCGGTGCTGTATGAATCCTGTAGGGGTTCTGCCCATACTCGTCCATGATGCCCGCAGCTCCATCAGCGCTTCGACATCTCTACGAAATCTGCTAAACTGCAAAAATAAAAAAACTTTGTCTCCCAGGGAAACCATATTAGTAATGAAACCACAAATAAAACTTGGCCCTTTGTGACCACCGTCGAAGTCTCCAAGCACCAACCTTCAACTCCTCTTACCTCTCATAACATAAAATAAGAATTTAAAAAAAATTATAAGCAATTTCCAAAGTTCCTACCCAATTCCGTGAGGGAAAACAAATTAACTATCAACAACTACAATTACGTTCATGTACGGAAAAAAATCACTGTATGGATCACCCAAACAATTTACAAAAACATCAAACACAGAATGACAAATAGAATTAATTAAATAATCACAAAGAATCGTGTGCCACTAAATAATAATAAAAAATTAAGACAAGTAACACATAAAAAAAATCAAAATTTGCGTATCTAACAACTGCGCTACTCACAATAACCACACATAGGAGTATTGAACAAAATACATTGATAAAAAATAAACGCTAGTGAAAACATCTACATACAATTCAAGCGTGGCACCCAGAAACAGACACCTCATAATCGTTTAACATCGAAATCTTGACACGACTAATGTGAAGTGAATGTCCCAGACCACCAAAAAAAAATTACTAGCAGAACTCTTCACATACTCAAAGCATAAGAAATTTCAATGGTTCACTAAGAGCATTGATAACAATATTTAATGAAAATAATTAAGTAAAAGTAAAATTTTAGAGATTGAAACGATGGGTGTGCATAGGTGGAGAAAAAAAAATTATAACCTCGGAGAATGCTTAATAGTCTAAGAAATTAAAAAAATTCACTACAAGCATTGGTTACAAATGAAAATTTAAAAAAAAAAATTAACGTAATTAATTCAGATTTGCAAATTAAAATTCTATAAGTTAACGAATCGTATAAATGATAAAAAAAAATTTATAACCTGTAAGAATGCGGAGTAGCGTAAGGAATTTAAAAAAAATTCACTACAAGCATTGGTTACAAATGAAATTTAAAAAAATTTTACTGTAATTAAATTTAGAATTGCAAACTATGAGTGCGCATGTGATCAGTATGCACCCCCAATGTGTACAAAAGCAAAACAAAACAAAACATCCCATTTCCTGCGATAGGGCGATCGCCGGCAACCGCCAACACAAGAAACAGAGTGCAGAATTAAGACTAAAAAAAATTAGCAAATCCAATTGTAAAAAAAAAATAACTATATCGATTAATACTGTTTAAAATAAATTTAAGGAGAAAAAAAAATTTCTTCCACATTCAATACATTCGAATTTCCATTTGAGAAATGAATTCCAGAAATCACAAGTGCAGTTGAAAATTTCAGAAAAAAAAAATTAAAAACATAAAATTGATATGCAACCCAAGTCATATGAGGCGACACATACAGAGTAAAGTAATTTAACTAAAAGAAAATTACTGCAAGTGTTACACAAAATTAAACATAAATTCCAAAATAAAAAAAATATCGCTTAACTAATCAGCATAACTTTTTACCAATCTTCGTAATACAATGTATCCACAAGTCCAGATAATATAAAAAAAAACTCAAATTGTTTCACTATACGCGCAACAAATATACAAACACGAAAAAAACCCCCACAAGATCCTCGATTTACAATAATACCGCTAACTCGATTCATCGAAAGTCCTCCAATTAATAACTCAAATATAATTATATAACAACAACCCAAAATTCTCAGCAACCCTAAAATGACTCCTCGATAATCCAAAATTGCCTTTACCTCCAATCGTTCACATTTTATGCCTCAATAACACTAACTAAACTTATCTGCAACTTCCAAATAATCAATCGATTGCTCCACAATACCATTAACTAAAACCATCTATGCTAATCAACTTATTTACAAAAATCTCACATACTCAATAACACTAACTAGACTTATCTGCAACTTCCAAATAATCAATCGATTGCTCCACAATACCATTAACTAAAACCATCTATGCTCATCAGCTTATGTACACAAAATCTCACGTACTCAATAACACTAGCTAGACTTATCTGCAACTTCCAAATAATCAATTGACTTCTCCACAATACCAATAACTAAAACCCATCTTTGCGCATCAACTTATTTACAAAAATCTCACATAATCCTCAACTCGAACTTTCCTAATTGCATCTCAAAACATTATTAAATATGCCACACAATCATTAATTCAACTTATCTATGTTCATCAACTTAATTACTCGAAACCGTACCAAATCATTAACTCAAATTACCCTATCTACATCAAAACAACGTTCTCAATTATACCGTATAATTATATCAACTCAATTTCCCTTGCTCCAAAATCCTTAAATCAAAACATCCTTCTGTACATCAAACAATTTTATCAAATAAACCATATAACTTTCTTTTCAACTCAATTATCCATTTCCACAAAAAAACAACTATCGAATAAACGTACTTTGAACAAACTTATCTATCTCCATGAAAAAAAAAACTTTCCCAATTCTTCAACAAATTCATCAGTGCAAACTTTATCTATCTCTATCAAATAACTTTCTCAAATATTCCACGAAATCCCTAACTCAAACTTATCCAACTCCTTAAACACGTAGTGAAACAACAAAAAAAATTTCACACCCAATCCTCTTCCAACATTTTCGAAATCTCATAGCAACAGCGCCAGCATCCTAACGTAAAAACAGGAAACAAGGGGGAGAAAAAAACGAAAACCTTTTGGAAAAAAAATTTGCTGAGTCCCTTATCTCATGTTGCGACAGCAGGGGAGGGGCGTGAGGGGAAGTTCCCTCCTAAGGCGCCAAGAATCCGACATCCAAAAATTCCACCCCTGAACTGATGCTGCCCGCGGGGAGGAGAGTCCCTGCGAAAAAGGAGTAACCAAGAAACAGAATTTCCAATCAACAAACAGTATCCCGCCCTTGACCGGATCGCGTGCGGGGGGGGATTACCGATGAAAAAAGGTGCGGACAAAAGCTCACCCCACGTTTTCGAAACGAACGGACAAAAAAATTTCAACACCATTATCTGACCAACAACACAAAAAACTTATTACCAAATAACAAGCAGAATTACTTATTAAAATCCAGAACAAAAGAAATTAAATCAACATCAACACTCAGTTAAATAATCTACCCACGCACTAACATAAATCAACACATGTAAGCCTAGCATCAACGGAAAAAAAAATACCATATCGACCGACCAAAACGTTAAAATTCCTAGTAGTTTAGCGAGACCCAATGATTGGCTGCAAATTCATTTAACAACCACAATTAATCTAAACCAACAAAATTACTATCTCGACAAACAAAACCTTCAATTCCTAGTAAAGTTTAGCACACAAGCGAGACACAATTATTGACTGCACATTAATTTAACAACCACAATTAATCTAAACCCCTGAATAAACAAAAAAAAAATTCCAAATCTATAGCAAAACAAACAACACAAAAATTAAATGAGCATTGAAACACCTAACCCAAACTCTAGAAAATTTTAAATCAAAGTTAGCAATCATCTCACATAACAAAACAACATGAACGAAAAAAATTAAGTTTCAACATAATTTCGTAGGGAAAATATTCGAACAACCATCTCTATCCATAACTTAACGAGCATAAATTCCAATGTTATCATCATTTAGAAATATACAACCACTTAAAATTAATACACCAAGAAAATTTAGCAATAAATTAATTCTAACAAAATGCCGTTACCAAAAATATTAATCTTCTATGCAAAATAAAAATTTAACCAGAAAGTACATAGTTATACACAATCAAATCAGCATAAACTAAGCTATTCAATAGAGGAACTTTTTGTATGAAAAAAAATTAAATTTACTAGATAATAATCACAACACAAATTATGTAATAGATGAGAAAAAAAATTTCAAAAATATGTATGTATCGTAACAATATTCAAATTTCATGACAGGTGTCCAGAGACCCCAAAATTTGACTTTTGCCACAAACATAAATTAAAGCTTAAAATTTATAAAATTAAAAATTGACGTACGTACATGATTATCATTGAATAACACTTGCATTACACAAAATTTATTTAATATATTGCACAAAACACACAGCATAAAAATATTTTATCTAGAGTTAAAATTGATATTAACCACAAACAACACTATGTCATTTAAGCATAAAATCAAGACAAAACAAACTGCATAAAAAAAAAATTTAACTGGAATTCATTAAATAACAGGAAATCATTAAATAAATGAGTACAAAATTTGATCTAACTAAAAGAAACAGGAAACATATCATGAAACAAGGTGCAACTATGAGACAGGTACCATTAAATGTGTGCTCTCGAATTTACGAAGCGTAAAAATTGTGAAAAAAATTTAAGTCTCCCTCAAAAATTGTAGCACGGAAATATGTTAACGAGCCGAATTGCCTGCACGAGCCCTTAAATTATACCGTGGACTTGGAACAATACCCTTAACCTCCGTCTCGTCTGGTTGTAAATCATCCAAATTATTTAAGTGCAAATATGAAAATCTCTTAATAAATGGAATCATCCGATTGACATGCGTGTTAAATCTTTTCCTCAATTGTTCTACATGTTGAACCCTATAATTGACATTAGAAAAACGCTCTATTACTCTGTAAGGACCTTCGAACTTAGGTCTGAGTTTTGGAGATAAATTAGGTTTAATGTTAGGCGTCTTTATAAAACACAAGGACCCGATCTTGTAATCGTAACGATGTTGTTTTGTCGCTCTCGTACTCAATTCAACATGTGATGCCTCCTGATCCTTTAGATTTTTTAAAACTTTATTGAAAGTATGCTCCACAAAGACGGTAAAAGTTTCTCGACATATTCATACTTATTTTGTGGTGTATCGGAATTCTTTTCGTAAGTGTAAGATAATCGAATATCTCTGCCATGTTCTAGGAAAAAAGGAGATGTGTATGTAGCTTCATGGATCTCTGAATTTAATGCTAACATGGTGTGCGGGAGTTGCTCATCCCAATCGTTTGTGTTTTGTGAAATTGATGCCAGGATATTGGCTAGCGATTGATTGGGTTTCTCTACCCTACCGTTGACGTGAGCGGAATAACTTGATATGTGTCTTTTGTGAATACCCATGACTCTGCAAAACTCAACAAATTCGGAACTCTTAAAATATGTAGCGTTATCTACGACTAATTTATGTGGGCAACCCCTGTGTACAATGTAATTATCAAAGAAAGTTTTTGAAATCGTACTCGACCTAATATCCGGAAGTGGAACAATGTGAATGTATTTTGTGAATGCATCTATCATCGATAAAACATAGCTATTACCTTTAAGTGTAGTTTTTAAAGGACCGAAAATATCCATATGACACGTTTCTCCTGGTTCAGTACTTTGTTCGACAGGTTGATGGGGTGCAGGCGGAATTTTAAAGGCGTTTTTTCGAGATAAGCATATGGTGCAAGAACGAACAAAATTTTTAGTATCTTTATACATATTATGCCAAAAGAAGTTTTCGCTGAGTCGATGGTATGTTTTGAAAAATTTGAGATGTCCTCCATATTCTGAATGAACTGATTCAAGAATTTTAGCTTTTAGACAATGTGGAATGCAGACTTGCTTTCTAGTGGTGTTAGACCTGGGTGATCTCGAGGGGCGCTTGGACAAATGACATAACAAACCTTCCCCATTAATAAAATAGTTGCTGATTTGTGGGCTAACATCATTTTGATCAATTTTTTGTATGATAGTTCTTAAAACAGAATCTTCGCGTTGCATATCAATAAGATCTTTAGAGTCCGGTAAAGCTATTGTGATGTTGTTAATATAACGAGAAAGATGATCTGCGACTGAATTTAAGGATCTCCTGATGTAGTGTATGTCGTAATTAAATTCTTCCAGAGCCAATTTCCAACGCAAAATTTTGGAAGAGGGATTTTTATTAGAAACAAATCCTGCGAGAGGCTTATGATCGGTAAAAACCTTAAATTTTCTGCCCTAACAAGAAAGGTCTAAAAAAATTTAATGCTGTATATATCGCGAAAAATTCGTTATATTTGATTGTGATGGATTTAATTTCTAAGAAAAAAAATATAAAGGTTTGACTTCAGAGTTAGGATATTTTTGTTCTAAAACCGCCCCTATGCCGCGAGATGAAGCGTCCGTTGTTATTTGTAACTCCGCGTTTTGATCAGGTAGTGCCAAGACCGGTGGATTCAATATGGCTTTCTTAATATCATCAAATGCCTCCTGCGTTTCGGATGTCCACTCAAATGGAGTGTCTTTTCTCAATAGATTCGTTAAGGGAAGTGCGCGTTTTGCGAAATTCTTGATATATCTCCTATAAAAATTACAGCACCCTAAGAACGATTTAATTTGTTTTTGATCCTTTGGAACTGGAAATTCGTTAATTGATACGGACTTATCTTTATCTATAAGAATGCCTTCCGGCGTTACCACAAACCCTAAAAATTTACAACTTTTCGTTAAAAACTGGCATTTACTCGGATTAAATTTTAAGTGAATACTTTCAAAGCGTTCAAAAAACTTACCCAGTAGTTCAAAATGTTCATCTATAGTTTTAGTGAATAAAATAATGTCGTCTATATAAACCAAAGCTCCGTGGTGTAATGAATCTCCTAGGACCTCCTGTGCGATTGATTGAAAAGCTTTAGGCGAGTTTTTTAAACCGAAACATAATCTGTTAAATTGATATTTATCACCGTCGGGAGTAGAGAATGCCATCTTATGCCTGTCCGCAAAGTGTACTGGAATTTGATTAAATGCTGACTTCATGTCTAACGCCGAAAAATAGTTTGAACCCGAAATTTCATGTAAAATGTCGTCCAATGTTGGAATAACGAAGTCTTGAGTCAAAGTTCTTTCGTTGAGTTTCCGAAAATCTAAAACAAGGTGCCATTTTTCTTTTGTTTGACAAACAAGGCCGGAGTATTATATTGAGAATTAGATTTCGAAATAATCCCCGCCTTTTCTAAATCTGTTATTTGACGTCGAAATTCGTTTCTTAAGTTAAATGGAATTTTATAAATCGGACATTTAATGGGATAATCATGTTGTAGACTAATTCTATGATGCTCCGTAGCGGCTGCGGATAATTCTACCGTAGAGAGAGCGAAAGCACTTTTTGTGCGAAATTAAAAGTTGAAATAATCTGCTTTTGATTTTACTGTCCAAACCTGAAAGGTTAAAATCTCTCTCCGTGAGTGGGGGTAAAATATCTTGAGAAACGGGAAAATCAGAAGAAAAGTCTTCGTAATTATTGACAGTAATTATTTTCATGTTTTTGTTAAGAGTGATTATGTTATCTGAATCGTTTCTAATTTCTAAGATGGTGTCATTTGTCTGTGGATTAATATTAATTTGCGAATTAGTTAAATGAATGTTTTTAGTTTGTAGCTTTGCTGAACTCTGAATAGTGGCCAATGACGTTGAATTAGGTAATGTTTCAACATGTATGCGAACATTTGTGACCGAATGGGGACCCACACGCGTTTTGTGTTTTAAAATCCATGTATAAAGTTACTCTGTACCACACGCTGAGGGAGTGAATAATGAATAAGCGGAATTGAAAATTTATTAATTAATAAACGGTTTTTCCTATATCTAAAACTGCATCCCATAATTTCAAAAATCGTATCCCAAAATAGCGCAATAACTATCGTTAATCTCTTGCTTCGTTATAAAAAAATATGTTGAAATTGAAATTCCCCCAATGACAATTGTATTTCATAGCAACCGATAATTTCTGCCGTGTCTCCGCTTACGGCTTTAATCTGAATTGAAACATTAAATTCCCTAAAGTTATCATTTTTTTATTTTAGTGTCAATTAAAAAAAAAATTAGACATTCGAAAAAGATCAGTGCTTCTCAAACTTTCAATACTGGCGCCCCCTTTTCAATCACAATTTTTATCGCGCCCCCTTATACATAATAATTTACTAAATGCAATAATAATACACTTTTACTATAAAGCAACAATATTTATTATAAACCGTACAAATTCATGACATAAAAATTAAATTTGTATATGTTACTTTTAAGCAAAAAAAAAGTTAAGTAATAGGATAATTACTAAATTATTTTTCCTTTCTCTGATTTTTAAATTGGAACATATTACAAAAATGCGGTGGTTGCTTAGAATACAAAATATAGATATCAGCTAAATATAGAAAATGAACTCAGAGGGTCAATTTCTAATCATAAGCATTCCTTTTGAAAATTTTGCTCTGTAAGACAAGCCCATGGAAGTAGCTAATAATTATTAAACTTGTTCTTAATTTAGTAATAATTAATTAGTCATAAAATACTCTGTGCACCACTCATACATTAAAAGCAGTGTTTCTCAAACTTTCAATACTGGCGACCCAATTTTCAATCATAATTTTTGTCTCGCCCCCTGTACAACAATAATGTATTTACTGCAATAAAAATGCACTTTGAGAGAGAGACGCTAAAGTTACAATACGATCTTAATTATAAACCGTACAAATTAATACGATAAGTATATTAAATTTGTGTATATGTAACTTTTAAGTAAAATATATATATATATATATATATATATATATATATATATATTTAAGAAAATTACTTAAAAATATATATATTACTTAGAATTGTGTTATTTTTCTTTCTCTAATTTTTAAATTGGAACAGATCGCAAAATGATGTATTTAAAGATTTATTTCCTTCAGCATTCATTTCTCAAAGTACAAATGTCATTAGAAAATAGACTAGTCAATGTCGCTCTCTATCATATCCATCACATCTGGCATTATAGGGTACGTTTGCGTGAGTCTGGGCAACCTATCGGACGTCTGCGCAAAACATGTAAAAAAAATGCTTTTCCTCGTACAATTCCAGTCAGTTTTGGTCGACTCGATACTCCTATAGCTACCGAATCTAGCTTGAATGTACATTTTTTAAAATTTCCACGTTAATTGTAATTCACGGTAATTAAGTATTTACGGCAGTAGATTAAAACAATATCATACATACATTTTTAAGTTGTAAGCAAACATTCGACCATAATAAAGAATCAACAAGTACACAGACGAACGAGCATGGTTCCGAAAATTAAATCAAGGCGATCTTCTCAAAAATACTAAAATTTTGGATTTACCATTTTTGAAGAAAAATGATGGAAAAAAAAGCCCCAGCTCGATATGTGTTAAAAAACTTACAAATCTGTAGAACAACGTGTGAAAGTTGTTTTTAAAACATGTAAAAATCATTTAGCTATGTTGGCAAAGAATTTTAAAAAGTATTTTCTGGATGAGGGCAGCTTGGTAGCAAGTTACGAGTGGGTTAGGGATCTATTTCAAGATGCTCCAGAAGGGCTCTCAACTTCCGAAGAAGAAATCTTCATAAATTTCACATCCAGTGAAAAATTAAAAGGCAATTTTGTAATAAATCGCTCTTTGAATTTGGGGTAGAGGTGGATGAGGAATTATCTGTACTGAAAACAAAAGCACTTCGTATACTATTACCATTTTCAACATCCTACCTTTTTCAAACCGGATTTTCTGCAGTGGATGCCTTGAAGACAAAATATAGATCTCAGCTAAATATAGAAAAATAACTCTTTAAGTGTCAATTTCTGATATTAAACCTTCCTTTGAAAACTTTCCTCTACAAGACAAGCCCGTGGAAGTCCCTAATAATTATTAAACTTGTTCTTAATTTAGTAATAAGAATTGATTGATTGAATATTAACGTCGCACTGTTCAGCTGCACGAGGGCTTTTGACGACGGACCACGTAATTTTGAACCATGGTCAGTGACGTGGATGACACCTGAGCTGGCACCCCTCTCTCCTAACTACCACACCACAACAACGGGAAAACATTTCAACTCTCAACAGATTTAACGTGCATCGCTGCTCTACACGGCGGGTCTTTAGTGGTACTGGGCTCGAACTCGTGACAAGGCAAGCCACGATCCGATACCTATACCACTCGGCTACCGCGGCCAAATTCAGTAATAAGAAATTATTTATAAAATACCTTCTTCAGTACTGATACATCAAACGTATACTGGCTAAAACACCGACTCTTCGCACGAGTTCATTTTTTTAAAAATAAAACATTATTCTTGATATAATAGCTGAACTGTAAGGAGAGTAAAACTGTGTGCACGACATTGTATACAAAAAATGTAAAATGATTTTTTTAGATAAATGCTATAATTGTAAATAACTGATTAAAAGAACTGTAATTTTAAACCTCACACAATTAGCATTTAGAATTAATGTTAAATTATGAAAAAAAAAAAAATATAAAATTCCGATGAAGAATAATTGTGTTACTTTTTAACTTTTAAAGCGAGAAGACTTCAAAAGGTTTTAACCCGGGAGCAGGCGCGTTCTCGAAACTAACATTAATGGTAGTGCGGGGGGACTCAGTCACCCCAATCATTTGTTTAGAATTACTTTTACTGTACACGATACAAATCGGAATTCTAGTGAATATTTTAATTTATAGAAAGTATACTTACCTTCTTTCAAGGACTATTAAATTCTTTGATGATTTGAGAAAAAATCCAATAAATTTGAACTAAAATGATTCAAAAGTACAAGACCATAATAAAGGACGCAAATCAGACACTTTTCAATTATCCTACAGAAATGTTAAACCAATCAATTCTTTTCCAAATATCGCAAAACTCAATTATTTACAATTTCCCTAAGCGAAAAGCAAACGCATAAAAGATGGGAGGGAACTAATATTGAATAACCATACCATAAGATTGAAGGTCAATCAAATGATTAGCAAACGTACTATGCAGTCTGGCTGAAAAGTGAATCATGACTTCCTTTTCTTTTTCTACAACTAATGTACAGTATTTCAATAATAATTACAGTGGGGAATTTTTTATCTTCTTAGAATTTTTCTCAGGGTCTGGGTTTCGTTTTTCTTTTAACGAGTAATATTTTATGTTAAAACGTAATGAAAAAATCTCTCATTGAGGAAATACAGCAAATAAAACAAAATGTTTTTTTTTCTTTAATTTGGTTTTGGGATCAAAGATAGCTTTTTGATGACGGAAAAAAGCCAGATAATAAACATAAATTATGTCAGTGTTGTTGTGTGTATTTTTTTATTATGGAAGAAAGCATTTTGTTTACTTCTCTTTCCGGTTATTTTTTTTTTTTAAAAAATCTTTAAATTTTCGATACGCTCGCGCCCCCCCAGGGGGGCGCGCCCCACACTTTGAGAAACACTGCATTAAAGATACGGATGCACCTGTGTCAATTAAAATTCTAAATTTGTGATGTTTAACATTAGCCTTTATTATTGGTAGATCGAATATATTGTCTCGAGATTGAATAGGAGAAAACCGCTCCTCTACCGAATGAAAAAAATCTAAATACGGCTTTCTCCGCGGGAGTTTAAAGTCTCGTTCCTGTTATAACGTTGAAAACCCCTATTCCCAGAATTTGTGTGTGACCCTCTCACCGGATGTCTGGGGGCTGCGTAATTATCGCGGAAAGCAGATTCTCGAAAATGTACATGTCTCCCATCTAAACCGGGGTGACTTGAAATAGAATAATCGCTAGCCGCGTTTCTCCGGGGGGGCTGGTAACGGGCAGCGCGTTCGTCCCTCTGTTTCTTTCTACAATCCGCCTGTCTATGTCCTTGAATGCCACAATAAAAGCATTTGAAAACGTTTTCCCTTCTGTTAAAAGAATTTCCCCCTGATTTACGAGCTGTGACTGAACTGGCCTCCTGTAGACGGCGGACCCTTAAATTGATTTCTTCTAATCTATCCACTCATGCTGAAAGAACTGGATTTTCCGTTTGTGCAGACGACAAACCGGATCTCTCTTCGCTCGCTATTTGGTTCAATTTCATATTTTGCTCTTCTATCAATGCCGCATTGATTGATTCGTCTAAATTCAAAGGATCACGAGAAAGCACAAAGCGGCGGCAGTTTGAGTCCTCGCTCTTCAAAGCTCTTAGCAAACTACTTGGTGTTCAGAAGTGTCGTACAACTGGATACCACCCTCAAGCTAATGGGATGATCGAAGAATTGCACCGCCCATTGAAAAGTGCAATCAAATGCCATGCTACTGAGCGTTGGACAGAAGTACTCCCTATCATCTTACTAGGTCTACGAGCTTCTCTTAAAGAAGATATTCTGTGTACCCCAGCTGAATTAGTTTTGGGACCACGATTCGACTGCCAGGGGAGATGTTTGACTCTTCCAAGCCAGACGATGATGTTGTGAATTTTGTTTCGAAACTTAAGTCTCACATGCAATCACTTCACCCTAAACCACCAAAACACCATGGCAAACGTCCAGTTTTTATCCATCCAGGACTGTTGGAAGCAAACACATGTTTTCTTCGCCGAGACATGTTACGTCGTCCACTTCAACAACCCTATGATGGCCCTTTCAAAGTCTTACAAAGGAAGGATAAAGTGTTTTTCCTTGACATCAATGGTAAACGGGTATCTGTATCTATTGATAGATGCAAACCTGCCTTCTTTCTTAACACTGAGGACTTGCAACTACCTCAAACCAAGAATGAAACACCTGCTACTGTGGAACCTAATGCAACAGCTTCAACACCGGCTACTGTGGAATCTGATCCAACAGCTTCAACGCCTACCCAGCCATCTACACGTTCTGGTCGCAAAGTTCATCTTCCAACTAGGTATCGTTGACACTGGAAGGGGAGTATGCAGCGACCTTACAGCTCAACATAACGACTCCAAAACTGAACTGAATTGATCTGTTATTCTTGTAGCGTGCCTGATTCACCATGTGTTGTAGTTTTTAGAAGTTTACCTCTTAATTGCTCATTTAATCTTTTATCTTTAAAGTTAATAAATGTTTATTGGTATTTAATTCAACCGTGTTGTAGTGAAGAATGTCTAACCACGCAACGCGGCAAACCACTTATGAAACGAGATTGTAACAGTCGGTCGTTCGCATTTCTCACCGCGGTATTTTGAGCCGAATTTCCTGATTGGAAAATCTGTGTTCCCAGTTTATTGATGCGCGCTGCGAATTCTTGTACGCTCTCAGAAGGACCCTGGATACATGATGAAAATAACTGGAGACGCGTTGATAAAGGTACAGCTTTCTCGAATCTTCCAATAAGAACTCCTGCGATATCGTTATATTCTGTCAATTGACTGTGGGTTGGGTCGGATAAAAAAAATTCCTCAGCTATTCCCGCTAATTTTAATTTCAGAATTGTTACTTTCTCATCGTTTGACCACTTGCCCAAATTCGCAACATCGTTTATTTTTTCTAAGAACCTACGTATTCCCAACGATTCACCTCCGTCGTACATTGGGATTAGATCAATTAAATTAAATTTCTCGGACGCCGTTTGCGTCATTAGGGGGTCTGATTGTCGTGTACGTGGCATGGTTTTTTTTTAATTATTAGTTAAGACAAAATTTCTATCGAGTTTAATTCACAACGGAAACCGTTAAATTAAAACAAAATTCAAGCACTCGTGCAGGGTACAAGAAATTCATGAACTCTTAAATTTAAATAAAACTTTTAACTAATCGGCTCTCGCGTAAATACATGCATAGAGAAAAAAAAATTCACATCAATATTAAAAAGAAAAAAAATTAAAGAGCACCAGTACCTGCGTCATTTTGCACCCCGCATACGTTCTGCACCTTGGACACTTCTTCTCACCAGAACTACAAGAAAAAAAATTCACAGTATCAAATTCCAATATATAAAACATAGTAGCACACGAGATGAAAATTTGTCGTGATGATCCATCAAGAAACGTTTACAATATCAAAGGATGTAAAAAAAAATTCTGATGACCGAAAAAAATTTAATATCCTGGTCACTGGCACCAGATAATGCGACGCTTACTTTATTTAAACTATTTAAGGCCTCATAGGACTCTTAAATTTAATTTTTTTCGATTCTTTGAAAATATATGTTAAAGCCTCAACGTTTCTGAGCATTTTGCTACCAAAATTTTGTTGATACTGTTAAAACTTCCGAAGTTATTGAGAAATAACTAGTAACACGTAAGCAAAAACTTGCATCTGCCACGCCCACTTTTGACATCTGTCAGAACACATTCCAAACATTTTAATATTTCGCCGTTTAGTTTTATTAAAAGAGCCCCACCTAATATCAGATTGATTTCGGGAGTAGCATAACTACAACTCAACTTTTGACTTCGTTTAATCTAAGCGGGATTGTTTGTTTACATTTCGATTTTGGATTAGCAAACTTTTTCATTTGTTATTGAAAGCTTTTGAACATGGATGTTCCATTGAAAAAATTTCATCCGGAAAGAGACCAAAGAAGAAAAGATTTCAAGGTAACATGTATCGGAAGAAATCTCTGTCTGAAAAAGGTATTATTTCTTTTGAAAATGTTTCGCCAAACAAAAGTTCATCTGTGAAAAAATTGCCAAGTGCACACAAGATTTCAGAAGCTTACGAAAATGTAGTTTCTGCCGAGTTTCAAGGTTATAGACTAATCGACATTAGTTTATTATTTGCCCAAATTGAAAAGTTACTTTGTTGCTCTGTGTGTTATGTCAAAATAAAAATGAGTGAAAAATCCACTGTAGGATTATTTTCCACATTTCAGTTCACATGCAGAAAATGTAGCATTGAAAAAAAACTTAATTCCTGTGAATTGATTGGTATAAAAAAAATATACCTGAAATAAACAGACGGTCTGTTTTGGCCATGCGCTATATAGGCCAAGGATTGTCTTCGCTCGAGACATTTTGTTCTCTTATGTGTTTGCCAAATCCAGTGTCTCAGAAAGCTTACGACAGAATAAATGCAAAGATAGCTGATATAAGTGAAGCGCTTGCAAATGCATCGATGAAGAAAGCTGCTGCTGAGGAAAAAAAAATTATTGATGGCACCGTAAATTCTGTTGTAGTTAGCGGTGATGGGACCTGGAAGACCCGTGGGCATACTTCTCTTATTGGAGTCTGTGCATTGATTGGAGCTGACTGCGGGAAAGTTCTCGACATGGAAGTCATGTCCTCTTATTGCAAAGGATGTGACTCCTGTAAAGGGCCAAAGTTTGGACCAAAATATAGTGCTTTTTGGCTAAACATCAAATTTTCTGCAGAAAAATCATAGCGGATCTGCTGGAGGAATGGAAGTTTGTGGAATGCAGAAAATTTTTTTCCGATCAGAACAAAAACATGGATTAAAGTATCCGCGATACATAGGTGATGGTGACTCAAAGACATTTTCGTCTATTGCTGAAAAAAAACCATATGGGGATAGTGTTCCCATTGAAAAAATAGAGTGTGTGGGCCATGTCCAAAAGCGAATGGGTAGCCGCTTGCGGAAGTTGAAAGCTTTATGGGGGGAAAGAAGCTTTCCGATGGGAAAACAATTGGTGGGAAAGGTCGCCTAACCGATGCTATTATAAGCAAATTGACGACTTTTTATGGCAATGCGATTCGTGCCAACTCCCATAATGTGAATGAGATGAGGCAAGCTGTCTGGGCTGTGTGGGCTCATACATCCAGCACAGATGATGAGCCGAAACATTGGTTTTGCCCAAAGGCAAAAATAGCTGGTGTAAGTACAATGTTTCGGTTCACAACAATACAGTGAATGAATTTTTCACAAGAACACCTTACCAAAAGCAGTTTCTGAAGTGATTAAACCTGTTTTTAAAGATTTATCACACTTGAAATTGTTAAGAAGGTGTTTAGGGGGAAAACTCAAAATGCTAATGAGTCATTGAATTCACTGATTTGGAAGTATAGCCCGAAATTAATTGGATCAGGAATTAATGTCACAAAAATAGCTGCATTTATAGCTGCATGTAAATACAATGATGGAAGTAAGAACAGAATTGATCTGATGCGTGCTTTGAATTTAAAAATAAATAAAACAAATGTTTTGAATTGTGTAAATATTGACAAAGTGCGCAAGTCAACGGCTAAGAGACAAGTTTCTAAAATCTCCTTTGAAGCTCGTAAAGCTAAAAAACTTAAAATACTCAAACAAATTGAGCAATGCAAGCTTGCAGAGGGCAATATTTATGCTGCTGGGACTTTTTTAAAGCATACTGGTATGTTTAATTTTCTTTTGTTATTTTTTATCTTTAACTTCATTTTTCTCAAAATGAAAAAGTTTGCCTTCCGCGCAGAATTTTTCAAAAACTATTTATCATGTCAATATGAAACTTCATACACATGTTCAAAATAAGGCTTTTATAACTTATACAAAAAAAATTTTAAACAAATTTATATATAATTTTTTTTTTATTTGTGTTTTAATTGAATTTTTCATAAAATTTTAAAATTTTCTTCATAATTGTATTTTAAAAGTTTTTTTGTTCTCTGAATGCTTTAAAAGTGTGTATAAGTTCAAAAAGGAACATTTTTATATCAAATAAAATTAATTTTGTGAATTTTGATCAATTCTGTTCTTCAGATTTCTGCGCGGTGTAAAATGCTAATTTTCATATTTTTGAAAAATTGACCAAATTTTATTTCTTAATAACTTTTTTATTTTTTTCTCAAATTTTCTGAAAATTTGAGAACTAATGTAAATATATATGATTATCATGTGGTAAAAATTTAAAATATTGTTTTGTTTTATTGCTAAGTTACATTGGTTTGAAGAAGGATGTTTTCTTCGAGTGCATGGATATCTGTTAAGGGTCCTATGACCCCTTAACTATTTAATTTATTCCCATTGAATCCATTTTAAATAAAACCCGGTTCTACTGACTTTGCATCGCATTATAGCTTAAGTTTAAACATTAGATCTTTAAAAGACAAATAAACTGTACGCTAAATCAAAAGACATTCTGTTAATTAATCATTAATTTATTTTAAAACAATAAGATTGAAATTAAGTTAAAACATAAGAGACACATAGTAAGATTTACTTAACTGATAGAGATCGAGGGAGAGGAGTCATGTCGCTGCCTGGAGTCCCCACCTGCGGTGACTAATTGGAAGGGACGTATCAGACCAAGTGGGTGTGAGAGAAATGCCTCAGAGAGTGTGACAATTCGAGGTGCATCCGCTTTTATTCCACGGCGGCTTACTCCTGTATTCTAGAGCGGATTCTTTACATTCACTCAATCATTATGTATGATTGGTCTAGAATCAGCGGATGAATACCGTCTCACGGTCAGTGACATCCCCAAGCGCGGGAAAATCCTAATGACACTCCCTATATCATGATGCATTTATGGGAACAATGCCCCCTTCCAGGCGTGGGAACGCGTCACCCTTTTCGGTGGGGTAAAGAGACGCATTCACCAAATTCCATCCGTTGTAAACAACAACAGGGCAGATGTAAAAATTACAATTGTAACTTTAGGGACCGGCGACCTCCCATCAGTATGTATACGTCTTTCCGAAATATGATCTCTGCACTATGCTATCTATAAAATTGTTCCGAAGGCTTTGAAATGCAAGAACAGGATCTTAACAGCTTTTTCGAAGGATTTACTTATTTCAGAGAAGGTTTTACTTATTTATTTCTTTTCATTCCCCCCTCCCGAATACATCACATACGCGTGCCTACATGGAAGACGGTGGCGTTGGAGAGGGAATCACGTAACTTTTTTTATCGGTAGTTAAGGGATTAATTAGAAACCGTGAAAATAATCAATTAAGTGTCAATTTTTGTAAAATTTTATATATGACCCATGGGGGGGTCACTGGTAATTATTAAACTAGCTCTTAACTTATTATAGTTAAATGAATTATAAAATATATTGTGCAGTACTGATACATTTATAAGTGTATTATTTCAGTGGGAATGTGTATTTTAAATTTTATTATGTTAAAATATATTTTGTTTGTTTATTTTCTGTAAATTAATAACTTTTTAAATTATCTTTTGTTTTCGACTTTTCAATATGCTCACGCCTCTCTAGGGAGGCGTGCCCACAGTTCGAGAAACGCTGCAGCACTACAAATAGTGACTTAAATATCGAAGCTAAATCAGTATTAATGATCCACCAAAGAAAATTTAGTCCATCTTATTATGGTCATAATTTATTTAATTTACATATACTCCCCGCTTTACGATCTACATAGTAACCGCAGCAGCGGAGGAATCACGATTGCTAGCTTCTGGTAGACGTTATTGTAATAAAATCATGGTTTTGAATCTTGATATCATTAAAGACCCTCTGTGCGGCTAACATACATTATACGGGAAAAAACTCTACAGAAAATCTCTCTCTAAGTTAGAAAAATAATAATTACTCAACTCAAAGTTTCCACACGAAACATTGAAACAATGATGTTAAACACAATGTAAAATTGCTTACAATTCCCAAAATTTCAACAAAGTTGTTAAATTTATGCTTCTGATTTTGGAAAAGTAGATTTGATTAGTTAATTTTATCCTCTCTTTGACGGACAGCCCTTTTTTAAGCTGCCATCTAGGCAAGTTATTTGGAATTAGACTAATATGAAATTGTGTGTATATAAATTCAATCTACTAGAATTTTATAATTATATTTCTACAAGAGAGATAATTTATTAATTTATGTAACAAAAAGAAGGATAGCTCAGATAAAGATATAATATAAGCAAAATCTCAGATTAGTATCCGGAAAAAACAAACCTCTCAATAATCTGTTTTTTTCTTCATTGAGAGCACATATAACGCCACGCACCACAAAATATCCCATGGGGGTTTACATAGAAGTAAGTGTGAAGCACACATCACAAAGAAGAGAAGGATTACGACACAAGCATCCATGTCTTACCCGGGATTCGAACCCAGACCCTACGGCAACACAGTCAGCGACACTAACCACTATATCGGATAGGTGATAATGATCTGTTTGAAGGGAAGAAACAAGATGTTCGTAATTACAGGCCTTTAAATATTCAAGCTCGTTATCTAAACGCACAGGAGCAGGATTAAAGATTCCAGGTTTGGTTTTTCTGTACTCACCAATCCTTCGACGACATCTTCCAGATATTCCTGTGGCTGCGGTAGCCGAGTGGTATAGGTATCGGACCGTGGCTTGCTTTGTCACGAGTTCGAGCCCAGTACCACTAAAGACCCGCTGCGTAGGGCAGCGATGCACGTTAAATCTGTCGAGAGCTGAAACGTCCACCCAGTGGTGTGGTGCAGTAGTTAGGAGAGGGAGGGCCAGCTCAGGTGTCGTCCACGTCACTTGACCATGGTTCAAAATTACGTGGTCCGTCGCCAAAAGCCCTCGTGTAGCTGAACATTGCGACGTTAATTTTCAATCAATCAATCCAGATATTCCTTCATGGATGAATTGAATTTTTTATGCCGGTTTCACACGACTTTGTTCCAGTAAACTCATTTCTTCTCACCACCCCTTTAGTGTCACGGTTCTTTAACTGTGGTCCGGGAATCAGGGATTCGCAGCACTTTTCTAGAGGGGCCGTGGAGTCTTTCATGTATAACGCTAAGATTTTCCTCTTTTACTAACTGAAAGGCCTTGTGCAAAAATTTAAAAATGTACCATCCTAGACTAGATTCTTGGAAACCCGAGGCCTAGGGGAGCCTCAACTTTCAACGCCATCTATTGGTCTCAAGAACAGATAGATAGCAGACGTATTTTTTAGAGCACACTAAATTCTCATATGTGATTATAATCCTACCCTAATTTTTAAATAATCTCTTAAATCTTCTAAAATTTGCAAATTTGTTCAAATATAGTTTACTCAAAAATTCAAATAGTCTTGTCATTTTGGATCAAGTCATTTGTTTTTCCAATTCCTACTATTAGCTCACACTCTCTATTTATTTATTTATTTATCTTCGTGGAATTTTCAATCGTTAATAAAATACATTTAAACCCTTAATGAACCGCATTATGATTTACTACAAATTTTTTCATGCAATATTTTTTTGGATCACTGCATTGAAAGTTAAGGGATATACATAAATAAAATACTCAACTTTGGGAAATTTAATTCGTTTTGAGCTAATTAATTAAATTGGTACTTTAAAGTACCGTCAGCACACAAAAAGGTCTCAAATATTCTGACAATACGAAAAGAACGAATGACTTTTAACCCAGTTTTAACTCTTAAAAATGCTAAATATCCACTGAGAATACTAATATTATACAACACAAATATTTATTTTTAAAGATTATTAAATTTTTAAAAATTATTTACTTTTTTTACACATAAACTTAATTTGATGATATTAAAAAAAACAGTTTTTTCTTCATAAATACACAAAAATTCATTACATGTTGTGCATTTTGAGTGAGGTTTCGACTGAATGTTTTTTAAAACGCTGCATCCTGGGGTAATAAATGCAGTATTTTCTTAACATGAACAACTACACTTTGAGTTCAGTCCCATGAATGTCATCCTAAGAATCTAACGAAAATTCTAACAGATAATTTGCTGGGGCTTCTTCACCAGAAAAATCATTTGTTAGTACATCACTGATTTCAGATGGTAGGTTCTAAATATAACAAATCCAAAGCATCTTGAAGACTGAACTTTTTTTACAGACTATCTAAGAAAAGGAAATAATAATAAAAGTAAAATATTAGTACCTTGAACTTCTCCAACTACTGTTAAATCTCTGTTACAAATAAAGGAATTAAAAAATGATGTTATATAGTTTTTTAATAAGAATACACATTTCATTTAATTTTGTGACAAAAAAATACGAGCTCGGATTAAAAGTTACGATTTTTTTAAAAACATTAAAATAAAATATATATATATATATATATATATATATATATATATATATATATATATATATATATATATATATATATATATATATATAAAGCAAAATAAATCAGTTAAGCAAAAGAAACGCTAAAAAAGACAGAGCTCTATTGCAGTAAAGCGATGAAGCATTTAAGGAGAAAGTTGTAAGTTAGCAGTAGAGGATATTACGCCAAGAGATAGGTTGACGGAGTTCTAAGAAGATTCAAGTTGATTGTGCGATTAACGTCTCGCTTATTATTAGGCAGCGATCTACAATTGGAAAGTTTGATCTGCCTGGAAAGTGAGGAAGTAAAAGGCAAGTGAGATTTTAATTTAGATCATCGGATAGGGAAGTAAATATATAATAAAGCTAGTGTGTGGGAGGTTAATGAATACTAGTAATTCAAAGTGCGTCTATCTCTCGGTCCTCTTATTCCAGTAGTCCCGTTCGAAATTGAATTTAATATTTGATAAGTACCATATTTCGTGATTTAATTTAATAGTAAATGTCAATCACATTGACGTAGACATCTCGATAAATCATTGTAATTAGATGGCTGATAATTGATTCAAGTGAATAAATATAATTTTTTATTGTAAAAATTTCGCCTGGTCGTTCTTCGCCTCAATTAAATCTTGGTGTCCAGGTTGGAATTCCTGGGATTCCCACATAGTTACAACTTAAATTAAAATCGCAAGAAAAAAAAATCGGCATGCATTTTTTTTCTCGATTTTCATAAAATACATTTTCTTTTCTGAAGAACACTTCTCAGTTCACAATTATGCTTAGTTAATTTACGTTATTGCTTTTGAAAGTACTATCAGTTGCGAGTGGATGAAGTGCAGGAAGAGTAAAACTCTGAGTTTCTCTCGCACTATTTCCAATGGACCAATAACATATTATTAAACAATTAACTGTAATTGACGAGTCTACTCGTCATGAGTCATGATACTAATGAGACTATCTTAGTCATGACACAAAATCCTACAACTTCTCCATGACGAGTCTACTCGTCATGAGTCATGACACTAATGAGACTATCTTAGTCATGAGACAAAGTCATGACACAAAATCCTACAACTTATCCATGACGAGGCTACTCGTCATGAGTCATGACACTAATGAGACTATCTTAGTCATTAGACTAAGTCATGACACAAAATCCTACAGCTTCTCCGCGAGCGAGTCTACTCGTCATGAGTCGAAAACTAATGAGACTATCTAGTCATGAGACAAATCATGACACAAAATCCTACAACTTCTCCATGACGAGTCTACTCGTCGCTGAGTCATATTGAGCACTAATGAGACTAACTTAGTCATGAGACAAAGTCATGACACAAAATCCTACAAACTTCTCCATGACGAGTAGACTCGTCATGCAGAAAAAGTTGTAATCATTGGCAATTTCAGTTGTTATTTTTCGAGAAAGCCAAAACATATTCTCAAACTTCAAGATGTTTAGAATATTTTGCGGACAGACCAGAGTAAAACAAACAAATAAAAAATATGAAAAATTTAAGATTATTTCACGCGTCCTCGTACGCATCGGCCGAAACAGCGTATAACTTCACACGAAGAAATTATTTATGTACGATGATAATGCCTTTTAGATGTTAGCCCAGCGTTTCTCAAACTGTGTGTGATAACTCTACAAGGGGGTGGCGTGAGCATATTAAAAAGTCGAAAACAAAAGATTATTTTTAAAAAATTTACTAATTTAAAGAAAGTAAGCAAACAAAAAATATATTCTGACATAATAAAAAAACGGAATACACATTTACACTGATATAATACACTTATAAAAGTATCTGTACTGTACAATACATTTTATTATTAATTTAACAATACTAAGTTAAGAATAAGTATAATAATGACCCCCATGGTTGTGTCGCTATAAAAAAATTAATACTTATATCTTGATAATTTGTGTGGTTTATAATGAAGCACTTAACTGCCGATTAAAAGTTATGCGATTCGCTCCCCAATGACACCGTTTTCCTAGTAGGCATGCTTATATGATGAATTGGGGGGGAAGGAATACACACACACACACAAATAAGCAAATCCTCTGAAATACACTTAGGAACATTGAAAATAGCGACCCAAGAAGGAAGCTTACAATCGCGAAACTTTGCTAATAAGTTAAGCGTAATATGATATGCAAATGGTCCAAGTTTTGTGCCAATACGCATGCTCATACACGCCGAGGTGGCGCTACAATCAGGAAGAGGGTGCTATATAAGCCAGCGCAAATTCGAAGATTCATATACGTGACGATTACCCGCCGATTGTAGGAAGACTTTGGTAAGCAAAACATGCCAGGTAAACGTGCTAGAAGACATTTCTCACAGTTAAGCGAGTTTGAGAGAGGTCTGATCATCGGGATGAAAACTGCAGGCTCGTCGACACGCCATGTTGCTGTCCAGGTGGATCGTTCGGAGTGTGCCGTTAGAAATTGTTGGGAGCAGTGGACACGAGAAGGTACCCACGCACGGAAAACCGGGTCTGGAGCGACCTGGAAGACCACGAGGAGAGAAGATCGAAGGATCGTGCGGCAAGCACTTTAGGTCCCCACAGTGACTCGTCCAACGATACGAGCAGACGTAGGCGTAGCAATTGTTCCACAAACAATTTCCTGACACCTTGCATAAGCAAATCTTAAATCCAAGCGCCCTTTCCGTGCACTCCCTTTAACACTGGAACATCGGCAACTGCGTCTACAGTGGTGCCAAGCCAGATAAATGGGGAATGTCACAGATTGGCAAAAGGTTGTGTTTAGTGATTAATCCCGGTTTGTTTTGGGGACAGATGATAACCGTGTACGGGCGTGGAGGTGCCCTGGTGTGAGCGGTACAATCCCCCCCACACTATTCTACACCACACTGCCCACACTGCTGGTGTAATGGTCTGGGAGGCCATAGCCTATGATAGCCGGTCCACTTTAATTGCTGATACGTGGAACCTTAACGGGCCAACGTTACGTTGATGATAATATTCGACACCATAGGACCTTTTCCTAAATAGTCTCCCAGGGGCAATTTTTCCAGCAAGATAATGCTCGTCCGCATACAGCTAGAGTTGCTCAAGACTTCCACCGTCATTTTCAGACTCTTCCATGGCCGGCCCGCTCCTCGATTTGTCCCCTGTAGAGCACGTGTGGGATCAGCTAAAACGGCAGATGCCATCGTGTCACTCTGTACACGATTTTTAGAGTTAGCTGTTCAAACTTTGTGGGCCCATCTGCCTCAGGACACCATAAGGTGTCTAATCAACTCAATGCCTGACCGTGTGGCAGCATGTATTGCAGCTGGAGGTGGTCCAACGCGCCATTGAAGTTGCCCAGTATTTGTGTCGTTGCACACCCTGTATTCGTTTAATTGTCTTGTTTTGAGATCAAGTGAATTTCTCATCTGTGTCATTATGTGTATTAAATTTCATTTCAATCCGATGCTTTTCTTGCTTGGGTCGCTATTTTCAATGTTCCTGAGTGTC
>BMAU01003129.1:0-93172 GCA_019973935.1 Trichonephila clavipes
AAAATGTATTTTTAAATGATTCACACAATAAATTATGAAAATAAAAATTAAATACAAGCACAAAAGAATATTGCTATATTTAATCGTTGTTATAAAGACAAAATTGACACAATTTAGGTATGGCATTATTGCAGTAATCTAACGTAGATTCCCGCATCGGGGGAAGGCAAAGTTTGACTAACAACAAATACGTATTTTACCAATTTATAAAATATTAAAAGCAAAACCTGGCTTTACAGGAGGGACCAAATATTTTCCGTTATGCCACTACATTGTTCATCAAATGAAAAGACCTCGACAAGTGCTATGTTACGTAGCTAAAAGAAGTAGGGTTTTACCTTTTTAGAAATTTTATATAAAGGATTCAGCACTTTTATTCAATCAAGTAATTAAATTTGAATGACCGCCATTTTTTTCTGCAGAGGAAAAATAGCCAAAATTTGAAAAAATTCTCAAAAAAAAAAAAAAAAAAAAAAAAATGCTGTTTCCAAACATTTTTATGCTAAGGACTTATAAAATTCTAACATTAAAAATTCCCACTATATTTTATTGTCCTGAAATGGGTATGGTTAAATACACTTCACTAAAATGCCAGAAGTTCAATAAAGGTGTTTCGAATATTGTTCCATTCCAGTAGACTTCCTTTTAAAAACAGTTACCCAACTTCTGATCTGCATATGACACTTCAATTTCCATGCTCTGCTGAGTAACCTTGAAGAAAAGGCATTTTCAGCCAATAAAAGTTTCTTCCATAGAAAATTATCTGTCATTCTCTTGAGGGTTTAACAAGCATTGTTATTTTGCTTATTGAAGTACTTGATGTATATCTTTTTGAATAAACTGACGAGTAAAGGTAAATAGTTTCCACAGAATCTACTAAAGAAATCTATCAAAGATGTCATAATTTTCTTAAGATTTTTATGTGAGCATTTTTAAAACCAATTCTTATTAATTACGGAACTTCAAGACCAATCTAAATTATATGTTCTGGAGAATCAATTTAGCTGCGTTGATTTTATTCCATCGCCACAAATGTTTCAATATAATTCAGAAATTTATAAAAAAAAGACACTGCATATCACGAAGCAGGAAGAAATTGAATGTATTTCAAATGAATTAAAGCATTTTAACATAATTTTTAAAACAGTTTTACAAAATTAAAATTATGAATTACAAGTGAAAATCGATTCGCTACTTTTCCCCTCTTCGTGCTACTCTGCTGCATAACTTTCTAGCAACTCAGCATAAAACAGGGAATTTCTCGTAATATTTCATCTCAATAGTACCCGCTCCAATTCCCAGTGGTGAACTGAAAACGAGAAAAAATTTACCTTTGACCACTTTATGGCGCATGCGGAAAACTTTCAGCCGTCGTATTAAATCAAAAAAAAAAAAAAAAAAAAAAAAAAATCGCGTTTTTTTATTAAAGTTTTTATTTTTATGAAAACTTAATTTTTAAGTTAATGCTTTCAGACTTTATGTATCGATTGCAAACAACGTTAATTTTTAAACAAAAAATATAGGAGAAATATTGTTTTTCTGGATTATTGTAAAAAGAAAATACAATTTTTTTTAAAAATCCGGAATGCTTAGGCATTTTTTTCAATGATTGTACAGATCACGGATATTTTTCTACACACGGAAAAAAGTTTCGTGAGATTATTTTCATAAATGACGAAGATATTTATATTTAATTAAAATTTTGAGTATTTTTGAAAAAATCGTAAAAAAAAAGTTGTCGACAGTTTATTTTATAAATGACTGATTCTAAAAGAGAGAAAAGCATGCACTCTTTTACAGTAGAATATCAATTAATTAAAGCGAAAGGAAACTGAAAGGGAACGATATAGAGATCCTGTTCATAAAAAACATATCAATTCTGACTCATTTTAGAAAAAATCGTAAAAAAAAAAAAAATTATGTACCGCATCGTGGCGAAATAAATGATCTTTCTGATTCTGTACTTACTTTTTGTCTGAGTTTGATAGGAAGGGTAGGATGGCTTTTTTAAAAACGTAGAAAAATCGTTAACTTATCTGAGCTCTATCACAAAAGCCGCACGGCGGAATAATACAATTACGCGCGTTTTAAGGTTTTTAATTTTAAACTAATTGCAATATCGGAATATATAAAAGGTCAAAACGGCTTCATTGGATCATTCCTGGTCTTTTCGTACCTTCAGCGAGTTTCTGGGTGGGGCAGTTCGTGAGAAGATGGACGCATTAAGCAAGCACACTAACTTAGATAGATACATTTGTTTACCTTTGGATTTTAACAGTGTAGATAACATTGGCAAATAAACGTCTATTTTTTAATTTATGAAAGAGTTTTTCTTGTGATTGAAACTAAATTCGTTTGAATCAAGGACTCAGAAGTGTGTTTTCAATAATTAATTAACATCTTGAACAGTTTTTACTTTTTTCAGAAATTAGAACAGGGGTGGCGAACATTTATGGATCAAAGAGCCATTTCTTCAAAAAAAGTGTTCAATGAGGTACAGACCTGCTGTCAAACAATTTTGGGAAAATAATAAAACTAAATATTATCAACACAAAACTATTTACTATGAAAAAATACCTTTTCCACTGTTTTGTAATAAATGTTTTAATTATATGTGTAATTCAAATTAAAGTAACATTAGTGTGACTTTGTTGTTGCAGATTGGATGACAAATAGCATAATAGGAATGTAAATGATCCTTTTTCTAGAATGCATGCTGAATTTGAGTCATCAGCCGAATGGTTTAGAAGCAATCATTTTTGCTGCGACTAACTCTTTTTGACAAGATTTGTGTCAAAATACCGTTTTACAGACGACATTCTGCATTCCTCTATTCCGGAACATAAAACACACACCGCTTTGTCACATTTACTAATATATAATGCCATGTTTCTGGGTCCACCAAATTTCATATTCTCCGTTACATTTAATATCTTGCACTTTTTGTTCTTTTGTTGAACTAGCCATGTTAAATAACAGTTAAAAATCGTAAATATAAAGCAGATACACTTTAATGTATAGTTGTATCAATGAAATTGAATATGGTATACCTAGACAAACTTTACATTATAAGTAATTGTAGTCTACAATATAACTAAGGCAAGACAATAACAAACGAATGTGCTCCCCGCGACCGCTAACTCGCATTTGTTTATAACACTTCACATTAAACTTTGAAATAATATGCAAACCATTTTAATCATTTGCGTGCCAAAAATATTGTGTCGCATGCCATTTGTTTGCCATCCCCGAGTTAGAATATCTAATTAATTCAGCCGAGAATAAGTGAAATCTTGGTTTGCTTTAAGAATGTTTCTTCATTTTGAAATAACACCCTCATATTTTACACTCAAATTAAAAAAAAAATTTTTTTTTTAGAAATATAGGAGAATAACACTATAATCCCATTTACATTTATTCTTCATCAGATGCTACACGAGAATATTAAATATAAATTTACAGTGTAATTAAAAATGCAACAATATTTTTCTTTAATATTTCTCATTTGAAAATATACAAAACATAATAAAATAAAAACTAATCTGTTTTAAATAAATATCTTTATGAAAAAGAAAACAAGGTCTTAAATTATTGGGAGTAAAATAAAAAACTATATCAAGATAGAATGGGGGAATACATATATATGGTTTTTGACGCCATATAAAAAAGCATAAGTTGTTATTCTTAGTTAAAAAAAATTATTTTAAATTTTCCACACTTGAAAATTTTCTAGACAGAATGCAATGTTGAATGTTTCATTAACATGAGAATTTTCCATTCTACAAATATTTAAATGTGCTTTAAATGACCAGTTTCTGAAAACAGCAACTGTAACATTTCACAAACCTTAAGTTTTTGCTTTGGTATGATTCTGTAAATGTGTTCTTAAATTGGAATTACGAGTGAAACCCTTGTTGCATATTTCACAAACATAGGGCTTTTCCTTTGTATGAATCCGTAAATGTAATTTTAAACTACTAATTTGAGAAAAACCCTTTTTGCACATTTCACAAACATAAGGCTTTTCCTTTGTATGAGTCCGTAAATGTACTTTTAAACTACTAATCGTAGAAAAACCTTCCCTGCACACTTCACAAACGTAAGGCTTTTCCTTTGTATGAATCAGTAAATGTTCTTTTAAACTACGAGATCGAGAAAAACCCTTTCTGCACATTTCACAAACGTATGGCTTCTCTTTGGTATGAATCCTTAAATGCTCTTTTAATCTACCAGCGTGAGAAAAACGCTTATTGCATGTTTCACAAACACAAGACTTTTCATTTGTATGAGTCCATAAATGTTGTTTTAAATAACCAGATCGAGAAAAACCTTTCCTGCACACTTAACAATCGTAAGGTTTTTCCTTTGTATGAATACGTAGATGTGCCTTTAGATTATGGCAAAAAGAAAAACACTTGTTGCACACTTCACAAACATAAGGCTTTTCCTTGGTATGAATTCGTAAATGACTTTTTAAATAGCCCTTTTGAGAGAAACCCTTGTTGCATATCTCACAAACATAAGGCTTTTCCTTTGTATGAGTCAGTAAATGTTCTTTTAAAGTACCAAGTCGAGAAAAACCCTTTCTGCACATTTCACAAACGTAAGGCTTTTCTTTGGTATGAATCCGTAAATGCAATTTTAAACTATCAGTTCGAGAAAAACCCTTTTTGCATATTTCACAAACATAAAGTTTTTCTTTGATATGAATTCGTAAATGCAGTTTTAAACTACCAGATTGAGAAAAACCCTTTCTGCACACTTCACAAACATAAGGCTTTTCTTTGGTATGAATTCGTAAATGATTTTTTAAATGGCCCCTTTGAGAGAAATTCTTGTTGCATATCTCACAAACATAAAGCTTTTCCTTAGAATGAATAGATAAATGTGCTTTCAAATTACTAATGTTAGAAAAACCTTTCTTGCATATTTCACAAATATGAGTCTCTTTACTATCCAGAACATGTAAATGATGACTTGAATTATCATATAGAGAAAATGCCATTTTCCTAATTTTAAATATGAAAGTATTTTCTCACAGGTGTGACTCCTTAGATCTATATTTAATGGTGCAATGAAGAAATTGGGGTTGTTATGAATTTGAGTATGTTAACATCCTTCTGTAAAAGAAAAAAAAATTATAATTTGTGAAGGAATCAGTTGGCTGTTAAATAGCATTTTTATTAAATTAATCAAAATCTAAAATTTACATTAAATATTAGTTTCTAAAATTATACTAAAGTAATTCTTTAAAAATATAATCATGTAATATAAGAAATATGATAGGAAACTACAGGAATATTATGATGAAATATGAATATCTTTTTGGAGCAGAATTCAAAGTATGTGCTGTCTTACGGTACACACAAAAAATAAGCATATATTAAACCAAAGAAAAAAAGGATTGTTAGACCTACACTTTACCTCTTTGATTATATAAAAAAATTTAATACAACCTCCAATTACTGGTTTATGAAAACCTTGTGTGATAAGGAAAACTTTATAATTTTTTCTTCTCTACCACCTCGTTTTAAAACGTTTATACATTCATTTAAAAAGAAAGAAAAACAGGTTAAATTTCATTATACATCATGAGGGAATAAAATAAAATTTTAAAAGCTAATGCAGAAATTCTTTTTGTACTAAAAAAAAAAAAAAATTGCATAAATTTTATATTATGTCTTTTAGTCAAAATTCTGTGTTATTTAGTAAAATACTACAAAATTTACATCAAATTTGACTGCTCATAGATAGGAATTTTGCTCCATTATAAGGGGATTGCACAAGTCTATTTTCCAATCTTTTCTGGTGTCTAGATGTGTGAATGGTCATTACATGGATAATGGAATTACATCCATTGTAAGTATCATGTATCTTCTTAACTTCCTGAAAATTGTGGGGTTTTTTTAAAAAAAAATTTTTTTTCTAGATAATCTTAAATATTAGTTCTGGGTATTTTTAAAAAATAGCATTGAAAAACTTTCAATTTTACAATATTTTTTTTTCACACAATACTACATGTGTTGAATTTGTTATATATAAAAATCTGTGCGTGTGTATGTGACAAACTCCTCCTAAATGGCTGGACCGATTTTGATGAAATATTTTGTGTCTGTTCCAGTGGATTCGAGAATGGTTTAAATCAACAATTTGGTCCGATATTGCAATTAGTTAAAAAGATATTAATTTAAAACATCAAAAACATTCAACTCAACATTCATCTGCATTGTTGTAACAACGTTATTGTTATAAAAATGAAGTAAGTTGATTTTCAGCCAAACCGAGTCTTTATTGTTACAAAAATGAAGAGGAATCATGCCTTCAGACATTTTTAATTAATTTCTTTTCAAATAATCTTTATACATGTAATTCTTCTGTGAGTGTGTATGTGACTGACTCCTTCTAAATGGCTGGACCGATTTTGATGACATTTTTTGTGAGGGTTCAAGTGGATTCGAGAGTGCTTTAGATTAACAATTTGGTCCAATATCGCAAATAGTTAAAAAGATATTAATTAAAAACTTAAAACACACCACTGTTTTACCCTTATGTGCTGTTTATTCTGCTAATGCGTGGCAAGAAGAAAAAAAAAAAGAAGGGAATGTTTTCTGATATTTTCGCCGTTTTTAAAATTGCAATATAATTTTTCTATCAAAACCAAACAAAAATTAATTACAAAATCGCAAAGATTATTCATTTGGCCACGATACGGCATATATCTTTTTATATATAATTCTTCTGTGCATGTGACTGAACTCCTCCTAAACTGCTGGTCTGATTTGGACAATATTTTTTGTGTGGGTTCAAATGGATTCAAGAAAGATTTACATTCACAATTCGGTTCAATATTGCAATTAGCTAAAAATGCGCCAAAATTATATAAGGGTGTGCGATTGTTAATAAAAAAATCATGGGCAATATTCTTGAGGCCACTATTTTCAGCGGCAAACTTCAAAGTTGTATTTTGAACACAGATCCCAATGATTCTTTCAGACTCACCTACCCATTCAAATGTTTGCAATTTCCAATTCGCTATGACCATTAATAAGTCACAAGATCAAACAATGACAATTTGTGGCTTAGATTTAGAAAACCCTTCCATTTTGCACGGCCAATTATAAGTTGCATGTCCAAGGCTTGGCAAACCATCACATTTGTTTGTTTATACCACTCAAGGATTAACCAAAAACATTGTACATTCAATGGCATTACGATAAATTTAATTTTGTGCATAGGTATCCGACTACCTTTTTTTTTAAGTTTACCAAAAACCCTAGTATTTTTTAATATATGTACATAAGAATTTGCAAAATCTTAAATTTTTAAACAAATTTTGGAATTTTTTCAAACCCTCTATTTTTTAAAATATTTTATATTTCCCAAAAAATATTGCTGCAATACATTTTTGAAACACATTTCTAGAGAATGACTAACAAGTGTTAAATTACTTCTTTTGAATCAAAAGTTATAGCCAGTCGAGCTTGCGAACTAGGAAATTCAATCAAACTATCGTAACTTTCAAAAAGAAATACAACTATAAAATAACTAAAAATTGCTCAATTTCTTAGCTTGTAGGTCATTCTCTAGATAATACCATTAAAAACTTTTGTATAAAATTTCATAGAAGTATCTTTAATAGTTTTTTAGATATCATGTTTGAAATATCATGAAATTTAAAAAAAAAAAAAAAAATAGTTTTGAGAAAAATGCATTTAAACTTTATAAAAGCAATTTCAAAACAAAATATGACAAGTATATTACTAAAACTCTCCTGATTTATATTTAACACTTTCACTCTTTGGTAATCTGTTAAATTTTTTCTTTGTTTGGGCCCCCCTTTCTTTTTCTGGTTGATTTTCAAAAAGGCTAAGAATGTTGTTTTGAGTCACCGACTCGAAAGATGTCAAAAAATTTCTCATCCCGCAGTCTATAATTCCCTGCATTTATGCCAAATGCTTTCAAAATACCTAACAAATCAATGAAAGCTTTTTTTAAAAATAATGACAGCAATATATGGGTACACAAAGAAAATGTTTTTAGCTTGATAAAAAGTTTCTTTCAAAACGATTAGCCACAAACAGGCGTTAAATGATACATTTGTATTTGTGTCTTACCATGGAGGCAATTTTATAATAACTGCTTATCACACTGCTTTGTGTACACAGGTTTAACAATATTTGAAAGTTTCACAGAAAGATCAACACTTTTTTCTGTTTATTGTTTACCGTTGTCATTTCCTCGTTGATAGTCACACCAGTTCTCAGCTCAAATCGGGCACGGTCCATATATGGGTTTCTCCCTGCTGGAGCAACAGTGAAAAAATGTCGCTATTGTAGCACTTAGCATAGCTTTGACGTGATTGGTGTTACTGCTAAAACAATGTAGAAGTTTATTAAACATAACATTGATGAGTTTTTCCTTCTCACCAAGGTTTTTCTGGCCTTTTTAAAAATTTTCTTTTCCAACTACTCAATCTTTCTTAGAAGTATCTTATGCACTCATATTTGATGACAATGTTGACATCATACACATCTTTAAAATAAAGGTATCCTTGGAATCACTGTCACAAAAGAAATACAGATTTTTAAGATTTCGTAGTGCAAAAACTTACAAAGATTTTGTATGCACCATGTTTGAAGTAAATCCCACATGATTGCAGGAACACGCATGTATGACTGGACTTATAGAATTCTAAAAAACTTTGATAACATTTCCAAATCTAGAATTTCCCAGTGTCCATGTATAGTTTCTATAGAAACCACATTTAGCGATGAATGTCCAGGTGTCTCTGCCGTCAACAGATATTCCACATTCTTCAACTGACATTTTGAAACATTTTGTAATGCTTTTCGCTTCCAAAGCAGCGTTGTTCATAGCATCTTTAGTAGCTGGTGTAGCAGCACAGCCAAGACTTTCTTTCACAAAATCTAAATGCTGCTTTTGTCATACAAGGCCAGTTCAGCTTAGCACATAGCTTTTTCACAGACAAATGTCATCTTTCAATCACTCACCTTCCACAAATAAGTTGCAAATTAATAACACTTTGCTTTTTTCAGCTACTAAAAAAGGACGATAAAAGTTTACTCGGAGCATTTTTGAAGTCACATTAGAAGTCAGTCCAAACATATAATCTTCATGCAAATACAGATTGTTCTCAAAACGGAGAAACACAAACATGAAAACACACTTCCCAATTTAAATAAAATATTCTATTACCTCTTAATGTTCCACTAAAACATTCTTTAATCTGTGAAAATACCTTTACTTATCCCAGTTTTCGTTCATTACCAGTTTGAGCACTTCAAGTCAACACTTCTACTGTTTTTGTGAATGTCACCAGCATAGTTGCGTTTTCAAGAGGTTAATTTACCGTATTTTCCTGTATATAATGCGCAGATTATGTGTTAAAAAAGTTTCAAATTTCGTTGTGCGTATCATACGTCGCCGCGGATTATCTGAGAAAAAACATTCTCCATCAGAAAAGCGAACAATAAAGTTTTGGAAGAAATGCCGTTTATGTTTTATAAAATAAATAACAGATGGCACTTTCATTACTCGGATGACGTATTTCAGTTATAACTAGTTTTTGTCCAATTACATTCAAAAACGAATTCGATTCCTCAGAAGGAAAAAATAGTTATTAGTCGCTGGCGCCATTTCCAATTTTCTCTCTTGACTAGAGCTATTAAGTCCTTCAAAAGTTTTCATCAAGTTGAAGCGAAAGTGTTAAGTTACACTACAAACTTAAAAGGCTATCAAAATCGGGAAGCTGCAAGGTTTTTCAACGTTGACGAATTGAATATTCGTTTGTGGAGAAAAAACAAGACAAACTTCGAAAATTGTGATTGACGTAAAAGTGCCGATCATTTTGGTAAAACCTCACTGGACAGAATTAGAGGAAGAAATAAATAAAAGGATTTTAAAAGAAAGAGACAGTGGGGAAGCAGTCTCGATCTAAATTTTTTTGCTGTTAACTTGCTAACTTTAAAAAAAAAGAAAGATTTTTTCTGCATGGAATGTTTTGTTTAACAACTCAAAACATAGATGGCAGTAGCAAAGAATTTTTTTGCTTTATTGAGATTATCATAAAAAATATTATCATACATATTTGAAAAAAAATTTCGTAATAAATTTTTTTTCTTGTACAATTTCTTACTTCTATTTTCAATTATATTGTGTATTTTTTGTCTTTATGACATTCATTATCAGCAGTTTATATTTTGGATTATTTGGCCTAAAAACTGCCGCGGATTATACAATGTTTTTTTTTTTTTACTCGAAAAAAAGGCTTTGCGGATAATACGCCGCTGCGGATTATATACAGGAAAATACGGTAATTCATTTTTTAACCCATATAAGCAGATAATATTAAAAGCAAAATGTGCAGAAAGAATTAACGATTAAAAATTGTACAGTTAAAGCAAAAAAAGTTCAGGTTTTTGAAGAAACATGCGAGCAACATTCGTAAGATTCAAATCAAAACAAAAACATGTGAGGTTAGAAGAAACAGATGTTGCCAATCGCAAAAGTCCAATTAAAAGATTGAAATTGTTTCCTATCAATAAAATAGTTTTAAAAAAATGTCAGAAATTGTTTTTAAAATTATAATGGGTTGAAATTGCAAAAATTATGGGTAAAAAGCATGTTAAGAAGTCAACTTCTGGTTTCGATTTCACTGCTGTAATAATATTTTAAACACCTGTAACTTTTTTTTCTAATTATTGCACAGACAAAACACAGGCAGATTTAGAAAGATAATTGTTTGAACTTTAAAAATATCAAATAAAAAGAAAATGTGATTTTTGACCGAAAATGAGGTTTTCAACGCAGTCAGATACCTGTTATGAAAATAGCTCGAGCTTTATCTTTTTTATCTTTTAATCAAAACAAGTTTAAGATTCTATTCAGAATAGGTTCTATATTCAACTTAGTTCATAGTAAATATATATTCACTTCCAATCGATAGGTCAAATTGTGGTAAATGTACATGTGATGCTGTCAGGAATTGTAATAACTTTCTTTATAAAAAAAATTTCATCAAAACAGTCCAGATTTTTACAACTTATTCAAAAAAGTTTTTAATTTTCAAATTTAAGACTTGTGTTTAGGACAACGTCTGTCAGGATCACTAGTATATATATAATTTTAATGTTTTACACGAATGTATGAAGAACACAATAGCGAGGTATCTGAAAACCATCTTTTAATTCATAGCATTAATATACTGAATATAATATTCTAAAGTTGACACATATTGCAAAATTTTCATCAGGATATAGTTTAATTAAAACTGCTAAATCCTTCCTTGGGCGTCATGTAGAATTCCTGCCCCTTAAGTACTGAAATTTATGTTATTACTGAACCAAAATTAAAAATCTATTTAGTGCTGTTTCAGAATAATAATTAAATTTAATTCAAATGTGTTTTCGGTTACCCAGTACAAATATTTTTTTTTTCATATCGTTCAAATATGCTTTAAAAAGATTCTAAACTTATTTATCTCCAGAACAGTTTTATTAACCTTTTACATTAAAAGTCAAGTGACTGAAACAATTAACCAAATCAAGTGTCATATAAGTGAATTTAAACACATTGAAGTGTAAATTTAAAAACTTAAATTCCAAGTAGCCTTTATGCCTTTAATGACTTAATTTTTAGAATATATAAAATTTTATGAACATTAACAGTACGGTAATGTATAAATTCATTTTAAATGTTTGAACAAAAACACAAACTTATTTTTAATTTAAATATACTATAAATTATAGATAAAACTTTATCCTTTTCAAAATATTAGAAAACAAAAGAGTTCTCTTCTGTAAGTGGAAGATAAAAATCACAAAGGCAGATAATTTCCCCTAATAATTATTAATACATAAAAAAAACAAATTTCAATGAATTATTAAAATTTCTATTATAAAAAATATTATGAAAAAAAACAAATTATTTTATTTGTAAAAAAATAGGTTGATTTGTCGAATCAGGCGCTTATCGCGTCAAGTGTTTTCTCACCAAATCTGGTAACCCTTCTGAATTTGTTTTCCAGTCAATTAGAAGTAGTTTTTTCACAAAATTTTGCACATGTGCAGTGGATTTCTTTTATTTTTGTTGTACGTCATGGCTAAATTCTAAAAAGAGTTTGATAAGTTGTGGATAACTTAGATGACATCCCAATGTTGTCAGTAATCCAGGAATATGGTATTACTTGTACGGCAAGCGATGTGGGCGTATCAAAATGTGCCGCCATTAACGAAATGTAAACAAACCCGGAAAACGAGTGGAGTTGGGAAGCGGCTTTTGCTGATGGCAGCTGTGCATTAAAGATCCAGTCGCCGCTTAAGACGTCACGGTTCTATCTGTCCACTCGGGAGTTTTTCTTAATAGTTTATATCGCTTCTTGTGGAACTAATGCAATATGCTAATTGTATTGATGTATAAATACTAATCGCTGTTGTATAGTCAGTAGCAGTTGGGTGTTTCTTAGCAAGTAGCTGACTTGCTCAAATGTTTTTTGAGCAAGGTGCTCAGTTAGTGTAATCAATTATTTAAAACTATCATTGTAAATTCTCATCTTTTATTGCATCGTCTTCAATAAATATGTTGTCTAAGAAATTCTCGTCTTAAATGAAAAAGTCATCCACATGTGTTATTTAACTTTTAGATCCACTGTTCATAGCTCTACTGGTTAGTTAGTTTTTCCCACTTTAAAGTTAGAAGTGTAGAATTTAAGATATTAGAACAATTTCAATGATATTGTGGCAAGTTAGCGCATTTGTAATTCGTTTTTTTATTTTATTTTAACAGTTTAATTCTTCAACGGTCTTTCTCGCGCATGAGCAGAAAGCTTTTATTACTTTAAAAATTCCGTTAATGAGGATACCGTTATTTCTTTTGCTCCAGTTGGGTCAGCTGTTCGGCTTCGTTTAGGGAATTACTTTTTGCAGGTAATATTTTTATTTCTTTCTCCACATAAATTTCAAAAGATTGCCATGATGCCCAGCGATGCTGTTAGGATTAATTTGAATGAATGCATGAAAAATTACAATTACTATTGTTAAAGGTTTTTTTGCCATGTTGCCTGTGCTTGGAAAGAAAGCTGTTTTAGAATGATGCATGAAAGAAGGTTTGATTGGATCATCGTATGTATGTCCAAAATATGGAAAAAGTATGAAATTGAGAGAAAGAATGGGCAAGAAAGTGAATGATGGTTTTTGAATGTTACTGAAAAATTCAGTTCAGTGTGAAAGAGGATACAATTCATGTGTTTAGGAGTGTAAAGAAAGGGTTTTGGTTTGAATTGAGTAATATGGATACGTGCACCATTTTGTTAGTGATGCAAAAATAAAAGTGTTTTGGAAGGTGCTCTCAGAAATATGCAGTAGCACACTGGTATAACTTCAGTAGGCAACTCATCCTCATCATAAATGTCGGGAAAAGCAGCATTTTTTAAAGGTAATTGAAATTATTTCCATTTTTAAATGCCTGATTTTTGCAGCGATTATCAGTTCCTAAGCTTTAAAATGCTATTTTTTAATGATTTTCCTTCCGCCATCTTGAATTTCGTGCTCCAGCATTGCGTGTTGTGGTAGGGTTGCAACTCCGAAACACAACACAAAAAACGCGCCAAATTGGCGATTTTTCAAAATTTGGTGGAGAAGTGCCCAATTCGACAATTTCACCAAGAAATATTTTTGTTAAAAACCAAAGTACATTACACTTAGATATAAATATATCTTAAAATAAGTAATATAACAAATTAAATATAAACCAGGAAAAAAATAAATACAAGAACAAGAAAAAAATAACATATATATTATATAATAGTACCTACGAAGAAAACGATGACACTGTCGACCAAATTGTCAAAATCCACGATATTCACCCAATAGTTAACTGTGTATGAAAAGAAAAGCAAAAATGTTAAAAATACTCATATCAAAAATAAGGGAAGGAGAATTGTAAAACTTTACATAAAAAGAAATTATATAAACAAATACATTTTTGAAAAACATAGAAGAAAAACACCGAACACACTACATATAAGATCTGTTGCGTTAAGGGGGGGATTTGGATCTTTCTTTCCAGCCCCTTGCTTGTTATGCCACTTTTCTCGACAACAAGGAATATTATTAACCTGTTTACTATACATCACACAGCCAGGTGGCATAGCTGGTTTGGCATTGGCCTTGTGCACCCAATCAGTCTTGTTACACACTGGCATAAGTGGGTGGAATTTCATGATGCAGATAATCACCGGCGTTAATGTCGTATGATTACACAGCAAGTAAATGATCCCTTAAATGCCAGCTTAAGAATCAGCAAAACTCAAAATTCCAAGAACAAGTTTGCATTGTCAGAAGTCACATGCCTCACTCTGGGGACGAAACTGAGCGTACCAATCAAAATTTCTAGCGGCAATTGGTACCTTCTGTATTGTACCCCACTAAAAAGTGATACCAGCACCTAGGGAATGTTCTAGGTCTGAAATGGTAAAAAATACCAGCCCCATAGGGGGAAAAATAAAACAATACATCAAACATTTTTTTAAGAAAATTTTAGATATGATATATGCACCAACTAACACATTAATAATGAAAAGTTTAAGAAAAACTAAAATTGTAGCAAAAGATACACCAAAAACAGGGGGAAAATGGTAAAAACATATTACAAGAAAACATAAACAGGACTTACTTTCACCAAAAAGTTAAAGAGGAAATTTCTAAAATTGGTGTGTTTACTTTACACAAAAAAATATTAGAAAAATACATGAAACATTTGTTGACCTAAAAGATAAGATATATTTACAATTTTACAAAACATAAAAATTTTATTTTAGTTATTATATGTAAATGTTTACAAAATACTTATACACACATAACTGACTGAAAATTTTGAAAAGCTTTGATGGATAAATTTAAATCAAACCTTGGCAGAAACCTATTATTATACAACACATACACAAAAACATTCAGTTTATTATCTTCATATCTCTTTGGTGCAGTCCCCTTCCACATCATAAAATTATCTCAGAAAATATATTTTGTATAAAACACATCTAAGTTTGAAAAAATTGTTTTTGTGAGTTGATACTTACACTCAGGTTAAAAATTCTTTTCACTTATATGCAACAGTTTCGTATTTCTTATAAAATGCACAATATCATTTTAAGCCCTATCTTTTATAATTTTACGAGGTTAGGCAAAAAATGTCTCTTTATGTAAACAATACTTTTTTCATAAACATTTGCAAATTCTTTCACAATAAAACTACCTACAGGAATTTCGTAAAAGTTCAGGGTAGTGGCGTAAAGGAGAACATTAGCCCCCTTACTCACAAACTCAAGTTTTGGGCACCCTAGCAATGCGGGTGTGATGTTAGGCCACTGGTTCAGGGCTTCTTTATAATAAAGACTTGTCCTGAAAGTCATCAAGCTTCTTGGTGATTTTTTTGACACCGAAAAAAACAAGGATAAAATTTCATCCCATCAATAAATTATATTTGTTACACTTGAGACTAAAATTTGGAAGCCAACAAAATTTTGAATTTTCAAACAAGAACTTCCCTAAGAGGAAACCCAGTAGGTTAGGATAGAAATGGAAATATTGACATGAGCTTTCACCCCGATGAAAGAGATGCTTCAAGTAAGAGTTTCTGAGTCAGCATTCAGTGAAGAATCATTCACTCTTTTCCCCCATTTGGTTTAACCACTGTGCAAAAATTTCGAGTAAAAATTCAGTTTTTCTTATAAATTCTCCGTCTACGTCATATTCCATAACTATATATAACACAACAAAACAAATGAAGAGAAAAAAAATGAAAAAGAGAAACGTATTTTTTTAAACAAATGCAATACAAAAGAAAAATAGTGAGAACGTTGAAGGAACGCAAATAAGTAAAAATAGAATCAAATTATAATAAGTCAATTATATATAGTCAAAATATAATACAAAAATATAATCAAATTTAGACTTACTTATAAAAAGTTTGTAATACAATTTAACTTTTAAAAAATCAGGAACCAGGCAAAAAAACCATTTTCGCATTTATAATTGCCATTTCAGATAGATGATGGGAGAAAGTTTAGTTCAGTTCAATACAGTGATACCACGGTAAATCTGGAGACCCGGCAATCGCCTTGTGCTCCAACAAAATTTGTCATGAATATCATGATATTTCAGAATCCATTGCTTATCAAAATTAAACCTTCCAGATCCTCTTCTATTTCCCTATCAGTTCGGTAAATATTCTTATTTTGAATAGTGAAAATATTGTTTGAATGAAGCTATATGTTTCCTGAAATATTAAAATACTTGCTCGTTGAAAAATTGGTGCAAAAAGGATATCTGATCTCTTTTTGAAATTAAACTTCGGGAAAACTTCAATAACGTGGGCTGGGTTTTCCCGCCATCAAAACCTCTTTTCTAGCTAAAGGTGCGTCGCCAAGGCATATCCTTGAGAGGAACTGGTTTGCAGTAACCATATGCGATATGTTTCTCCTCGCGAGAAAAGTTCTGCATATTCTCCTCGCGGGAAAATTCCGCGTAGTAATACATTTGATAATCGTTTAAAATTCATGTTCTCTCGAAATTTTATCAGTGTAGTTTCAGCAGTAGTTTTAACAATTTCTCGAATTCCCTTTGAAAATTTTTAAAATCTTTATCAGATTTTAAAAACTTTATGCATTTCTCAATCAAGTTAAATTTTTCAGATTTTTTTTTCAAAGCTAAGAATTATTATCATTTAAATACAAAGGTAAATTACATTAATTTTACAAATACAAAGACATAAATGTCAAATTATAAGTAGTTTTAATTTTTGGCCGTTACTGAGGAAATTATTTACCCAATTCAGAAATGTCATAGATCTTATATTTCTAAATCTATTATTTGTTTTATCTCCATCATTATCTTAATTTCTAAAGGAGATAATCACTCAAATTTTTTATAAATATTTAAATACTTTACTAAATTTTCCTCCATTATATTTATTCACAGCTGATTTATTATAATCAACAAATATTATTTCCTACTGAGGTTTTTTTTCGATGTAATAGTTAAAAGATATAATTTGGAAACGAATATATACTTGTAGTAGTGTATTTTATTTTACATTTTTCAATATTTTTCTCTTTTTTCGTTCATAGTTTTTAGAAAAAATTGTAATTAACAAAAAATTTTGATATTATACATGTTAGTGAATAGTATAAGAAAATTCATTTCTGCTCCAAATAATAAAATTCTTTAGGTAAATGTGATGAAAATAAATCCTGAATTATCTGCGTATAAAATGTAGAATTCTTAACAACCGAAACAGCACGACTCTTAGAAGATCGGACTTATTGAAAGGAGTGAATGTAAAATGATATCTTATCTGCATCCCTTAACTCAGTGTTTCTCAAACTTTCAATACTGGCGAACCAATTTTCAATCATAATTTTTGTCGCGCCCCCCTGTACAACAATAATGTATTTACTGCAATAAAAATGCACTTTGAGAGAGAGACGCTAAAGTTAGAATACGATCTTAATTACAAACCGTACAAATTAATACGATAAGTATATTAAATTTTGTGTATATGAAACTTTTAAGTAATATATATTTTAAGAAAATTACTTAAAATATATATTACTTACTTATTATTATGTTATTTTTCTTTCTCTAATTTTTAAATTGGAACAGATCGCAAAATGATACATTTAATTAAAGATTTATTACCTTCAGCATTCATTTCTCAAAGTACAAATGTCATTAGAAAAATAGCCTAGTCAATGTTGTTCTCTATCATATCCATCACACCTGGCATTATAGGGTACGTTTGCGTGAGTCTGGGCAACCTATCGGACGTCTACGCAAAACATGTAAAAATGCTTTTCCTCATACAATTCCAGTCAGTTTTGGTCGACTCGATACTCCGATAGCTACCGAATCTAGCTTGAATGTACATTTTTTTTAATTTACACGTTAATTGTAATTCACGATAATTAAGTATTTACGGCAGTAGATTAAAACAATATCATACACACATTTTTAAGTCGTAAGAAAACATTCGATTATAATAAAGAATCAACAAGTACACATACGAACGAGCATGGTTCCGAAAATTAAATCAAGGCGATATTCTCAAAAATACTTAAATTTTGGATTTACCACTACTGAAGTAAATGATGGGGAAAAAAGCCCCAGCGCGATGTGTGTTAAAACTTACAAATCTGTAGAACAACATGTGAAAGTTGTTTTTAAAACATGTAAAATCATTTAGCTATGTTGGCAAAGAATTTTAAAAAGTATTTTCTGGATGAGGACAGCTTGGTAGCAAGTTACGAGTGGAATAGGTATCTATTTCAAGATACTCTAGAAGGGCTCTCAACTTCCGAAGAAGAAATCTTCATAGATTTCACACCCAGTGAAAAATTAAAACGCAATTTTGTAATAAATCGCTCTTTGAATTTTGGGTAGAGGTGGATGAGGAATTATCTGTACTGAAAACAAAAGCACTTCGTATACTATTACCATTTTCAACATCCTACCTTTGTTAAATCGGATTTTCTGCGGTGGATGCTTTGAAGACAAAATATAGATCTCAGCTAAATATAGAAAAATAACTCTAAGTGTCAATTTCTGATACTAAACCTTCCTTTGAAAAACTTTCCTCTACAAGACAAGCCCGTGAAAGTCCCTTATAATTATTAAACTTGTTCTTATATTAGTAATAAGGTTGATTGATTGATTGAATATTAACGTTGCACTGTTCAGCTGCTCGAGGGCTTTTGACGACGGACCACGTAATTTTGAACCATGGTCAAGTGACGTGGACGGTCTTTCCTAACTACCACACCACACCAACGGGAGGACGTTTCAGCTCTCGACAGATTTAACGTGCATCGCTGCCCTACACGGCGGGTCTTTAGTGGTACTGGGCTCGAACTCGTGACAAGGCAAGCCACGATCTGATACCTATACCACTCGGCGACCGCGGTCAAATTTATAATAATAAGAAATTATTTATAAAATACCTTTTTCAATACTGATACATTAAACGTATACTGGCTGAAACACCGACTCTTCGCACGAGTTCATTTTTTTAAAAAGTAAAACATTATTCTTGATATAATAGCTGAACTGGAGAGTAAAACTGCGTGCACGACATTGTATACAAAAATGTAAAATGATTTTTTTGGATAAATGCTATAATTGTAAATAACTGTTTAAAAGAACTGCAATTTTAAACCTCACAGAATTAGCATTTAGAATCAATGTTAAGCAATGAAAAAGAATATAAAATTCCTATGAAGAATAATTGTGTTACTTTTTAAGCGAGAAGACTTAAAAATGTTTTAACCCGGGAGCAGGCGCGTACTCCATACTAACGCTAATGGTAGTGCGGGGGGACTCAGTCACACCACTCATTTGTTTATAAATATTTTTACTGTACACGATACAAATCGGAATTCTAGTGAATATTTTAATAGAAAGTATACTTACCTTCTTTCAATTACTATTCAATTATTTGATGATTTGAGAAAAAATCCAATAAAACTGAACTAAAATTATTCAAAAGTACAAGACCATAATAAAGGACGCAAATCAGACACTTTTCAATTATCCTACAGAAATGTTAAACCAATCAATTAATTCTTTTCCAAATATCGCAAAAAACTCAATTATTTACAATTTCCCTAAGCGAAAAGCAAACGCATAAAACTAATATTGAATAACCATACCATAAGTTTGAAGGTCAATCAAATGATTAGCAAACGTACTATGCAGCCTGGCTGAAAAGTGAATCATGTCTTCCTTTTCTTTTTCAACAACTAATGCACAGTATTTCAATAATAATTACAGTGATGAATTGCTTATCTTAGAATTTTCCTCAGGGTCTGGGTTTCGTTTTTCTTTTAACGAGTAATAAAAAAAAATCTCTCATTGAGGAAATACAGCAAATTAAACGAAATGTTTTTTTTCTTTAATTTGGTTTTGGGATCAAAGATAGCTATTTGATGACGGAAAAAAACCAGATAATAAACATAAATTATGTCAGTGTTGTTGTGTGTATTTTTTTATTATGGAAGAAAGCATTTTGTTTTACTTCTCATTCCGGTTATTTTTTAAAAAAAAATCTTTAAATTTTCGATATGCTCGCGCCCCCAGGGGGGCGCGCCCCACACTTTGAGAAACACTGCCTTAACTGAACAGGAAATGTAAAATATATTTATCAAATTAACATATAAAAATTTTAGCCTTTCTTATAAAACAAATTAAACAAAAGAAAGCTAGAATTTGCTAATGTCTTTTTGTGCGTGAAATTTCGTTGTGTTCCTTATAATCCTACATTGTTTTTATTATTATTGTATCAACTTAAGAATAACTTTATTACTGTTCTTGAATTATTTAATAAAACACTTTTATATATACATCTGTGTACATAAAATTTTATGCACACAATAAGATTTTATGTGCATACTTTTTTTCTAAACAAGTATAAGATATAAGCCAGTGCTTCTCAAACTTTCAATACTGGCGCCCCTCTTTTCAATCACAATTTTTATCGCGCCCCCCTTATACATAATAATTTACTGAATGCAATAATAATGCACTTTTACGATAAAGCAACAATATTTATTATAAACCGTACAAATTCATGACATAAGTATTAAATTTTGTATATGTTACTTTTAAGCAAAAAAAAGTTAAGTAATAGGATAATTACTAAGTTATTTTTCCTTTCTCTGACTTTTAAATTGGAACATATTACAAAATGCGGTGGTTGCTTAGAAGACAAAATATAGATATCAGCTAAATATATAAAATGAACTCAGAGGGTCAATTTCTTATCTTAAAACTCCTTTCAAAAACTTTGCTCTGTAAGACAAGCCCATGGAAGTAGCTAATAATTATTAAACTTGTTCTTAATTTAGTATTAATTAATTAGTCATAAAATACTCTGTGCACCACTCATACATTAAAAGCAGTGCTTCTCAAACTTTCAATACTGGCGACCCAATTTTCAATCATAATTTTTGTCTTGCCCCCCTGTACAACAATAATGTATTTACTGCAATAAAAATGCACTTTGAGAGAGAGAGACGCTAAAGTTACAACACGATCTTAATTATAAACCGTACAAATTAATACGATAAGTATATTAAATTTTGTGTATATGTAACTTTTAAGTAATATATATATATATATATATATATATATATATATATATATATATATATATATATATATATATATATATATATATATATTAAGAAAATTACTTAAAATATATATATTACTTAGAATTATGTTATTTTTCTTTCTCTAATTTTTAAATTGTAACAGATCGCAAAATGATGTATTTAATTAAAGATTTATTTCCTTCAGCATTCATTTCTCAAAGTACAAATGTCATTAAAAAAATAGTCTAGTCAATGTCGCTCTCTATCATATCCATCACATCTGGCATTATAGGGTACGTTTGCGTGAGTCTGGGCAACCTATCGGACGTCTGCGCAAAACATGTAAAAATGCTTTTCCTCGTACAATTCCAGTCAGTTTTGGTCGACTCGATACTCCTATAGCTACCGAATCTAGCTTGAATGTACATTTTTTTTAATTTCCACGTTAATTGTAATTCACGGAAATTAAGTATTTACTGCAGTAGATTAAAACAATATCATACATACATTTTTAAGTCGTAAGCAAACATTCGACCATAATAAAGAATCAACAAGTACACAGACGAACAAGCATGGTTCCGAAAATTAAATCAAGGCGATCTTCTCAAAAATACTTAAATTTTGGATTTACCACTACTGAAGTAAGTGATGTGGAAAAAAAGCCTCAGCTCGATATGTGTTAAAACTTACAAATCTGTAGAACAACATGTGAAAGTTGTTTTTAAAACATGTAAAATCATTTAGCTATGTTGGCAAAGAATTTTAAAAAGTATTTTCTGGATGAAGACAGCTTGGTAGCAAGTTACGAGTGGATTAGGGATCTATTTCAAGATACTCCAGAAGGGCTCTCAACTTCCGAAGAAGAAATCTTCATAGATTTCACATCCAGTGAAAAATTAAAAGGCAATTTTGTAATAAATCGCTCTTTGAATTTGGGGTAGAGGTGGATGAGGAATTATCTGTACTGAAAACAAAAGCACTTCGTATACTATTACCATTTTCAACATCCTACCTTTTTCAAACAGGATTTTCTGCAGTGGATGCCTTGAAGACAAAATATAGATCTACGCTAAATATAGAAAAGTAACTCTTTAAGTGTCAATTTCTGATATTAAACCTTCCTTTGAAAAACTTTCCTCTACAAGACAAGCCCGTGGAAGTCCCTAATAATTATTAAACTTGTTCTTAATTTAGCAATAAGATTGATTGATTGAATATTAACGTCGCACTGTTCAGCTGCACGAGGGCTTTTGACGACGGACCACGTAATTTTGAGCCATGGTCAAGTGACGTGGATGACACCTGAGCTGGCACCTCTCTCTCTTAACTACCACACCACACCAACGGTAAAACGTTTCAACTCTCAACAGATTTAACGTGCATCGCTGCCCTACACGGCGGGTCTTTAGTGGTACTGGGCTCGAACTCGTGACAAGGCAAGCCACGACCCTGTACCTATATCACTCGGCTACCGCGGCCAAATTCAGTAATAAGAAATTATTTATAAAATACCTTCTTCAGTACTGATACATCAAACGTATACTGGCTGAAACACCGACTCTTCGCACGAGTTAATTTTTTTAAAAAATAAAACATTATTCTTGATATAATAGCTGAACTGTAAGGAGAGTAAAACTGTGTGCACGACATTGTATACAAAAATGTAAAATGATTTTTTTTAGATAAATGCTATAATTGTAAATAACTGTTTATAAAAGAACTGTAATTTTAAACCTCACACATTTAGCATTTAGAATTAATGTTAAATTATGAAAAAGAATATAAAATTCCGATGAAGAATAATTGTGTTAATTTTAACATTTAAAGCGAGAAGACTTCAAAATGTTTTAACCCGGGAGCAGTCGCGTACTCGATACTAACATTAATGGTAGTGCGGGGGAACTCAGTCACCCCAATCATTTGTTTAGAATTATTTTTACTGTATACGATACAAATCGGAATTCTAGTGAATATTTTAATTTATAGAAAGTATACTTACCTTCTTTCAAGGACTATTCAATTCTTTGATGATTTGAGAAAAAATCCAATAAAACTGAACTAAAATGATTCAAAAGTACAAGACCATAATAAAGGACGCAAATCAGACACTTTTCAATTATCCTACAGAAATGTTAAACCAATCAATTCTTTTTTCCAAATATCGCAAAAACTCAATTATTTACAATTTCCCTAAGCGAAAAGCAAACGCATAAAAGATGGGAGGGAACTAATATTGATAATAACCATACCATAAGATTGAAGGTCAATCAAATGATTAGCAAACGTACTATGCAGCCTGGCTGAAAAGTGAATCATGACTTCCTTTTCTTTTTCTACAACTAATGTACAGTATTTCAATAATAATTACAGTGTTGAATTGTTTATCTTCTTAGAATTTTTCTCAGGGTCTGGGTTTCGTTTTTCTTTTAACGAGTAATATTTTACGTTAAAACGTAATAAAAAAAAAAAATCTCTCATTGAGGAAATACAGCAAATAAAACAAAATGTTTTTTTTTCTTTAATTTGGTTTTGGGATCAAAGATAGCTATTTGATGACGGAAAAAGCCAGATAATAAACATAAATTATGTCAGTGTTGTTGTGTGTATTTTTTTTATTATGGAAGAAAGCATTTTGTTTTACTTCTCTTTCAGGTTATTTTTTTAAAAAAAATGTTTAAATTTTCGATACGCTCGCGCCCCCCTTGTAGGGTCATCGCGCCCCCCCAGGGGGGCGCGCCCCACACTTTGAGAAACACTGATATAAGCATTCTTTTCAATTAAAATGAGTGATTTCCATTTAGAACAATTTATATTTCAGTATATGAACGATGTACAACTACAATTACACTAAAAATTATAATTGACATAGTTTAAATATTCATGTAAACATTAAAATAGAATTTACATTCATATAGTGATGAGGTGCCAAAATTTATGTGTACCTTAATTCAATGTTTCCTTATAAAAGTCTTAATAGACATTTAAAAACTTTTAAAACTCAAAAACTGTTTCAAGAATATTTTATTACTAAAGTTTAAACATTATATAACTGCGAAATTTTACAGTGTGAAAATGTTGGGGAAAATAATGTGTTTAACTTGGTCTTAATGTGTGTTACAAACAAAAATTAAAGTTTTGATCAACATTATTTAGATTTTTTCAGAGATTATAGCCAATTTTTAAAAAAATGATAGCATTAAATTTAGTTTAGCTTATAGACCATAGTTAATAAAAAATATGATTAATAGCATTTGGTTAATTTCGAAACTTAAAATAAAAATAAGAAGCAAAGAAAATGTGATTTTTTTAAAAAAAAAAGATTTATATATATATGTAGGGGTGTATTTTATTTATACAAGTGGCTTTTCTTTTTTTTTTGTCTAGGGGTAAATCCTTATGTCCAGGATCTTGTTATTCAAAGAAATAAGCAGATTCGAATAAAATTTCTCTGTTTAATGAAACATTAAATTATTTACAATTAAAACTTTATGAGTTATTTCGCGGAGCATACTCTCAATTGTCGCTAAGCCTATTCACCTCCACGTTGAACGAAAACTTGACTTCTCGCCTGTAAACCGGAGTCGGACCCTCTCGCGTCTCTCTCGTTCTGCCTCGCAATCGTTTCTCCTCTAAAACTCGCCATTACGGGGGAATACATATATTTGCTGGTAGCGCCATCTATTGGTTAGGTTGTAACCTTACTGATCGGAGAATATATTTATATTCCGTAATACTTTAAATCCTACACATATACACTGCTGGACAATTGCTAAGGACGGATCACAAATTGCTATGTAGCATAACATTAAGCGAGACATGAGGCCTAGTAGGATAAAATATAGTTGCCACACTGTTCAGACATTAGAATAAAGAATATTTATTGTTCTGGAAAGTACAAAAGCTGTGAAACATCTGAAAGAAAAAAATGTTCATTTGATCTGCGTACGGAGAAATGGAACAATGCATCTAAAAGTCAGCAGGCACCTTAAAGAAAGGTATCAGTACGGGATATGTCCACTGTGGAGTGTGATGCAACATTCCACACGTCGTATCATACTTTGCACAACATTATCCAGCAGCTGTTGAGGCAAATTATCCCATTCCTCTGTGAGTGCACGGATGAGGGTGTTCTTGTTTGTCGGAGGATAGTTTCGACCAGCAACTTGCCTCCCCAAAGCATCCCACACATTTTCAATGGGGTTTAGATCTGGAGAACGCGCTGGCCATACGAGACGTTGAATACCCTCGCTGTCTAGACAATCCTGAACAGCAAGTGTTCGATGACATGTTGCGTTGTCGTCCATAAAAACAAATTTATCACCGACAGCACCACGGAAAAGACGAACATGAGGAAGTAGAACTTCATCAATGTATCGTTGGCCCGTCATAGTCCCATTGGCCACCACATGTAGGCGCGTGCGGCCATTGATCATGATGCCGGCCCACACGATGATACTGCATGTCGGATATCGGTCCTTTTCCTGGATATTTTCTGGACGATAAGCAGTACCATTCTCGCGCCAGATCAGTTGGCGTCTACAATCCGATGACAGACTGAACCTACTCTCATCTGAGAATAGTACGCATGCCCAGTCCTGTTCAGTCCAATTGTGATGCTCACGACACCATTGCAAACGGGCAGTACGGTGCTGTCTGGTCAATGGGACACACACAACAGGTCTGCGTGCGTATAGTCCTCCTCCCCTCAAACGTCTGGCAACAGTTTTTCGGGAGATTTGCTTTCCTGAGGCAGCAAGAAACTGATTTGCCACCTGCTGAGCTGTGGTGCGCCTGTTCCTTTTTGCTGATAGGACGATATATCTGTCTTCTGCAGGCGTCGTACTTCTAACACGACCTCCCCCGTGCCGTCTACTACACATTCCAGTAGTTTTAAATGACTTCCACAGCCGTGAAACAACGCTGTGAGCGATGTCGAACTCCCTGGCAACATCTGTTATTTTTCTCCCTTCTTCGATCTTTCCAATAATTCGGCCACGCATAAAATCATCTATGTGATGTCGGGAAGACATGCCAAAAATTTTTAAGTTCGTCTATTAAATCTTTCCTGTAAAACTTTAACTTGAAACAACAACTGTCCACACGCGTCAAAACCTTTAAAGCTCTTATGAACGCTATCACGGCATGAACAGACGTGGAAAAAAAATTTGCATATATACTCATACTTCTTCTTACTAATATCCCGCACTTATTCTAATTTTCCACATTTTGCTTCCTTTCATTTTGTGGTTGCTATGGATGATAGTGTTATCCGTCCTTAGCAATTGTCCAGCAGTGTATCTATCTACTCTATTAAAATTCGTAGGTAAACGTATCTAAGTAGGTATATAGCCCAATTTTCTCACGAACCACAAGATGCAGAAACTAGCAGAAGGTATCAAAATTTCGGGAATGATCCGAGAAATCCGTTTTGAACATTTATATTTCGATATTCCAATTAGTTAAAAAGATATTAATTAAAAACCTTAAAACGCATTTATTATGCATGGGGCGCCATCTGCGGAGAATCGGAAAGCTCATTTATTCGGAAAATTCGGAACTCCTTTTTTTTCAGAGGTTTTTAAAAATATTTAAAAATTAATATAATAAAATTTTATATATATATATATATATATATATATATATATATACCTTTCTTTTATCAGTCTTTATCAAATGATGTCCGAAATTTTTTTTTATTTTAAAGGTATTAATCACGTTCTGAAATTTGAAGTTTTATCTATATTACAAATATTTCAGATAAAACCAACGAAATAATTTTTTTAAAATACTTACGTAAAGAAATGTTTAAAATTATTTCAAAATAAATTTAGAAATTACCTTCTTTTTTTTTAATTTATGGAATGGTTCGCTATTTTTTTAAATAAAAACATTTAGGCAGAATCTCTCCACTAGATGGCGCTATTTAAAATATAAGGTATGTATTATTGTTTACGCGAGAGAAGTAAAAAACCAACGATTGGAAGCAGGCTGTACACTGGCCATTCGCTGTATGTTAGTGATACTTTTTTATATATAGTGTTTTATGATAATGTAAAAACAAAAAATTGAAAAAGACTGTGTGGGCCATTAGCTCAATGCTATCTCTCGATATTGTTTTATAAATATTATTAAAATAAAACCATTTGAAAGACATCAACGTAAATAGTGGAGGCACCAGGATGAGATATAAAGACATAAGTCATTTTGAATAATATTTTTGATAGTAATTGATATTTGAAGCTGTGTTATTAGGACTTGTAGTGCATTTAAGTGCCTAGAACCAATTTGAATGAAAGAACTGAATTATTTTTGATTTCATGATTATACTGCATATTTTTTATTATTGATTTGGATATTTTGGTGAATAAATTTTTTATATGAGCGAAACAGAGGAAGCTGAAATGGCTGAAAATCGAGCAACCAGAGTTCGCATAAAGGCATCTTTGACCAGGATAGAGAAAATACTTTTGATGAGATAAATACTCGAAATGAAATTTCTATTCGGTTAACCAGATTGGGTGACTTATTCAAAGAATTCGAACGATTAGATTTGACTTTGAGTTTAGAGGAATCTGAACTCCAAGAGTTCGAAAAAAGATATTTTTATTTGAATGCAAAATTTAATGATAAATTAGATGAATTAAATGTTCGGAATCAAGGTAGAAAACAAAATTTAGTAGCGAGTTCAATTACTTCGAACTCAAATGCTAGTAATTTTAGGTTACTAAACTTGAGTATACCACAGTTTAATGGTAATTTTAAGGACTGGATAAATTTTAAGGATTTATTTGTTTCTACTGTGCATTCACAAGTGTCAATATCGAACGTTGAAAAATTCCAGTATTTGAAACGTCTACTTACTAATGAGCCAGCTTCATTAATTAAGCATATGTCTATATCTAATGATTCGTATGAAGAAGCTTGGCAAAAATTGTTAGATAGGTATGACAACAAAAAACAAATTGTTCAGTCATTAATTAAAACGTTTTTGGATCAAAAACCTATTTCCGAAGCTAATTGTTTTAATTTGCGTAAATTATTGGACACGAGTGATGAATGCCTAAGAGGTCTTAATGCTTTAGGTGAGCAAGCTTCTAATAAAGACTGCTGGTTAATTTATTTATTATTACAAAAAATTGATCCAGAAAGTAGACGTTTATGGGCTATTAAATCATCTGAAGAAGAATTTCTAAACATGAAAGCTTTCCTTGATTTTCTAAACGTGAGGTGTTCTTCTTTAGAATTAATGTTAAATAATGAATCTGAATGTAAAATTCCGATAAGAAGTAATTATGCAAATTCTAATATTGAAAATGATAAGATCTTAAGATGTTTGAAATGTAAAGGAACACACCCTTTATATTCAAATGTATTCAATTTAAGAACATGGATGTTAATTCTAGAAAAAATTTTGTAAAACGTTTTTCATTGTGCTTTTTGTGTTTAAATAATCATAAATATAAATCTTGCCCAAATAACCATTTAAAATGTTCTCTATGCTCTTCTAAGTTCCACAATACTCTTTTACATGTAAAAAGGCCTAACGGAAACGCATTGTTTACAAATTCTTTACAGGGTAATGAAACTTCACAGGGGGAGGGAGCTAACGCAGGGACTCGCAACGAAGCGAGTGAGTTCAAAGGTCAAACGGGAGAATCGCAGATTTATTCCGGAGCTTCGGTGAACAATGAATTAAATCTTTCTTTTCTGCCCATACCAAATGTAAGGATATTTTATAATAATAATTCTAATGAATCATTTATCTGCCAAGCATTATTAGATTCTGGGTCTGAGTGTTGTTTTATCTCAGAAAGAGTTGTAAATATTTTAAATTAAAAAGAAAAATCAGTAAAATTTCTCTTCGCGGAATCGCGGGGGTTACTGCAGGTGAAACTAAAGACTGTGTTGATTTATAGTTATAGGATCACAGTCTTCGAATGAGCTTTTGGAAGTGAACGCTTTCATTTTAAATAAAGTCACTTCACAAATATCTTCGGAATTTTTGGATGTGAAGGATTTAGGTTATTTGAAATCGATTCCTCTTTCAGATGAGGAATTTATGAGTTCTAAAGAATGTGATATAATTTTAGGATCTGATTGTTTTTTTGATATTCTTCGCAGTGGAAAAATTGTTGGTTCTAAAAATGAACCCATTGCACAAAGAACTATGTTTGGATGGGTTGTTGCAGGAAAACTTTATGTTAAAAATAAGAAACCACATGAATTATGTTCTCATTTTTTAAGTACTGAAAACGAATTAAATACCGATTCGCTTCTTCAGAGATTTTAGGAAACGGAGGAATTATCCGTTAAAAAACAATTTCTATCCGATGAGGAACAATTTTGTGAAAACCATTTTAGATCAAATTTTAAATATAATGATGAGGGTAGATTTGTAGTAAAATTACCGATATACGGAGACACCTCACGGTTGGGTAACACTAAAGGAATAGCAATTTCTTGGTTGCTTGCAATGGAGAGAAGATTTCAAGTAGATAAGGACTTTGAAAGGCAGTATAAAAATTTTATGATAGAATACTAATCATTGGGGCATATGATACCCGTGGAGAACAAAGTGAAATCTATGGACTCAAAAATTTATTTTCTTCCTCATCATGCTGTTATGAAAGGTGACAGTGTTTCAACGAAATGACTTGTTGTATTTAATGGCACTTGTAAACCTTCAAATGAAAATTCTCTTAATTCAATTTTGGGAATAGATAAAATATTACAGTTTGACCTCTTCACGATTTTAGTGAAATTTAGATTGAATGAAATTGCTTTTTCCGCCGACATCCAACAGATGTATAGGCAAATAGTAATTGATCAAGAAGATCAAAATTTTCAGCGCATTGTGTGGAGAGAATCAAAGGACTTTCCTATATGGGGATATAAACTGTGTACGGTAACATACGGTACAGCATCAGCACCGTATTTAGCTACTCGCTGCTGGTTTCAAACGGTGTTAGATCTAGAAAGAGATGATCCTGCTGTTTCATCCCTTATAAAAGAATCTTTCTACATCGAGAAGCCCCATCGAGTGAGGAGGCAATCTCCTCGATAAAAACACTTTCTAGCTTACTAGAAGCAAGAGGATTCCATTTTAAGAAGTGGCGGTCCAATTCATCAGAAGTACTTTCCCGTATTTCCTCCAAACTGGGTAGGAGATAGTTCCAATTTGGAAGTCCATCCCGATGAATGCTCCAAGACCCTAGGACTTACCTGGAATTCTATGAAGGATACCTTCATTTTCAATTTAAAAGTAAATTTTCCGGACAATACCACTAAGCGTTCTTTCCTGTCACAATGGGCAAGATTGTTCGATCATCTTGGTTTCCTGACTCCCTGTACCGTGTCTGTTAAGATTTTTTATCAACAGTTATGGCTGTTGAAATTAGATTGGGACAGTCCTCTTCCAGAAGCGCTTGCAACGAAATGGAAAACATTACAGAAGGAGTTTGAACAAGTTTGTTCAATCCACATTCCCAGGTGGGTCCAGACTTCTAGACAACAAATAACTTTGCATGGTTTTTGTGGTGCGTCTGAGTTGGCCTATGCATCGGTCATCTATGCTGTGCAGCCACAAACCAATGGTAATACCAAGGTAATACCTTTATGCAACCTGCAAGAACATCTTGAAGGGATATGATGTTCACTTCTATGCATGGACTGATTCGAAAGTGATTTTATCTTGGCTGTCTCTCCTTCCAAGGAACTGGAAGCCTTACATTGCCAATAGAACATCCAAAATTTTGGATTTGGTTCTAGCAGACAGTTGGCGTTACGTGCCCACTAATATGAATCCAGCTGACATTGCATGCAGAGGTTTATTACCCAAAGAACTTCCCACATGTGTTCTATGTTGGGAAGGCCCTCAATGTCTTTCTTGTGAGATGGACTCTTGGCCTAAGCAACCCAAGAGAAATGATCAGACTAGTTCAGTGTCAAAGGAAAGAAAACGGACAGCCTTTATCTTCCCTGTGGCTGTCAACAATGACATTATTGACTTTTTTATTTTTAAAATTTTCATCATTTACTAAGATTATTGATATTTTTGCATTTTGTTTTTGATACATCACAAACTGTACAGCTAGAGTTGGCAAGATGAAAAATTTAGATTCCAAAGGTAAATACCATGTCCCTCCTTTGACCACATATGAAAGGAGGCAGGCAAGTAATCAAATTTTCTTGTATATTCAAAATTTATTCTTTAAAGAGGAAATCAGTTGTATTAAAGCTAATAAGCCTGTAGCAAAAAAAGTATATTATCTGTTCTTTGTCCTTTCATCGACAAAGACGGTTTAATTCAAGTAAGAGGTCGACTTCGAAATTCGACACTCCAATATGGTGCTAAGCACCCAATCATCTTGCCAAATCAGAATGAAATTTGTAAATTAATTGTAAATATGTATCATATTTTATATTTGCATGCTGGATGTACTGTATTATTAGGTATTATTAAGCAAACTTATTAGATTATTGGTTTAAAAAGTATTGTAAAAAATGTATTCATAAATGTATAGTATGTTGTAGATATAGAGAAGCATTGTTGCATCCAAGCAATTGATGGATGATCTACCAACTCATAGGGTAACTCCCAGTCGGTCATTTTCTGTTTGTGGCGTAGATTATGCTGGCCCCATCAATATTTTAAGATATAGAGGTAGAGGAGCAAAGACTACTAAGGAATATATAGCTCTTTTTGTATGTTGTGCTACCAAAGCTCTACATTTAGAACTAGTGAGTGATCTTACTTCTGAGGCTTTTATTGCCTCCTTGAAACGCTTTTGTGCTAGAAGAGGAGCACCTAAGCACATTTATTGTGGTAATGGTACCCCTTTTGTTGGTGCCAGGAGAAAATTGCTAGAAATATTTCAATTTGTATCAAAACTTAATGAAAATGAACACTTTTGCTATTTTCTATCTCAAGTGAATATAGAGTGGCATTTTTAGCCTTCCAGTTAGTCCTCATTTTGGAGGATTATGGGCAGCAGGAGTTAAGAGTATTAAGTACTGTTCTAGAAATTCAGTTGCAGGTGCATCTACCAGATGCTGAGTAACTTTGGTCAAAATAAGACTAGACGTCTTTCAAGATAATTATTCGTTTATTCTACTGAGGAAGGCACATCAAAATACATAAAAAATGAACGTTCGGCAACCGCCGAGCGTCCAACCAGTTCTCTGAATATATTCGTCAGCTCGCAGACTGACGTCACACAACAACGCCGCCTAGCGGCACTTTTATTTCGCTTCATTTTACAACATCCTCCCCCTTGAGACTCGCAAAGAGTCTCAAACACATAACAAATTCTATTAAATAAATCCAGTCTCTTTGGTTTCTTCACACATCTCCCGGATGAAGTATATTTTTAAAATATTACCTCATCGGGTGACAGAGTTTCAGATACAATGGGAATTGATTCCTCCAGACCCCTTTGAAGATTTTCATTTGAGCGTATCTCTAAAGGGTAGATACGCTGTATTGGTCGCAAAATTTTTCCGTGTTGAGTTTTAAGTCTAACCGTTCGAATTTTGCCATCTCACTATGGAATTAATTCAATAATTTTGTCTATTGCCCAAAGGAATCGTTTTTTGTTATCATCTCCAACTAAAACTACTTCTCCAATCTAAGGATGACGCGATTCCTTTTCATTATGTTTTTGTATAAGTTGACTAAGGTATTCATTCCTAAAGCGTTGGCGTAGATCTTTTAACAGTTTACTCCGATATTTTATTCTTTTGTTAAGGCTGTTCGAATTTAATTCTTCAATATCCTCAATGTTTGAGTTTTCATTACTGATAAGAAACATGCTAGGTGTAAGAGGAATCAATTCTTCCGGATTTTCTGACATATATGTTAATGGTCTACAATTTATAATGGATTCACAATCACAAAGCACAGTATATAAATTCATCATATTTTAACACTGATCTACCCAAAGTACGCTTTTAACAATTCTTTTACAGTGCGGACCAGCCTTTCCCACCAGCCTCTCCACCAAGCTGCAGTAGGTGGGATAAATTTCCATAATATTTTTGGAGCTCCAATTTCTTCCACTATTTTGTTCCAATTCAATTTTAATAGATCATTAAAAGCGCCTCGAAAGTTAGTTCCGTTATCGCAATAGATTGTTCGTGGCCGACCACGCCTAGCAATAAAGCATCTAAGGGCCAAAAGAAAAGCATCAGAAGTTAGGGAATTAACAAGTTCAAGATGAATAGCACGTTATACCGCGGAAATAAATAAAGTTATCCACACTTTTCTTCCATCTTTCAAAAATAAAGGCCCCGCCAAATCTATTCCTACAATTTCAAAAGGTGCAGAGTCTGTTACTCGGTCTGGTGGTAAAGGCGTTGGTTCGCTTGACATGGATTTAACTTTAAAGCGTTTACAGATTATACAATTATACAGAACATTTTTTATAGCTTTCCTAGCTCTAATTATCCAATATCTTTATCTTAACAAGCATTGCATCTTTTGAATTCCCGTGTGACAATTTTTCTAATGTACATCTCTAATTAATAGCTTAGTAAACTCACATTTTTCTGGTAACAATATTGGGTACAAAAATGATCTTTCCTCATCTCGATTAAGTACTTTAGTTTTCACCCGTAAAATACCTTCATCATCTATGTAAGTCTCAATATAATTTGAAGATTTCGCATCAGGAAGGTAATAGCTCTGAACTAAACGAATTAATTTCTTTTCGGAATTTTCAATTTCTGATTGTGAAAGTTCAGAAGCCTTACATTTTCCATTCAACGAAGTACAATTATTCACAAACCTTAAAATCTATGAAAAAACTCTAATCATTTTACTATAATCAGATATAGCATACAAATGCCAAGGAGGTGCGTCTCTTGAGAGATCAATATTTACCACTTTTTATTTTTTCCTTTCCAATTCTACTTCCTCCGAATCGCCAGGAGTTTCTCCAAGAGGCCAATATTCATGACTTTCTCACAACCACAAAGGTCCTTCCCACCACCTAGAGATAAGCATTTGCCGAGGAGAACAACCACGCGATAATAAGCCTGCAATGTTAAGATTTCCGGGTACATGCTTCCATAAATGACCTCGAGTTAGTTGACGAATTTCTTTAACCCTATTTTCTACAAAAACGGACAAACTCCCTTTTTCCTTTATCCACCAAACGGCTGTAGTAGAATCGGACCAAAATGTAATTCTTAAGTTCGGTAAATTAAGCGCATTGACAAAAGAATTCGCAAGTCTAGAACCGATGCAACAAGCCATAAGCTCCAAACGAGGTATACTCAAAGGCTTTAGAGGGGCTACTCTGACCTTGGCTCGAACGAGAGTTACTTTTACATCTGATTTAAACATTGATCTCACAAAGACGCCCGCTGCATACGCCTCCTTGGAAGGGTCAACAAAAACATGTAATTCAGAAGTGGAATTAATTATCATACATCTTGACAAAGTGACATCTTTCAATACATACAAATCTCTAAACCATTTTAAAAATACATTTACATCATTAGGAGACAATTCACTGTCCCAAGCAATTTTCATTTTCCACAAATGTTGTATTAATAGTTTTGGAAGCAATGTAGCTGGAGTTAATAAGCCAATAGGGTCAAAAATTTTCTGCACAATTGCCAAAATTAATCTTTTTTGTGATTTTTGTTTCACAGGTCAAAGTATCCATATCTGTGCAGCACTTCAAGGTATCAGTTTCTAAATTCCAAATTACTCCCAAAATGGAAGTATCGCCTGAGCTTCTATCAACATTTTTGCCAACCACATTGCTTTCAAAACCACGCAGGTTGAAACATCAATTCAACATGATCAATTTCACATGTTCAATGAAACGTCTTTGCTCGTCAGTATTAAACACACCAGATACACAATTGTCCACATAGAATGAACATTTCATTTTCTGAGCAACCTCTTCATGTTGAGGTTGACAATTTTCTAAAAGATGCATAATAGATGCATTTAGCAGAAAAGGGCTAGAAGAAACACCAAACACAACTCTGCAATGCCTATACACGATCCGCCTTTCACTACACGGGAAAAGTCTAAGAAAATCTCTGTCTTTCGGTGCTACAGACAGCATTAAGAAAACCTTCCTTATATCCGCACTAATACCTATTGGATACATTCTAAATCGATCGAGAATATCAGGTATTAGCTCTATCAAATTAGTTCCCTTTAATAAACTGTCATGTATGCCAGGTAGACCGAGAGACGATACGACTCGTTTTACATACACGCAAAGAACATTTATTAGCATTAAGATACACAGGCACTAGCGAGCAGAATAACAACTACACCGAACATGTACAATACGAAATCTGCGGAACACAAAAAGGTAAACAAAGCATGCGCGCGTCACACAGCTTGGAAGGTTCTCTGATCTGGCTGTTGCCAGATACATAACAGTTCCTCCCCGACAAAATATAGAGTCACAGGTCGAGTCTCTTTGGAGGTCTCCTGATTCGGTTTGAGCGTCGGAGTGGCACATCAGTTTTCGGCTTTCCGGAAGCGTCTGGTACAGGCTTAGGTGGTATATCATCACTTGGAGTGGCAGGTACAGGTACATCTTTAGGTTTAGGGATAACTTCAGGTACATGTACAGGCGGTTCCGATTCAGCAACATCATCGGATACTGGCTCATCTGAAAAATTCAATTCTTTACCGTAAACTGAAATTTCAGTAGCAACTTGGGATAATTCAATCGACTTCCCACATTTCCTTATTTGATCTACGTGTATCTTCTAAATTTCATTTCCAACTTGTATGCTATGACTCAAAGTTCCATCTCGGTTTATAATTGTTCCAATTTTCCATTTGTTAGGTCCGGAATAATTTCTTACGGCTACTTTCTCCCCTTCCTGAAACTCACGCAAGACAGATTCTGTGTCAAGTCTCGAACTCTGTTTCTGAACAACTTTGTCTCTCAAATTTGGTTTAAAAAATCAAGCCTAGTGTGAAGACATCTCTTCAAAAACAAGGCACTCGGAGTTTCTCCTGTGAGAGAATGTGGAGTTATTCTATACTGTAATAAAAAGCTTTGTAATTTCACATTTAGATCTCCAGAATCACCTCTACTCGATTTCAACGAAGCTTTGAATAACTGCACTATTCCTTCTGCCTATCCGTTCGTAGCAGGATGGTACGGTGCTGAAGTTATATGTTTAATATTATTCAGTTTCAAAAAGTGTCGAAATTCATAACTAGTAAAACTTGCGCCGTTATCACTAACCAAAGTTAAGAGAATTCCATAATGAGCAAAAAGAATACGAAGATGATTAATTGTAAAACTAGCTGTAATATTTTTCATCGGAATGACTTCTATCCACTTCGAATATGCATCAGAGACTACAAAAAAAACATTTTCCTCATAAAAGGACCAGCGCACAGTCAACGTGTATCCTTTGCCAAGGTCCATTTGGCCATTGCCACGGATGTCGATTTATCCTTGGTGGTTCGTTCCTCGTTGCGATACAAGCTGAACAGTTCTGAACAAAATTGGCTATACTGGCATCAATACCTTGCCAATAGCAGTAGCTTCCAGCTATGGCCTTCATTTTGACAATTCCAGGATGTCCAACATGAAGTTCTTCAAAAACTTGATTCTGGTACTTTTCAGGAATGCATACTCTATGACCATACATTATGCAACCATTTTGCAATGAAAATTCAGATTCTCTACCGTTCCAAGGCACAGTAAATTCAGTTCCAGATTTTAAGCTTTCATACAGTTCGAACAATTTCCTATCAATTTTAGTAGCTCTTGCTATGTCAGTTGCTGTAACAGGCATTAATTCAACTTGCGAAATATTTGTCACTTCTGCTTCAGTCAAGTACTCACAATCCTTGTCAACTGCTAGTGGTAACCATGAAAGTGACGGCGCGATTGTTAAATTGGCAGTGCTTTATGAAACAGCAGTTCCCAGGTTCGAAACTGAGGAGGCAGAACCTTTAAATTTCGCATTACGCTACTTTTTAAAGCTTTACTCTTAGCATCAGAATTGTTTTCTTTTTATTATTGCTTCACATTAATAATTTTTTAAATTCTAACAAAATATTTTTTTTATAAGACATGCATTTTTTACAATCTTAAGGAATTTGTTTTGTCTGAGTTCCGGTGTGATCACTTTTTTTCCAAAACATTTTCTATGTTCATGCTATATATTCCCTCCTTCATGAACAATTTAGGGATTTTGATTGCCTGCCTTATTATACGTTTTATTGTGGTTTGGTAAGCGAACATGATGAGGAGGTAAATGTTCGGAGGTTATATATATATATATGTGTGGGAAAATTGTATTTTTTACAATTTCGAATAATTAGAATATTTTAGATTTTCAGTGTACTTCGAGAGAGAGATATGTAGGAGATGGTGGCCTCAAACGAACTGAATTGAATTGAGAAGCCAATCAAGGAACTCGTAGCGTCTGACGTCAAACGCATGAGGCATCGCAATGCCCAATCAGGGATTCGAGCGATGACGTCGGACGCTTATAATCCCTAAGCGCGGGATCGTTTTTTTCTCTCGCTTGCCTTCACTCGCACACCGGACACGACGGAGTGAGCTCGATGCCTCTTGGCCTTCATAAACGGCATAAACCTAGAAATGTTTGATGCCCCATCTCTACAGGTGAATCCTGTTCTCTTTCCGAATTAACTTTTTATCTATTTTCTTGTAAGCAATTTAAATCTATAAATATTATCTTTTTCTTTAATAAATTGATTTGTTCTTTAAATTTGGTTCATACTTTCTTTCGTTAAGAATTTTATCATTACCCCTAGACACCCGTCCCACAAATTGGGGCTCGACCGGGATGTTAAACTCGTTTCTTCGTATTAGGCATTTGCCTATATATATAGCAATTGCCTTATTTATTATTTTTTCCTCTTGCTCACCTTTCAGCGACTTTTCTTTGTTTTCAAAATGTCGAGACCTCACCCGTCCGTCGGTTTGGATTTCAACTTCCTTTCTAATGTATTTTTTTAAAGTTTGCTTTGGAAAGAGTTCGCCAGTGATCCTAAGTGCGTCGTCAACAATTCCAGTGAAATTCAGCTTGCATCGTTCAGTAATTTCATCGTGATACATTCTATTTTTCCGGGCGTCGTCACCGAGAATCAGCGAATGGCCAGTTTATTTTAAAGAAAGGCCTGCCACCGATCCTAAGTGCGTCGTCATCCATTCCAGTGAGGATCAGCTTGCATCGTTCAAGAATTTCGTCGTGATCCATTCTGTCTTTTCGGGCGTCATCGCCGAAAATCAACGAATCGCCAGGTCAGTGTGGTACTTTCCTATCAAATAACAATTGCAGAAATTTACGAAACTATCGTCTGTTCATGTCATTTTAAAATTCTTTTTGCATGTGATTAATAACTAGGAATCGTGAATATTTTATTTTCTCCTCGCATAATTTCGTCTCGTAAAAGTGTTTTGTAATAAGAGTATGTTGTTTAATTGGCGGTAGTTGTGGCTAAGTAAATGATTTGATTGTGAAGAGGAATGATTTGGGAAAATTGTGCATTGTTTTACATAATATTTTTAGCAACTGGGAAATAGATATTTTGTCTATTTTTTAAAATACTTTTTACGAATATTTTGTGGTTTACTTTTAGTTTGTGATATGTTATTATTAATTTTAAGAAATGCTGCTTTGCTATAGATTCTTCCAGTGTGTTTTTATTGATTACATTTCGAGAAATTTAGATATTACTCTGTCATAATTTTTCGATTTCGTTGTATTAATATTTTTAGTGTCGATTTTAGAATTTTTTAGTATTTGTTCATTTTATTCATATACCTGTTATAATTGTATTTTATCTACGTTTTGTCTCTCTTCTTGGTTGAGTAAGGGAGCTTTTTCTGCGTTATTGTGTAAACGATTCGCATCCGGAATAAGTATTTAGGGGAAAATTAAGCTTAGTTTAAAATTTTAAATTTGTTCTCTGAGCCGCCACTCTTGATCTTTGGTTGTAAAAATGGCATTTCTTCTCTCAAAGAAAAAGGAGCATCTAATAGAACTCGCCGAAGAGTTGGGGTTGATCGTCGAAGCGAGCTTGACTAAACCCAAGCTGAAGGATCTCATCGTGAAAAGCCCAGATTACATCGAAGATGATGACAAAGTAATGATCAATAGCATTGTGAAGGATCGTATACGTACAGAAGAAAAGGAAGAGAAATTGCGACGAGAACAGCGAGAATATGAACTAGAGAAGTTGCGAATACAGGCTGAAAAGAATGCTAATACTATGAATAACCCCGAAAATGTACAAGCACCGGAAATGATTCACGAAACTTTTCATAAGTTTAATATGAAGGACGATATTAGCTTGAACCTGACATTATTTGAACGACATGCGGAACTGACATTCTTGCCGAAGAAGGATTGGGTACAGAAGCTTATAGGACTGATTCTTATCGACATTTCTCATTTGATTGCCAGAGAGCCAGCGGATAAATGCATTGATTACAACCACGTTAAGAGGTTACTGCTAAAAAGATTTAAGTTATCCCCGGAGAAACTTCGTCAACTCTTTGTTTCTCACCGAAAATTTAATGAACAAACTTGGCAAGATTTTTTCTACGAAATACAAACGTACTTCGATGGATGGATTTCCGGTTTAAATGTAGAAACTTTCGACCAGCTGCGAGAACTAATTATAGCCGACCAAATAAAGAAGAATGCACCGTACGAGTTTCAGGAACACTTTTTAGATGAATGGTCTACTATTAGTTCACCTGCCGAGATAGCGGAAAAATTTGAAGAGTATGAAGTGTCCGAAGAACATTAAGACCGAAATTTTACAACTCATTTGCCAAAGGAAGATACGAAGCCAGCGGATCAAGCGATACTTACTTTCAAAGAACTGAATATCTCCAAGGTGGAAGTAATAGGCGTGAGAAAAAACATTTTCAATTGAACGGTACCTTCTACTCCGGGAAAAGTAAACGACTAACCTGTAGCTACTGTAAAGGACCAGGTCATTATGCCGTGGATTGTACGAAGCGCCCCAAATGTTCGAAAATTAATAACTGTACAGACTCCTCAATCCAAATCTGCTCACGAACCTCTCGAGAAAGAATTAAGACCAGAAAAATAACCATGGGAAACAAGGTTATTGAAGCTCTCATTGACAGCGGCAGTTCAGTTTCGCTCATTCGAGAAGATGTAAGCAAAGGAATCATCGAACCGTCGAAACTCTCGAAAGACATTGCAGTATTGATCGGACTGGGGAAGTACGAAGTCAAAATGAAAGGGTCGTTCCAGAGAAAGATTGAACTAGATGGAGAAGAATATTCTCTGACGTGGCATGTCGTACCTACGCCGAGTTTGAAATTTCAAGCAGTAATAGGCTCAGATATACTGGAGCAAGCCTCTGTCTGCTTCTATAAAGAAAGTGTTCAATTCCGAAAACATGAGGATAAAAACTGTTTCCTGCAAATGCAAGTTTACGAAGCAGAAGTGGAAGACGAAATTGTAGTTCAACATGTTACCAATCCACAAATACGAAGAGAACTGTTTGAATTAATCTCCAACTATGAGCCAAAGAAGACCGAAATGACAAATGTGTCCATGAGAATTATCCTGAAAGACGACATACCGGTTTACCAACCTGCACGCCGCTTATCATTTTCTGAGAATCAAGATGTCAACAAGCAAATCGACGAATGGTTAGAACAAGGGATTGTAAGACAAGCTCATCCGAATATGCGAGTCCAATTGTATTAGTTAAAAAGAAATATGGTACCACCCGGTTGTGTGTAGATTACAGAAAACTGAACCGTCAAGGATCGCTTAGTCAAGGATCGCTTTCCATTGCCGTTGATAGAGGATGTATCAGATAGACTACAGGGAGCCAAAGTGTACACACAAAGTTAGATTTAAAAAATGGATTTTTCCATGTTGACGTTAATGAAGATTACAAGCACCTCACTTCCTTCGTTGTTCCAGACGGACAATTCGAATTTAATAAAGTACCTTTCGGTCTAAGCACCAGCCCCAGCGTATTTCAAAGATATGTGTATAGTATCTTCAGAGAGTTCATGCGGAAAGGCGTTGTAATAATTTACATGGATGATTTGATGATTCCTGCTAAAGATGAGAAAGAAGGTTTAGAAAAACTAAGGGAAGTATTAGAGGTTGCCTCGAGGTATGGCTTAGAAATGAAGTTTAAAAATGTCAATTTCTAAGAAGAAAAGTGGAATTTTTGGGCCACGTCGTCGAAAATGGGACAATACGTCCTTCAATTGCAAAAACAATAGCAGTCAGGAAGTTTCGGGTACCAACAACAGTCAAACAAGTCCAGAGGTTTTTAGGACTCACCGGTTACTTTCGCAAATTTATTCCAGCGTACTCTCAAATAGCGAAACCATTGAGTGACCTAACAAGGAAAGATAACCCATTTATGTTCGAGCAACCCCAAATGGAAGCATTCAAAAAGCTTAAGAAATTGTTGACTGAAAGTCCAGTATTAAGCATTTTTCAGCAAGGAAGAACTACCGAATTACACACCGATGCGAGTCAACAAGGATATGGCACCGTTTTACTCCAAGAAGCAGATGATGGAAAATTACATCCTGTCCAATATATGTCGCAGAAAACGACTCCAGCAGAAGAAAAATATAGTAACTATGAACTGGAAGTTCTCGCTGTTGTCAACGCCTTAAAGAAATTTCGCACCTACCTTCTGGGAAATCCTTTTAAAATCATAACGGACTGTTCAGCTTTTCAGAAGACTATGGACAAAAAAGATTTAGTTACTCGTATATCAAGAGGGGAATTAATGTTAGAAGAGTACGACTACGAGATTGTACATCGTTCCGGCCAGAGAATGCAACAAGTAGACGCTCTGAGCAGGTACCCAGTCACCATAATTACAAGCGATACTCTCACCGCAAGACTACAAAGAGCCCAACAAGAAGACGAAAATATTCAAAATTTAAAGTCATTAATAGAAACAAATAATGCTACGGACTTTTTTACTAAAAATGAAATATTATACAAATACGTAGATGGCCGCGAATTAATAGCTGCACCAAGGGATATGCAAACCGAGCTAATCAAGTTAGCTCATGAGAAAGGGCACTTCTCATCCACTAAAACAGAAGAAATTGTAAAACGAGAATTTTTTATACCTAATTTAAGCAAACAAGTGCAAAACATGATCATTAACTGTGTACCTTGTATTCTAGCCAACAAAAAGTGTGGGAAAAAGGAGGGATTTCTAAATCCTATTCCAAAAGAAGACGTGCCATTAAGCACTTATCATGTAGATTTTATTCGACCTTTGCCGTCTACCAACAAAAGATATCAACATATCCTCACAATAATTGATGCCTTTACTAAGTTTACCTGGCTTTATCCCGTAAAATCCACCACCCTAGAAGATGCACTAGATAAATTAACGCTACAACAAAAGACTTTCGGCAATCCCAAAAGAATAATAACAGACAGGGGTTCTCCTTTTAACTCCAAAGGATTTGATGATTATTGTACCGAAGAGAAAATCCAAAATCTGCAGATCACCACCGGCATACCCCCAGGGAACGGTCAAATAGAGAGAATCCACCGAACTCTAATCCCCGTTTTGACCAAGTTGTCAATCGACGATCCTACAAAATGGTACAAATTCGTAGACCGACTTCAAAGAATTCTAAATAGCACCTCCAACCGAAGTACCAAATGGTCTCAATTTGAACTATTGACTGGCGTTACCATGAGAAATAAGGAAGACCTTTACTTGAGAAACCTATTAATGGAAGAGATGGTAGAAGAATTGCAGGAACAGAGAAACCAGCTACGACAAGATGCGAAAAGAAATATTCAGAAGATCCAAGCTGAAAATAAAAGAACCTACGATAGGAAACGCAAGAAGGCACCTAGGTATCAGAATGGAGACTTAGTGGCCTTCCAGAGAACACAATTCGGATCAGGTTTAAAATTAAGGCTTAAATTTTTAGGACCATACAAAGTAATCGAAGTTAAACCTAGAGATAGGTATAATTTAGAAAGAGTAGGTAACCATGAAGGTCCTAAATTAACCTCATCTTCCGCCGATTTAATGAAATTTTATTCACCGGGATGAGAGATAGAGCGTTTTTAAATTCATTGTGTACTGTGCTTCTCTGTTATTTTTATCTATTGTCATTAGTGTTTTTTGTTTGCGTGAATTGTGTTGTATTTTCTCATGTTCTTAAATTTTTAATGTTCTAGACCAAGTTATTCGACGATATGTCAAATCACTGGGGTCAGTGATTCCAGGATGGCCAAACTTGTGGGAAAAATGTATTTTTTACAATTTCGAATAATTGGAATATTTTAAATTTTCAGTGTACTTCGAGAGAGATATGTAGGAGATGGTGGCCTCAAACGAACTGAATTGAATTGAGAAGCCAATCAAGGAATTCGGAGCGTCTGACGTCAAACGCATGAGGCATCTCAATGCCCAATCAGAGATTCGAGCGATGACGTCGGACGCTTATAATCCCTAAGCGCGGGATCGTTTTTTTCTCTCGCTTGCCTTCACTCGCACACCGGACACGACGGAGTGAGCTCGATGCCTCTTGGCCTTCATAAACGGCATTTCTTTAAACCTAGAAATGTTTGATGCCCCATCTCTACAGGTGAATCCTGTTCTCTTTCCGAATTAACTTTTTATCTATTTTCTTGTAAGCAATTTAAATCTATAAATATTATCTTTTTCTTTAATAAATTGATTTGTTCTTTAAATTTGGTTCATACTTTCTTTCGTTAAGAATTTTATCATTACCCCTAGACACCCGTCCCCCATATATATATATATATATATATATATATATATATATATATATATATATATATATATATATATAAAGAAATTTGCATCTTTGATCTCTATTGAAAGAAGTTAAAACTGATAAAAAAATTAACCTGCTGAAATAGTGCATATTAAAATAAATTTGAGAAAAGCGATGAACATGAAACGAAAGAAACATTTTCAAATGCTACCAAAAGAACTCCATCAACTAAAATATGCAGCCATAAGTATCAAAAGACACACTTTGCTTTGTCAAAAACACACAAGCAAGCAAAAGTTCAACATGCTATTTGTCGACCATCAAAGGACAGTAAAATTACAATAACTTGAACAAAATATGACAGTTTTGCCTGCAAAAAACATTCTTATATTGTTAACGAAAAGTGCCTATCATTTGTGTCTTTTTAAAAGGCCACGCACATTTGGAACATTTTAGTTCAGTTTGCTTGAATTTTTTCTAAAATTATCAAAGAAAAATTGAAACGTCCTTGAAAGTAGGTAAGAGAGTAGTATATTTTCTCTTGATTAAATTATTCATTGGAATTACGATTTTTATTGTGTAGTATAAAAATAAAATTATAAAAAAGGGATTGGGGTGACTGAATAACCCCACTCGACCATTAATATCGAGTGCGTGCCTGCTCCAGGGTTAAAACATGTTGAAGTCTTTTCACTTTAAATATTAAAAATAATACAATTATTCTTCATCTGAATTTTATATTATTGTTCATTATTCAACATCAATTCTAAATGCTAATTCTGTGAGGCTTAAAATTGCAGTTCGCTTGAAACTAATCATTATTTGAGCAATCATTTAAAGAAAATCATTTTACGTTTTTGTAAACATTGTCGCGCACTTGGCTTTACTATCCTTACAATTCAGCGATTATATCAGTAATGTTTTATTTTCTTTTATAAATGAAATAGTGCAAATAGCGGGTACTTAAGCCAGTATAATTTTAATGTATCAGTGCTGCACAGAGTATTCTATAACTAATTAATTAATACTAAATAAAGAACACATTTAAAAAGTATTAGCTACTTCCAAGGCCTTGCCTTGCAGAGCAAAGTTTTTCAAAGGAATGCTTATGATTAAAAATTTACCCTCTGAGTTCTTTTTCTATATTTAGCTGATATCTATATTTTGTTTTCTAAGTAGTCACCACTTTATGCAATATGTTCCAATTTAAAAAAATAGAGAAAGGAAAAATAACATAATAATTATCCTATTACTTAATTTTTTTGCTTAAAAGTAACATATACAAAATTTAATACTTATGTCATTAATTTGTACGGTTTATAATAATGATTGTAGCTTTAGCGTCAAAGTGCATTACTATTGCATTTAGTACATTATTAATGTATAAGGGGGGCACGATAAAAATTGTGATTGAAAGGGGGGCGCCAGTATTGAAAGTTTGAGAAGCACTGTTTTCTGTTTCTAGTTTTTTGTATGTTTCAGATTCTCCTCGGGTCTCCATGGAAGAAAAAAAAGAACCAAGTACCACTGCGGACTGCGTACGGTCAGGCTGGCCATTGCGGAATCGGTTGTGGAGTCGCCACCCAATTGAATCTCTCAACAAATCTCCAAAGCCAAAACAACACGCGGTCTTCCCGGGTAAGCGCAGCTGATCCAATTTTTAACACGAACTTTGTTTTTAAAGGGAACATGAAGACTTTTTGTAGAATACATGCTGAATTTGAATCATATGTCGAATGGATTCGAAGCAATTATTTTTACTGTGTTTCATTCTTTTTGACAAGAGAGTTTGTGATTTGTTTCAATACCGTTTTACGGATGACGTTCTGCATACCACTATTTCCAGAACATAAGGCACACACCGCTTCGTTGCCTTTACTAATATATAATGCCATGTTTTTCGATCCACCAAATTTGACAATCTCAGTTACACTTACTACATAGCACTTTTTGTTATTTTTCTGAACTAGCCTTGTTAAATAACCGTTAAAAATCGTAAATATAACGCAGATACACTTTAATGTATAGTTGTATCAATGAAATTGAATATGGTATACATAGACAAACTTTACATCATAAGTAATTGTAGTCAACAATGTAACTAAGCCAAGACAATAACAAATGCTCCCTGCAACTGTTAACTTATGTGTGTTTGTTCATAACACTTCACATTAAACTTTGAAGTAATATGCAAACCATTTTGGTGACTAGCGTGCCAAAAATATTGTGTCGCATGCCATTGGTTTGCCATCCCTGAGTTAGAACATCTAAATAATTCAGCCGAGAATTAGTGAAATCTTGGTTTGCCTTAACAATGTTTCTTCATTTTGAAGTAACACACTCATATTTTAAACATAAATTTCAAAAAAAAAAATTTTTTTAGAAATATAGGAGAATAACACTATAATCCCATTTTCATTTTTTTTTTCATTGTTGCTACACGAGAATACTAAAATAATTTTCAGTGTAATAAAAAATGCAATATTTTACTTTATGATTTCTCATTTCAAAATATACAAGACATAATAAATTAAAAACTATTTTTTTTTCATAAATATCTTCAAGAAAAGGAAAAAAGTTCTTAAAATATTGCGAGTAAAATAAAAAACTATATCAAGATTTCATTGGGGAACCTCTATACATATGTATGGTCTTCCGACATTATAAAAAAGCATAAGTTGTTATTGAAGTTAAAAAAAATTATTTTCAGTATTCCACACTTGAACATTTTCTAGAGAGAATGCAATGTCGCATGCTTCACTAACATGAGAATTTTACATTCTACAAACATGTAAATGTTCTTTAAATCAGTGCTCCGCAACCTTTTTATGACTGCGGACCGGTCAACATTTGATAATTTTACCACGGCCCGCTAAGGGTAAGGCACGTTGATTGTTTATATTTTAAATTGCTTTCATTTGACAATTTTAATTTAGTTACATTTAAATTTGCATTCATAATAAAATATAGTTACACCAAAAATGAATAAAAGTGATTTAACGAGGAATATAAAGTGATTTCCGTGGAAAGTTGCGCAATTCCGAGAGAAATGCACCACATTAAATAAAATGGCTACAGTTTAATGTTCTTTAGGCGGCCCGGCACCATTTGATCCCCGGACCGGTCTTTAAATTACCAGTTTCTGAAAACAGCAAGTGTAACATTTCAAAAACCTTAAGTTTTTGCTTTGGTATGAATCTGTAAATGTCGTCTTAAATTGAAATTGTGAGAGAAACCCTTATTGTATATTTCACAAACATAAGGCTTTTCCTTTGTATGAATCCGTAAGTGTGCTTTTAAATTACCAATTTGAGAAAAACCTTTCCTGCACCCTTCACAAACATGAGGCTTTTCGTTTCTATGAATCTGTAAATGTGTTTTTAAATGGTCACTTCGAGAAAAATCCTTCTTGCACACTTCACAATCGTAAGGCTTTTCTTTTGTATGAATCAGTAAATGCTCTTTTAACTGATCAGATCGAAAAAACCCCTTTCTGCACATTTCACAAACGTAAGGCTTTTCTTTGGAATGAATCCGTAAATGCGCTTTTAAACTACCAGCATGAGAAAAACACTTATTGCATATTTTGCAAACAAAAGGCGTTTCATTTGTATGCATCAGTAAATGTTGTTTTAAATTGCGAGATCGAGAAAAACCTTTGTTGCACACCTTACATACATAAGCCTTTTTTTTTGTATGGATCAGTAAATGTTCTTCTAAATGACCAGATCGAGAAAAACTTTTGTTGCATACCTTACATACATAAGGCTTTTCCTTTGTATGAATCAGTAAATGTTCTTTTAAATGACCAGATTGAGAAAAACTCTTGTTGCACACCTCACATACATAATGCTTTTCCTTTGTATGAATCCGTAGATGTTTTTTCAAATCACTTCTGTAAGAAAAACACTTGTTGCACACTTCACAAACACAAGGCTTTTCTTTGGTATGCGTACGTAAATGTACTTTTAAATTACTCATTTTAGAAAAACCATTCTTGCATATTTCACAAATAAGAGTCTTTTCTTTGGTATGATTCCGTAAATGTGCTAGTAAAGTATTAGTGTGAGAAAAATTCTTGTTGGGCGTTTTGCAAGCCAAAGGCTTTTCCTTGGTATGAATTCGTAAATGTCTTTTTAAATTACTAATTTCAGTAAAAGCCTTCTTGCATATTTCACAAACATAAGGCTTTTCTTTTGTATGAATACGTAAATGTTCCTTTAGATTACCCAAAAAAGAATAACCCTTGTTGCACATTTCACAAACATAAGGCTTTTTCTTAGTATGAATTCGTAAATGTCTTTTCAAATTGCCATTTCGAGAGAACTCCTCATTGCATACTTCACAAACATAAGGTCTTTCCATGGTATGAATCCGTAAATTTACAATTAAGTTGCTAATTTGAGAAAACCCTTTTTGACGAATCTGTACGGAACCCTTCCACTAATCTTCTTAGGCGTCTTTTTGGGGAATATAAATTTGGGTTTATTTCCAATTAACTCCAAAAAGATGTAAGGGATATTTAAATTAGATAAGGTATTTAAGTCGAGCGTTGCGAGAAAACAAAGAGATGATGGAAGGCTATTGAGCTAGTAACTTTAAATTCATTAGTAGAAGATTCTAGGAGATTAGATTCGTGAAGACGTCGTGCTGCGAGACGTACCAGAAAGCTGATATAATCCAGCGGTAAATATAATTTACGTACGCTTAAAATAAGCGTCAGTTTAAGCGATTTAGTTAAAGTTAAGAATTCTAATCCGTGTATATCTCGGATCTCCTATTTCGGTAGACCTTATTTGAGCTTGAGCTTAATTATTAATTAATTGCATTCTTAGTAATTTAATTTAATATAAAGACAAATGCCTTTAAGCGACGTAACATAATATTATTATATGTTATCAGAGATTTTTTTGAGAAAATTATAGTAATAAATAAATATTATTATTATTCAAAATGGCTCTTAGTAGTCCTTTGCCTCAAATTAATCTTGGTGTTCAAGGTGAGAACCAGGGGGGTCACCACAGTGGTGCCCAACGAGTAAATCCTGAGTTTAGAGTCGGATCTATTTTTCGAATCATCCCTGAGCAGTATTTTTCGGGGGTGGAGAATGTGGGGGAATTCTTGGAAAATATAAATAATAACTTAACATATTACGAGATACCCGCACAACTCGCTTGTGCATATTTAAAGGGTCATCTCACAGGACGGGCACTAGATTGGTTTGGGGTTCTTGGTTATAGGGTTGTTGAAGACAAGGTTACGGATTACCCGTACTTAAAGCAAGCTCTGTCAGAACAGTTCCCCGTTGTAAGAAAATAAGTCGGAACTAGAAACGCGTTTCTATTAATCATCTCAAAAGCATAACCAAAAACTGTCTGATTTTGTGAATGATTTGTTGAAGATTCACAAAATCTTAAAACTCGAAATGACGGAGGAAAAATTGATCGATCATATTATTAGTAGTTTAGAACCTCAGATTTTAGATTATGTAGAGTTTAGGAATCCGCAAACAACATCTAACCTCCTACAAATTATTGATAAGTATGAGGAACGGTTTCTAAATAGAAAGATCAGAGGTTCGAGTTGGGAATCACGAGATATAAAACCAAACGAGAACAATCGTTTCCCTAACAGGAATCGACAGGAAAATAGGAGGGTAACGAGAGGTAACAATAGATACGCGGACAAGAGTAGACCACGGAGAGAGTTCAATAGATTTTAGAGTCAAGGTGTTGCGGATAATCAGAGATTCGATGGTCAACGCCGAGGTGGTCAATTGGATCATGGATTCCACAATCAAGGCGGTCGACAGGGTGGTTCAAGGAATAGTGCTTTCAGGGGTCAGAATGATCGCAACAGATATTTAAACTTTTAAGCGATCGATGCGAGTATGGGGGGGGCGGATCGATCGCGATGTACGGAAAATCCTCCAGATACAGAACACCAAACTATTAGGGTATCCTCATTACGAATGACTCAAGTAGATTTACCGTATGTCCCTATTCTTTTAAATGAGACATTCATTACAGCCCTTTGGGACACGGGGGCGGAGAAATCTTTCATATCAGAAGAGGTCTATCGCAAATATTTTTCGTATGGACCTCGTCAAAAGACGAAAGATAGAGTAGTGACGGCCCAGGGAGCCCCGTGTTGTCACTTAGGTCAGCTGGAATTACAGATTCGGATCCGAGAATTCCAGAAAACCTGGGAATTTCACATTCTTAACAATATGCAGTACCAATGCATTTTAGGCATTGATTTTATGAAAGTGTCCAAATTAACGTTAGATTTCGATCAGAAATCACTGATCATTCCAGATAACCAAATTAAGCAGTTGCAGAAAATGGACAAGCTGTTCGAGATTGATCTATCACATACAAAGCTAGGTGACGGGCAAAAGCAAAAATTAAGGAATTTATTTAATGGTTTTAAAGGGCTATTTTCAGATCAGCCGGGGTTAACTCATGTTTTATACCATGAAATCGATACTGGGGACAAGGGATTGGTAGTGTCGAGACCCTATAGATATGACAGGATCAAACAAGGAATAATAGATTATCACATTGAGAAAATGTTGCAAGAGGGTAAGATCCGTCCTATTTCCACCCCATACGTGTCACCAGTAGTTTTAACGCGCAAGAATAATGGCCTTCCTCCGGATTCTCCTGAGGCGTATCGATTCGCGATTGATTATCGCAAACTTGATGCAATAACTAAATACCCCCGATATCCAGTATCGGTGATTGATGATCTAATCACAAACATTCCGCATACCGGCGTGATGTCCACATTAGATTTAAAAAATAGTTATTTTCAATTGGCGATTAGTCCAAAAGATATCGAGAAAACCGCATTTATAGCCCACAATGGCACATTTGCATTCCTTAGAATGCCTTTCGGCCTTTCAGGGGCGGCATCAAATTTCCAAAAGGCCATTGATATAATATTAATACCTGTTATCGGACGTTTCGTGTCATTTTATATGTATGATGTTATGATCATATCTCCATCGTTTAATGAACACTTATATCATTTGAATCAGGTATTTACATTGTTGAGAGACGCAGGGCTAACACTAAATAAGGAAAAATGCCACTTCGCACGTGACAAATTGAAGTATTTAGGTCTCGTAATTAGTAAGGAAGGGATCGAAACAGACAATAGTAAAGTGAAGGCAATCACAGAAATGAAACCTCCTAAAAATAGCAAGGAAGTGTCGAAGTTTTTAGGGATGGCGGGGTGGTAACAGAAGTTTATACCCAAATATGCAGATATATGTGAACCATTATATCGGTTAAAGAAAAAGGGGGCTAAATTTAATTGGTTGACAGAAGCACAGGATTCTTTTGATACGATAAAACGAGCATTAACAGAGGCACCAGTTTTACAGTTGCCGAATTTTACAGAACAGTTTAACTTATTTACTGATGCTAGTGGTGTCGGAATTGGTGCTGTGCTTAATCAAAACCACAGACCTATTGCATTCGCTTCTAGAACCCTCAATAAAGCGGAACGAAACTATAATGTTACTGAACGCGAATCTTTGGCGGTGATATGGGCATTAAATAAGTTTAAAACTTATTTCGGAGCCCTGCCGGTGAAGGTAATCACAGATCAGGCGGCATTAACAAAGGTAACGAATGGGAAAAACTTATCTAGTCGAATGATTAGATGGGCACTCAAGTTATCAGAGTTCAACATAGAATGGGAACATCGACTGGGGGTCCAAAACGTTGTCGCGAACGTTTTGTCTAAGAATCCAGATGCAAATCCGATTATGTTTGTAATTAATAATAGTTAAGTAGATTTATAAGTAGTTAAGTAAACCACGCAGGCAGGTTTTTTACCATTTCAGTGGTTTTTCCCTCGCCTCAAAGCCAAATGGGCGTGGTGTAGGGAAATTTAATTCTGTAAATGTTACGTCCTTTAAAGTGTAGTTTTAGGTCGTAATTTTTTTTCCTTTCCCTTAAAGAAGGAGAACTTTTATAGTATCCGATTGGTAGAGAGATGTATATTTGAGTCGTCGGGACTATAAATCAAGTCTAGAAATTGGTTACGTAATTTATTTTCAGGCTGTTTGTGACCTTCGAATAAATCCCGTTTTCTTTTTGGAGGAGTGTGACGAATCTGTACAGAACCTTCCCACTAATCTTATTAGGCGTCTTTTTGGGGAATATAAATTCGCATTTATTTCCAATCAACTCCAAAAAGATGTGCGGGATATTTAAATTAGATAAGGTATTTAAATCGAGCGTTGCGAGGTAACAAAGAGATGATGGATGGCTATTGAGCTTGTAACTTTAAAAGCATTACTAGAAGATTCTAGGAGATTAGATTCGTGAAGACGTCGTGCTGCGAGACGTACAAGAAAGCTGATATAATCCAGCGGTAAATATAATTTACGTACGCTTAAAATAAGCGTCAGTTTAAGCGATTTAGTTAAAGTTAATGAAAGTTAAAAATTCTAATACGTGTATTTCTCGGATCTCCTATTTCGGTAGACCTTATTTGAGCTTGAGCTTAATTATTAATTAATTGCATTCTTAGTAATTTATTTTAATATAAAGGCAAACGCCTTTTAGTGACGTAACATAATATTATTATATGTTATCAGACATTTTTTTTGAGAAAATTATAATAATAAATAAATATTATTATTATTCAAAATGGCTCTAAGTGGTTTTTTGCTTCAAATTAATCTTGGTGTTCAAGGTGAGACCCATGGGGGTCACCACACCTTTCTTGCATATTTCACAAACATTAGTCTTTTTACTATCCAGAACATGTAAATGATGCCTTGAATTATCATACAGAGAAAAAGCTATTTTCCTGATTTCAAATATCCAAGTTTTTTTTCACACATGTTACTTCATAGATCTATATTTAAATTGTACAAGAAATTGGGGTTCTTGAGAATATGAGTATGTTAACATCCTTCTGTAAAAGAAAAATATATACATAATTTGTAAAGAAATCAGTTGGCAGTTAAATAGCATTTTCATTAAATAAATCAAAATTTACATTAAATATTAAATTCTTAAATTATACTTAATTCTTTAAAATTACGATCAGGTTAAAATAAGAAATATACTAGGAAACTACAGGAATATTAAGATGAAATATGAACATCTTTCTGGAGCAGAATTCAAAACATGTACCGTCTTACGTTACACAACACAATAAGCATGTATTAAACCGAAGAAAAAAAGTCTTGTAAGACCTACACTTTATCTCTTTGATTATATAATAAAATTTAACAGGGTCACCAATTATTGGTTTACAAAAACTTTGTGTGCTAATGAAAACTTAATTGTTTCTTCTTCTCTACCACCTTCTTTTAAAACGTTTATACATTCATTTAAAAAGAAAGAAAAACCAGTTTTACTCCATTTTACCTCATGAGAGAATAAAATTGGATTTTAAAAGCCAATGCAAAAATTATTTTCATACTAAAAAAAATAATAAAATTATTTGCATAAATTTTATTTTATGTCTGTTAGTCAAAATTCTGTGTTATTTACTAAAACACTACTAAATTTACATCAAATTTGACTGCTCCTGGATTGGAATATTGCTCCCTTATCAGGTGATTGCACAAGTCTATTTTCCAATCTTTTCTGGGGTCTAGATGTGTTAATGTTGATTACATGGATAATGGAATTACATCCACTGTGAATATCATTTAATTTCTACACTTCCTGAAAATTGTGGTCATTTTTTTAAAAATACTTTATCTAGATAATCTTACTTATTAGTTCTGGGTATTTTTTAAAAATAGCATTGAAAAACTTTCGGTTTTACAATATATTTTTTTAATACAATATTATACATATGTTGAATGTTTTATCTATATATACAAAAGAGAAAAGAGACACACACACTCACTTTCTCACTGACTAATTACGATTTCTCTGGAACTATTAAACCTACAGACTTGAAATTCAGTAGGCAGGTTCTTTTCATGAAGTAGACAACCTCTAAGAGCAGATTTCGCGAACTATTAATATTAAACTATTTATTATTAGGCTATTAGATGTACAGTCTTGATGAATTGTGGTACGCAGATTTCTTTTATAGAGTAGAGATTCGCTACAAAATGGATTGTGAAAATCGAATCCCAAGGGGCACTGCGGGGGCTTTAAGGGCGTTATACATATTTATTTCCAGTTTTAAGCTATTAGACTTAAAGTCTTGAAATTTGGTAAGTGGATTCATTTCCTGGAGTAGAGGTCCACAACAAATTGGATTTTTCAAAAATAAACCTCCAAGTGACATTGCGGAGGCTTGAGAAGCCGTATAAGTAATTATTTCCAATTTTAATCCATTAGATGTACAGTCTTGAATATTGGCAGATTCCTTTCATGTTCTAGAGATCTACTATGAAACAGATTTTGTAAAATTTAACCCCGAAGTGGCGTTGCGGGGATTAAGGATGTACACGTTATGTATTTCCATTTTTAAATTATTAGATATACAATCTTAAAATTTGGTAAGTAGATGCCTTTCATAGAGGAGACATCAGCTATATACAGCGAGATAGTGAATATTAACGTCACACCGTTCAGCTACACGAGGGCATTTGGCGACTGACCTCATAATTTTGAAGTCAAGGACAACACTTGAACTGGCACCCCCTCTCCTAACTACCGCACCAATGGGAGGAGGTTTGAGCTCTCGACAGATTTAACGTGCCCCTACACGGTGGATCTTTAGTGGTACTGCGTTCGAACTCGTGACAAGCAGACACAATCTGATATTTTGACCACTTGACATCAGCTACAAAATGGGTTTTATGAAATTTGACACCAACTGGCTCTGAGAAGAATTAAGGGGTGTTATAGATAATTATTTCCACTTTTAAATTATTAGATGTACGGCCTTGAAATTTGGTAAGTAGATTCCTTTCAAACATTTTTCAAGAAAATAACTCTCCCCAAGGGGCACTTCGGAGGATTAAGGGGTGTAATAGATAAAAATTTCCATTTTTAAAACATTAGTCCTACCTGCTTGAAAATTGGTAAGCATGTTTCTTTCATAGAATAGAGTTCATAGCATAGCTTTCAATTCATATAGCATTAATATCCTGATTATAACATTCTAAAGTTGACACATATTGCAAAATTTCTATGAGGATGAAGTTTAATTAAAATAGTTAAATCACTTCTTGCCTCATGTAGAATTCTCACCCCCTTAAGTAATGAAATTTATGCTATAGCTGTACCAAAATGAAAAATCTATTTAGTGCTGTTTTAAAATAATTAAATTTAATTCAAATGCTTTCGGTTAACCAGAACAAGTATTTTTTTTTTTCATATCGTTCAAATATGCTTTAAAAAATTCTAAATTTATTTATATCCAGTAGAGTTTCATTGACCTTTTACATTAAAAACCAAATGACTGTAATAATTAGACCCGTCAAGTATCATACAAGTAAATTTAAGCACGTTGAAATGTAAATTTAAAAAATTAAATTCCAAGTAGCTTTTAAGGCTTCAATGACTTTAAAACAATAATACAAGGGCCTAAAAATTTTGAATAATGTATAAAATTTTATGAACATTAACAGTATGGTAATGTATAAATTCATTTTAAATGTTTGAACAAAAACACTAATTTATTTTTAATTTCAGTATAGTATAAATAATAGATAAAATTTTATCGTTTTCAAAATGTTAGAAAACAAAGGAGTTCCCTTCTGTAAGTGGAAGATAAAAATCCCAAAGGCAGATATTTTTCCCTAATAATCACCAATGCATAAAAAAGACCGAATTTAAATGAATTATGAAGATTTCTATTATAAAAAAAAGACAAATTATTTTATTCATTGAAAAATATTATTTGTTAAAAACAAAAATACATTACACTTAAATATAAATATATTTTTAAATAAGTAATATAACAAATTAAATATAAATCAGGAAAGAAAATAAATACAAGAACTAGAAATAATATATTTATTTAATAGTACCTACGAAGAAAAAGATGACATTGTCGACTAAATTGTCAAATGAACATATTGTGTCAAAAGCCACGACATGCACCCAATAGTTAAAAACTTTTAATGAAAAGAAAAGCGAAAATGTTAAAAATAATCGTATCAAAAATAGGGAGGAAAAATTGTAAAAATTTACATAATTTTTTTTTTTATAAACAAATATATTTTAGAAAAACATAGATAAAACACTGATATAACGTTTACGCTTCATATTTCAGATCTGTTGAATTAAGGGTGGAATTGGGATCTTTCTTCACACCCCTTGCTTGCTACACCACTTTTCTCTACAACAAGGGATATTAGTGACCTATTTACTATACATCACACATGCAAGGGGCATAGTTGGTTTGGCGATAGCCTTGTACCCCCAAGGGGTCTGGCACAAGTCGGTGGATTTTCATGATGCGAATAATCGACAGCATCTGTGTCGTATAATTGCGCAGCATGTAAAAGATCCCTTAAATGCCAGTTAGGCTTGGATGTTCTCAGCAAAATTAAAAATTCCAAGAACTAGTGCATAGTCAGAGGTCAGGTGCCTCCCTCTGGGGATGAAACTGAGAGTCACAGTCGAAATTACTTGCAGCAATGGGTGCCTTCTACATGGTGGCCCACTAAAATGTGATACCCGCACCTGGGGAATGTTCTAGGTCTGCAACGGTAAAAATACCAGCCCCAAAGGGCATAAAAATAAAACAATACATCACACATTTTTTCAAAAAAATTTTTTTTAGATATGATATATGCATCAATTTACACATTAATAATGAAAAATTTATGTTAAGAAAAACTAAAATTGTAGAAAAGATACACCAAAAACAGAGGGAAAAAATGGTAAAAATTTATATAACAAGAAAACATAAACACAGGACTTACTTTCACCAAAAAGAATGAAAAAATTTTTAATATTGGTGTGATTACTTTCGACAAAAATTTATTAGAAAAATATACTAAGAATTTGTTATGACTTAAAAGATAAGATATATTTACATTTTTACGAAACATAAAAAATTTAATTTTAGTTATTATATGGAAATGTTTAAAAAAATACTTATACACACATAACTGACTGAAAATTTTGAAAAGCTTTGATTGATAAATTTAAATCAAAACTTAGCAAAAACCCCTATTATACATTACATACACAAAAACTTTCAGTTTATTATCTTCGAAACTCTTTGGGCAATAACCCCTGTTCAGCCACATCATAAAATGGTTGATTTGGCATCCCCCTCTCCTAACTCCCACACCACACCAACGGGAGGACGTTTCAGCTCTCGACAGAATCACGGCGGCGCTTATCGCGCCATGACATGCCTGCCATGGTTGGATACCTTAACCACTGGGCTGTTTTGGGCAATCCCCTTCCACATCATAAAATGGTTGAAGTGTTTTCAAGCCAAATCGTTAAATGCGCCGAATCTGGTATTCAATCTGAATTTGTTTTCCTGTAAAGGAGAGTCGTTTTTTGGCGAAATTTTGAGCATGCGCTTTAGAGAGATTTCTTTCATTTTAACAGTTTTAACGATATCGCGGCAAGTTAGCGCATTCGTAATTCGTTTTTTATTTTTTTTATTTTAACAGTTTAATTCTTCAACGGGGTCTTTCTCGCGCATGGACAGAAAGTTTTTATTACTTTAAAAATTAACGATAATTACTAATGCGCTTGCGCAGCTCCTTTTTTTAACGACTTTAGAAATTTTTCTCAACAAAATTAGTTTCGCATGCTCCGGAAATTCTGTTGGATCAGAAGTTTTATTTCGATTCGTTTTTTCGTGGTGGAATCTTTTTAACAGGTAATATTACTCTTTTTCTCCGCATAAATTTTCAGATTGCCACGATGTGATTAGAGAGAATTTGAATGAAAGCATGGAAATTTACGATTACTATTGTTAAAGGTTTTTTTGCCATGTTGCCTGTGCTTGGAAAGAAAGCTGTTTTAGAACGATGCATGAAAGAAGGTTTGATTGGATCACCGTATGTATGTCGGAAATGTAGAAAAAAGTATAGAATTGAGAGAAAGAGCGGGTAAGAAAGTGAATGATGGTTTTTGAATGGTACTGCAAAATTCAGTCCAGTGTAAAAGATGATACCCATCATGTGTTCACGGGTGTAAGGAAAGGGTTTTGGTTTGAATTGAGTAATATGGATTTGTGCACCGTTTTGTTAAAGATGCAAAAATAAAATTTTTTTGGAAGGTGCTCTCAGAAATATGCAATAGCACACTTGTATAATTTCAGTAGGCAACTCATGGTCATCATAAATGTCGGAAAAAGCAGCAATTTTTAAAGTTAAGTGAAATTATTTCTATTTTTAAATGCCTGATTTTTACAGCGATTTTGTGTTTCAAAACTTTAAAAAGCTATTTTTTAATGGTTTTCCTTCCGCCATCTTGAATTTCGCACTCCGGCGTTGCGTGTTGTGGTAGGGTTGCAACCCCGAAGCACAACACGCAAAAACACGCCAAATTGTCGATTTTTCAAAATTTAGCGGAGAAGCGACCGATTCGACAATTTCACCCATAAAATTATCTCAGAAAATATATTTTGTATAAAGCACATCTAAATTTGAAAAAATTGTTTTCGTTAGTTGATACTTACACTCATTTTAAAATTCTTCACACTTATATGCAATAGTTTCATATTTCTTATAAAATGCACAATATCATTTTAAGTCCTTTTATAATTTTACAAGGTTAGGCAAAAAATGTCTCTTTATGTCGACAATACTTTTTTTCACAAACATTTGCAAATTCTTTCACAATAAAACTACATACAGGAATTTTGTAAAGTTTCAGGGCAGTGGCGTAAAGGAGAACATTAGCCTCCCCCCTTTACTCACAAACTCAAGTTTTGGGCACCCTAGAAATCCTGCACCTTCGCAATGCGGGTGTGTATGTTAGGCCACTGGTTCAGGGCTTCTTTATAATAAAGACTTGTCCTGAAAGTCATCAAGCTTCTTGGTGATTTTTTGACACCAAAGAAAACAAGGATAAAATTTAATCCCATCAATAAATTATATTTGTTACACTTGAGACTAAAATTTGGAAGCCAACAAAATTTTGAATTTTCAGACAAGAACTTCTCTTAGTGGAAAATCAGTAGGTTAGGATAGAAATGTAAATATTGATATGAGCTTTCACCCCGATGAAAGAGATGCTTCAAGTAAGAATTTCTGCGTCAGCATTCAGTGAAGAATCATTCACTCTTTCCCCCATTTGGTTTAACCACTGTGGAAAAATTTCGAGTAAATATTCAGCTTTCTGATGAATCCTCCGTCCACGTCAGATTCCATAATCCTTACTAATATTATAAACACGAAAGTTTGTTTGGTTATTTGTTCCGCTTTCACGCAAAAACAACTGAATAGATTTGAATGAAACTTTACAATAATATAGCTTATAAATCAGAATAACACATAGGCTATAATTTTTTTAAGATATTGTGTTAAGTGCTCAAAATATAATGATTATTGTCAAGTAAGTAGGAAACAATTCTGCCATCTGCAAGCTATTCTGTCATGCCACTTCAGCATATATCTATCTTTCATGTGTGAAGCAAAACTTTTCCTTTGTTTTGTCTATGCCAGGCACAAATACATGCTCGATTCTAATTTATTGCTTTGTAATTACTATTTTGTTTTATCTCAGAATAAAACTTACTTTTATCGCTTCTGGTATTTAAAATAGATAAACTTAATCTTTCACACTACATTATTAATACAAATTTGCAACTTTGTTTGTGGTTAGTAGTTAATTATAACTATTGTTTTAATTGAATAACCAGGTATTGCATTTTTTGGAAGTGTAGAAAAAGTACCTAAGAATTTCGAATTTTAACTGGAGAAACCAAGGAATACAATGTTATTATACCACACATCCCAATCATACCCAATAACTTACAATTTAATTTTAAATGCCTGCAGTTCTCATTAAAAGTTACATTTCCAATGACTATCAACAAATCACAAGGCCTAACCTTAAAGGTAGCAAGCATACATTTTGGGCACACCCTGTTTTTCCCATGGCCAGATCTACGTGGCTTCCTCACGCGTTTCTAAATCGCAAATATGCATGATTAAGCTGAACGAAAATAATCGCTTAGCATAGTTTATAGGAGTATATTGCAATAGCTACCTATAAGTTTTGAACAGCCATCAATCATCATATACATCTGTACATCTATGAACACAAAATAGAGAATTTATAATACCTATCAGTTAGATCATGATCAAAAATACACTGCTCAAAACAATTAGGGGAGCAAGCAAAAAAGTGAAGAAAACCGTGTGAGACAGCCACGTATTGGCATATAATGCATAGTACACGCGTATCAATGCGCAATACAGAAAAAAGGTGTAAAAAAAATTTGGAATTAAGCTTTAATTCTTTGAAAATATGGAAAAAACATGAAAAGATGATTTAGGGCAACAATTTGATACATGTAAACGATAAAAAAGGGTACTGTTTAGACATGATGCATGAGTTTTAATAGGGCGTGTGGTCTCCTCAAACAGCTAAGACTGCTGCACACCTGTTTGCCATGGATGCGATAAGGTTATCGATCAGACTTTGGGGAATACTGTTCCACTCCTCAAGAAGTGCAATCTCCAAGTCTCGAACAGTAGCAGGCGGCCTTGGTCGCGCAGCAATGCGTCGTCCGAGCATGTCTCAAACATGCTCGATTGGATTCAGGTCAGGAGAGCACGCTGGCCATTACATACGCTGTATTGTTTCAGCTTCAAGCATGTTCTCCACCAGACGAGCTCTATGCGGTCGGGCATTATCATCCTGGAAAACAAAGGAATCTCCAATGACTACAGCGTAAGGGATGACATAAGGTCGAAGTATCTCGTCTGCATACCTTCGGCCCGTCAAAGTGCCATTCCGAATGATATGCAGGTCCGTACGTCCGCCTATGCTGATTCCACCCCATACCATCCAACCAGCTCTTCTGTATTGTGATCTTTCACGAACGAATGCGGGGTTATTTCGAGTGCCCCTGTCCCTCCATACAAGAACACGTCGGGTGTCACTCTCTAGACTGAATTGGGACTCGTCTGTAAACAGCACTTGGCTCCAATCATGTTGCTCCCAATCTCGATGTTCAGCAGCCCATCTTCTTCGAGCCGCACGGTGGTGTGGGGTCAACGGAATGCAGACCATTGGCCTACGTGCATAGAGCCCTCCCTCATGAAGCCGATTACGTGCTGTTTGGCTCGACACCCTTCGTCCTGTGCCAAGAGCAACTGTCTTTGCAGCTGCGTAGCATTCTCTGTTCTGTTTCGACGGGCTGTTAACTGTATATATCGGTCATAACTTGATGTGGTGGCACGTGGCCGACCTGCCCCTGGTCGACGTCTAACATTTCCTGTTTCTTTGAATCGATTCCACGTCCTTGCAACAACACTTCTGGCGACTCCAACAGTGTCCGCGACACTACGTTGTGTTTGCCCGGATTCCAGTCTGCCTATAACACGCCATGCCATGGATTCCGGTAAATCACGTTGTTCAGACATTCTCAAGTAACCTTGCCTCAAAAAAAAATACTGCGCAATGGAATTTCACAGTTACGGCAATAAAACAGACGTTTTTGCAACATCCCGATTTCTGCACTTATCTCCTTTTTCTCGTTTTTGACGTCATGAACTTTGATTTGCATATAAAGTTTTCTTTTTCCGTTTCCTGGTAGTCTTTACATTACGGATGATTTATTTTATGTTACTTATTGGTATACATCTTTGCTTACTTTTGTTAAAATCATGTGCTCCCCTAATTGTTTTAAGCAGTGTACTTAGTTTCAACAATTTACATACATTACACAATATAGAACAATGGTCTATCAAAGTAACTTTCTGCCTGTTATACCTTCGTCCTCATTTCAGTTCATTACAGTGATACCACTGTAAATCTGGAGACCCGGCCATCGCCTTATGCACCGACAGAGAATATCATGATATTTTAAAATCCATTTTTTACGTATTTAAAGTTACTTTTAAATTAATTTAATTCACCAAGAAACAAACTAAGCCGTCATTTTGTTCCAACAAAACCATTTATTCACAGAACAGCAATGAGGTTGACTCATGTGACGACACGATCACGTGATGAGGAGGGCACATGAATATGGTTTGTTTCCCACTTAACTCTAACCTAACACTTATTTTCTGTAATATTTTGCTCTTGCTCTTTTACGGTATAGCTCGATTACAGTAAAAGATCACATGATTGTATAGGATAACAATTTTTTTAATATCCCAGTAAAAAAATTCGAGTGTTTAGTTAAAATGATGAAGCGTAAGAATTTTAAACCATCTCCTCACTTATTATGTTCTGACCACTTTGAATAAGCTTTTTTTCAATACCAAACATTTAGAAACCGTCGCCAGCTCCATTCCTACTATTTTTGTATTCAGAAAAGAAACTTCTGCTAAAAGGAATTTGGATAGATATCTACAGGAAGGTAAATATTTTATTTTATTTTAAATTAAATTATATAGAGAACATTCATAAAAAGATAACATTTATTTAGTTAACTTAAATTTTAATTATTTTACACATCTTCAGAGTAGTTAATAGATATTTCTCTCTGTATTAAAAATTATCTAAAATAAAAATTCAAGAATCTGATATGTAACCCTACATGTCATATACATATTAAAACAAGTTTTGTCTCTATATATAATGTATTATACTATATAGTTTTATTCTTTTGAAACAAAAATTTCGAAAAGCATTCACTACAGAAATGAAAAAATATCTTAATTTACAACAGGTTCATTAATATTTATACTTGATGATAAATTAAATACCAATTAAAACATCAGAGCACATTTTTAAAGCCTTTATTCGCAACACCACTTTAGTAAAAAGATATTATTTATCGAGAATTTCATTCTGAATGTGGTTTTACACAAAATAATAAAAATTTATAAAATATTTGTATGGTGTATCTATTTATTATGTAGTATAGGGATTTCTTGACACAGCATCTGTTTTTCAGATTTTGACTGGCGTAAATTTGTCACACAGCTGTACAATTTTTTTTACTATGGATAACATTTATTGATGTTTGCACAAGGGTTATCAAAATGTAAAATTCATTAATTTTGATGATAAGTTTCACATATAGACTATACACATATTATTGAAGTATAACACAGCGTATTGAAGAAATCTATGCAACCCCAGATGGAATGTATTAAGCATAAGAATACTTTGGATTTTAATTTTTACATAAGTATTAAAGTCTAAAAATATTTCATCTGTATTGATACTATCCTGATAATAAATTTAAGTCCTGAATATATTTGTTGTATTCAGTTATTTACAAATATTGACCCAAGAAGTGTACTTCGATCAGTTCTATGATATTTATCAGTAATTAAAATCATGAAACCAAATATGATTTTACAAATAGACTTTTTATTCTGTAGGATATTTACTTTATAAAAGCATTAGAAATATTCGAAATTTTAATATAATCTTTTTCAATTCTCTATTTTCCCTTAAATGAATAACTTGACAAATTGCTGTTCGCAATAATCTAAATTAATGTAAAATTCAGTAAAAAAATTTCAAAATTATATTTTTAATTGATTTATTGTCCACAATCACTGATATTTTTATGTGACGTGTGTTGAAAGGGCAAATTTGGAGCACTTGTATATTATAATATCGACTAATTTCTTCAAATTAAAAACCTCCAAATGCTACGATATACAACCAATAGTGGAAACTGTTCATGTTCATGTTTGAACACAGTATTTACAGTGATATATATTTTTTAAAAATTCGGATGTCTTTTTACTTGGCGAAATTAGTTGGCAGTTTAATACGTGTGTTCCAAATTTTGGAATGGTATGAGTAATGATTTAGTATTTCTTAGACAAACTTTGAAGTAATTAATTTTATATTTCAAGTTAATATATTTTCAAACATGAAACTTCAGAGCAAGAATTCTGAATCTATTTTCTTAATGTTGTTTCATTTTCAATTCTTTTAGCATAAGTATAATTATGCATAAAAGGATACTTTAGATGCATAATCAGTGATAACGAAATAACAGGTCAATACATTAATCCAAATAAGTTTAAGTTTAGATGAACTGAAGTATATTTAACACTATACACACATACAATAACTGGTAGAAATATATATGCATTAAGTGTTGGGGTATGTCCAGTGTAAGAAAATCAAATATTCCCATTAAAACAGAAGATAATGCTTCGTATATTTTAGAGGAACAGATTGTAGAAATTTTGTAATTAGTGTGAAATTCAAAAAAAAAATCCTTTGTCAATTTTATTTTGATGTAGTATATGCAATGTAAAGATTTATTAATAAAAACATTGCTACATTGACATTTTATATGTGTATTTGTTTTTTTATTCAAAACTTCTTTCTATAAGTTGCATGATTTAAGTATTATAATTTGTTTTATGAATTCACAGAAAGTTGATTGCCTAGTTTTTAGATCTGAAATTTTAAAATTCTTAGGATATTTCATTTTATCTGGTTCCATATCATGTACAATTTCTCTGCAATGCCATGAAAAGTTTTGTTGACAACCTACAAATATAATGCAAACTTCTGTTTTTGCTTTTTAGTTCCTATGTCACAAAGCTGGTTGTTTTTCTTGAAGATTTAATTATTTTTAAAGAACAGAAAACCCAATTACTTGTTTGTTTACTATTAATTGCCCGTTGTAGTGTTTAAAAATTTAAGTTTTTATGTCATAAACCTAATGAGATAAATAAAGTGAAAGAAAATTTCAGAAATTCTTTATAATTTGACCTTTTTTTTAGCTATTTAATCTGTGATTTAAGAGAGGATTTTCTTTAATTTTTTTACAGTATCATTTTATTTGTTTGGGTTGATGATATTTAATACTTTTTTCTTGTAAATAAATTGAAAAGGCCATTTATAAGGTTTCCAGATAATTTTATTAGATATTATCAATAAGATATAAAAATTGAGATATAATAAGAAGATATTATGCACGTTACATATTGGCAGCTAGATCCTCTATTTGTTTTCTATTTCTCCTTATAGTATAGTGTTAAACTCATAGAGTCTGCTTTATTTACTTATAATGTATTCATGTAATTTTAAATTAAGTGTCAATAAATAATATATATTTTATTTATGATTATTATATAAGTATGATTATTGAATAAAACTGTCCGATAAGAATTTTCTGCTTCATTACACGAGAAATTTTCATGGAAACAATTTAATTTGTTCTGCTACAAAATAATTTTATTAAATAGCCTATTTCTTTAAGCATGTTTCTTAATTTATTTTTAAAAAGTCAAGTTCATTTCTTTATGAATGTTGGACACAGGCATTTTTAAAAAAATTCAAACCTTTTGAAGGGTAATAATTACAAAGGAAGTCAAACAATAAAACATATAAAATGTTTGTTTATAATTAGATTATTTCAGATATCCCAAACCTTTAAATATGATGTTAAAAACAATTTCATTTCCATCACAGAAGAATTCCTAATTATTAATCAAAAACTTTCATTATTAACCAACTATTATTTTATATACTCTGCTCTCGAAAGGTATAAATCTCTTGTTAAACATTAGAAATAGGGGTATGAAAATTTTTAAATAAACAAAAATATATCCATGTCATTGACAAATCTTAGTATAAATTCATTTCCAAAATTATATTAACTTGCATTTCATGTTTCTGAATGTTCCATACTCTTCTATGAGAAATTATAGAGATAGTATTTCTGAAAACATTAAATATCTGTAGCTGATAATTACTAAGAGAATCAGACAATATGATAGGTATAAACATTAACATTTCAAAATGGGATCATTTCATATCTACATGTTTCTTATAAATTACACTATTTTTTGAATTTATATGAAGTGATACACTATATATATATATATATATATATATATATATATATATATATATATATATATATATATGCACCAATAAGTAATTGTACACATATGAGAAGTTTTTCCAAATTCAATGGTCTCAATTTTATTTTATAAATCATTCTCGTGCGTAAATAAACATAATAAACTACATGAAAACAAAGGACTTATTATAAGGATGCTAAAAAATAATCTAGAACTATTAATACATATGTAAGCAAACACTGCAAGAAGCTGGCGGCTTCGCAAACTAACACCAAATGACAAATATACTAAACTAAAACAAAAATTATGCTAAAAAATTACGAAAAATACTTCATTCCTAATTATTAAACAAGGATAATGCAAAAATATAATAAAAATAAATAAAATTTCAGAAATAAGCCTCACAAACCAAAAGTAAACATATCAAGCATACGAAATTTACACACTGATTCAACACGTGGGCAAATGTTGGTATCCCCGTCACGTGATTTCGACTTGACGTCTCATTGTTGTGAATCAACCTCATTAAGAACATTATTTATATTTTAACTTGTTGAGTAGTTCATTTACTACGATAATGTTTATTTATATATTTAATCTTGACGTAACACACACACACCCCTTTGTGTCAATTATGACTCAAAGAAGACCGTCAAGTTCAATAAATCCAGTTTTTGAGGCGGTTTGATCTTACGACCCTAACAGGGGCGTATCTACCGCCGTATCAATGATATGGGGCCCCAAAGCTACAGGGGCCCCAACATGTGTAACTAAAATACCACTAACAAGGATTTTATTTTAAAAAAGCCCTGAAGGAGTTTTGATACGGGCCCATTTAGAACTAGCTACGACAGTGGTCCACACCCTCGAAAACTTACAAACGTCCATAACTGGAGTTATTTCGGTCAACTCTGGGTTGACTTCTTGATCACTATGGTCAACTGGCACTTCAGACTTGGTCGTTGACTCTGGAACACTTTCCATACCAACAGCTGCAATTGGAAGTTCTTCAAGCTGTATTTCCAAAGGAAATACTCTTTCAATAGGATGAATTATTTCTTTATTACCTTATATCCCTCACTCGGTCTTTAAACAAGGCAACAGGAGCCTTGGCAGCTGGTCTTGCGCTGTATTGTCTGCACACGACTCACTTTCTAATAATCTGTCTGACAATTCTCATCGATTTTAAAATTCAATATTTCCCCCCAGTTATTGAAAGCATTATTTGAGTACCTGATTGACAATCGGGTTTGTGCAAGTACTCAACTAGTCGTGTGGTTAACGCATAATTTGCTAGAACGAGGATGGGTGTTAAAAAGCTAGGATCATTCTTACGTTCGGTAATTTTAGTTTTAACACGCAATAATCCCTCATTATCTTTAACTACATTGATTATAGGTACATTCCTTTGTTTAGGGAAACAATCTCTTTGAACAGTCTTTAAAAGTATATTTTCCACATCCTCAAATTTTGAATTGGAGATTTCTCCCCATTTTTTCTATCTTCATGCCTTATTTGACAGTTAGCAATGAATCTTTTTATCCCTGCTACTATCCTGACTCTAGAGTGATAATTTGAAAAATTCTGTGTTATACCAAGGAAAGTTTTCTTTTACGTTAACACTACACAATGTAACCTTCCTCCTTTCAGCTTTTACCTCTTTAACCTCACAATCTATTTTGTCCCCTGACTGTTTCCTTAGACAGATGGAACCTTCAAACCATTTTATGAATTCGTAATAAAGTTCCCTTTCTTTTAAATTATCTACCGGGTCTCTTATTCCAATGGTTTCCAAACTCCACAATTCCTTAACATCCAAGCACAAAATTTTAATTTGAAAACATACGCGTGGCTGACCTAGGTTTCTGCTGCTCCTTAACGGTAGATAAGAACTTTGCTTGATTAATTTTAGTATACTTGTAAGGCATTGGCCCGTGAGGGTTACCCTACTCCTACGTTTTCCTCATGACCTAGAGGTGTGGGAGTGAATGAAGAACCAGGTGTTGCCGTAATCTTAATATCTCTTTATTAAGATCTTAACTTAAGGTGCCTGACCAGTTGCGGGAACATTTTTTTGAAATAATGCTGAAAGTTCATTTTTAAACTCATTTTTTGTTTGATTATAACTGAAAACTTATAAAAATAACAAAAAAAAAATTCAATGTATTTTTGTAAGAAAATGTTCAATTTTAGGTTAAAATTCGGCATTTTTTACACACCGCGGCAAACACTGTAAAATAACATCTAATTCATAAGATAAAAAAAAGCTCTTTGAATTTTATTCAGAAAGCGTTTACCTATACCTTGCTCTTTCATCATTGAATATTTTCAATTCATTACAAAATTAGGGGTCAAAAAGTGCACAAAAGAAAATTTTTTCAAAAATTTGGATTTATCACAAAGAAAAAAAAACATAAACAAGGTAAATATATTGTTTTTCTTATTCTCTAGTGCACAACATGCATACAATAATAATAAACAATGATGCTAAATTTCATGCAATTATCTCAAGGACTCTTTGAGATATCATGTTTGCCATGCAATAAAATGTGGAAAAATCTGTTTTAGAGAAAAACGCTTTTAAAGATTTAAAATCTAAATTTTAAAAAATTATACATCTAAAACAACCTAAAACCTCTTTATATCAAAAGAATAAACCTTTTATAAGCCCATATCAGTATTATATATTTGTTTCAAATTCTTTTTTTTAATTTTGTTACCATTTTTATAGAGTCAAAAGAGCTTTTCTTAACATCTAAACGCATAGTTTTTTTAAAAATACAAATTAGAGATATAAAAAGCACACTATAGAAAAACTTTTTTACGTTAAAAAAATAATATTTTTTATATGGAAAAATAGGTATATATTTCCACTAAGTACCTTAAAGCTTAAGAAATATGTAATATTATTTTGTCATTAAATGTTCCCGAAAATTTCTTTTAAGAAATATTGCTTATCGCAAAGGTTATAAGAAATTATAATGAAAAGTACATGAAGAACAGTTTTTAAGACCTCCATACGAATACACTTTGACTTTTTTATCCTTAGTAATTTTGTTTTCTATGCACCTTTTTTTTCTCGAGAAAATTTTCTATATTCTAAGAGGTGCCCCACAGAAGTTAAAATGCGTTCGAAATCAAATTTTACAAATCCACGTACAAGATCTTAGGAAGGGAAGTATTTGCATTTCTAATTATATGTATATATAATGATAATAAACCTGTATATTACAAATTAAAATGAATTAACGTTAATAATGCACTTAAGCGAAATGTTTCAAGTTTAATAATTGTATCTTTAAGTAGAATACTCCATAAAATGTTACTGGAAAAGCTTTCTGAGTAAATTTCGAAACATTTATGAATAGATTTCAATTTTTTGTCACCAGCTGACTAAGTATTATGGGAATTAGCTCTGTGTCAACATTGTCGTTACTGCTAGCATCAATGATGAAGCAAATTCCTTAGACCTCCCATACCTTGCTTTAGGCATAATTAATAATATTTTGTCTTTAAGAATAAAATTTTCTATTAAATATGTAAAAAAAGTTAAATAAGGAACAAAATATCGAGAAGCAAAGCCATAAGAAAATCAAAAAAATGACAAAAATTTTACGAATTTTTTTGCCAAATTTCACTTAAAACTAATAAATTATTTTTTTAAAAAAACATCACCATGTCCCGTCATTACCTTACCTAAGCTAATATTTTTTTAAATAAATTCGATAGACACCAAAAAAGTGTAAAAAAGTATTAAAATGCAAATACTTCCGGTTTCGATGTCCAACTTCCGGTTCGTTTTTGCTGTTCTCTCTTGGCATAAAAACTGTTATATATTAGTAAATAATTGAAGTACAAACAAAAGTAAGATATTTTTAGAAAGCAGAAACTTCAACCATATAAAATTTAAAGTAAAAAAAATTCGTCATTTTCCTCAAAAGTGAAGTTTTTGCACTAGTCAGGCACCTTAAAGAATACACAATAAGAATAATAATATTTTAATTTAGTGGATCTGAGGTGAAGAAACGCACAACACGTACTACCAAATAAGCGCGACCCTGATCACTCTATCTAACTTTACCACCTACTCCTAACCTCAGTAAATACACCGTTCCTAGTATTAATTTGAACAATCCTACCTCTATATCCTATGTAAGCAGTAACTCACTCGAATCCTAAATGACGATGTGGTTTATCTCGTGAAAAATGGTATCCACCTTGACTTGAACACTCTGGCACGAATAGATTAACTCTTGAATGTCGGATAACTTCTCTTACTTTAGCTTACGCACTTGAACACAAAGACCTAGTACAGGGGTCGGCAACCTACGGCTCGCAAGCTATATGCGGCTCTTTGGTTGTGAAGCTGTCAGTTCAGGCTCTTCAGTTCCATTCGCAAATTTTATTTATTTTATCATAAAAAACATTTAGAAATCGTCCTGAATTGGTTAATGAGGATTAGGCATCGTTTCTATCTCTCATTCACTTGTACTCCCTTTTTATAGCACCCCACCCATGTGGCACGCATCGTGGATGTCATCGGTCCGTCGGAAGCTCTCGAATAACGCCGTCGTTAGATGTTTCTATGTAGGTTTTAATTCACTTTCGACGCAAAACAATTTGGCGTCTTCACCAGTGCTTTGGCTTGTGTAAGTCTGTTGTTTCAAGTAGAAGAGTTGGAAGCAAATTAACTTCTCAAATGTTTGTATGTACATATATAATTATTATAAAAAAACCGAGGTAGGTAACATGATAAGTATTATATTTTTAAAATACATATTATACATATTTTTTAATTATAAGATACTTGTAGTCTCATAAATACTCTCGAATGTGCTTAGACACATAAATACACACTCCTTAAAACCCAACGTTTATTAGACGCAAACAAGACCAGCAACAAGTAAGTGAGTAAGTTAAATTATTTGACCGTTTAGACTTGACTGGAAGCTGTAGTCTGGGCAGACTCCTCCGTTCCATATATGACGCTAGACTGGGCTTGGTGTTGCAGTCATTGTAAGTGAGGGGCGGGGTAATGGAGCAGGAACCAATGGGAACGATCAGTTGGGCTTGGGTTTCGGTGACTAGGAGTAGAAGAGTTGTTATTGGAAAAGAGAGCTGTTGTTCTAATTTACCTTACCTGACTCGGTAGAAGATAATTTTACTATTGAGATGTTGGCTAGCAAGTGGAATTTAAAAGTTAAGTTATTTACAAGAGTCGAAGTATGAATGATACATGAAGATATATGATAGACATGAAGATCTTCGTATCTTCACTTCGTTTCACAAGTGACGAGGGACATCACAGCGCAGCCACAATACCTAACTATTTTGAAACCAATAAGAATTGTCAAAGAAGAAACAAAGTACTACTGTTGGATATTACCCCACGAAAGTGTTTTTATTAAAATATATATTTAATAAATTATCTATTTTATTATTAATCTGTTTTACAGCTTTTATTATTTAAAAATTAGCGTTAAAATAATAGTTTAATAAACCAATTCTCGAACTCTGAGGATCAAAGTAGGCAGGTATTTGCAGTTTTAGATTATTTACATGTTTGGCAATATGTATAATATATATATATATATATATATATATATATATATATATATATATATAAAATTTTATAAATATATTTCTATTATTGAATTAGTATTAAAAGAAACTTATATTTTCCATAATAATGTTCATTATCAGCAAATTAAAGGTTTACCACAAGGTGGACCAGCTAACAACTGCTTAGGAAATATTTACCTGCATATTTATGAAAATGATAGTATTAGTGATGATTCTTGTTACATTTTAGATACATAGATGACTTAATTACTTTTAGTTATATAGTTGACTAAGTTCTTAGCTTTAATTATTATCCCCATTATGTAAAATTAATAAAAACTAATTATAATAATGAGTCAGCTAACTTTTTGGACCTTCAATTAAACGTTAAGAATAATTTGCTTACAAGTAATATTTTTCATAAAAGAGACTCATTCGATTTTAACATTATAATTTTGCCTTTCTGGGGTAGTAACCTACACCTATGAATTTTTAGAAATATTATCTTAAATTTTATGAAAAGAAACGATGATTTAGTTACTGATAAAATTTTAATACATAATAAATTTGTGAATTTTTGCAATAATTGTTTAGAATACAATTATCCTAATAAATTTTTCTTTAAATATATTTATTTTTTTAATTAAATCTAGTTTTATTTTAGTCCGCTATTTTAATTAATATTTCTTCTCTCTCTCTATTAAATTTGGCTTTAAAAATATTTTATTTTTTTTACACTTTTAATTTAATTGCAATATAACATTCTAGTATATAATCATCCAAGTAAATTTACTTTAATATATTTCTATTTGTTAATATCTATTTTGAACTCTGTTCTTTATCTTATTCAAAACTTCTTTTGTGTTGTTTACTAAATTATTTGTCTTTGCGGTCAGTTTAATTGCAAAATAACTATCCAGATGGCGCTTTGGATTTTTCTTTCCTGCGCTGGAGTTTCAATCTTTTTCGCCATTTCTCGTAGGACCTCTTTCAAGTAGGTGGTGTTTTCGTGAACAGGATTTTTGAGTTCAGGATTTTTGTTTTACAAGTAAGTTTTTCCTAATATTTTTTCTATTAAAAAAGTTTTATAATTCCTCTCCTTGATAGATTCATTACTGTTCTCTTTTCTCAATTTCTTTTTACGATTTTGTTAGGTTCTACAACCACGTGCTGTATAAGGCTTAACTTTTCAACTTGGTTTTTTTTTTTCTATTATGTCGAAAATTTCTGCTGTACGGGGAAAGGTGGATCCATAAAGCATTGTTAACCCTAATTCGCTGGCCTAATTCAGCGATAGCTTTAGAAATCATAATAGGTCTCCAGTTTAGTCCTATGGCTTTTTGTATCTACTTTTGTTGTGTTTGCTGAATTCCAATTTCTTACTTCTTTAGTACTGTGGGTTCTAGTTATTCTTCACTTTTATTTTATTATTATATTATACTATATATATATATATATATATATATATATATATATATATATATATATATATATATATATCTCTTTGATTTTGATTTCGGCATATCTGGGCACATAATACCTTTACGCGTAAACTAAGTATATAATATTTGCCAAAATTTTAAAAACAACAACTAAAACGTGCAGACTGTGCCCTGATAAACACGTTCTGACAAGTCTGTTCGTGCCAGTCGGTGTCACCGCACACGGGAGGCGACCACATATGTGAAGAAACTATGTACTTATAGTAAATCAGTAAGTGAGAGAGTGAGAGAAATAGTTTACTTCGTGTCTAAATTATTTATTTTAATAATTAAATTATTTATTTTATTTAGGTAAATATTTTTCATTGGGAAATATCGTTGTAAAATGTTTTTTGATAAATTATTTTTCATTATACCCAGTTTTTCGTAGGTATTTACTTAGATATACGTTGACATAATAAATAATTGCAAAACTTGTCATCTGCTGTGTGTTTTGGATACCTAAGTAGTAATTTTAAAAATTCTTCATTACCGCTTCACCGCAAGCAAGGCATCTATAAAAAAAGAGAAGAACTGAAGAAAAGCATCGAGAATTCAATCGGAATTGGACGGAATCATTAGTTTTCATATGAAACTCAGATAGCATTCCAAGTTGTCTCATTTGGCACGAAAATCTCGCAGACAATAAGAAATCAAATTTAGAGCGACACTTCACTACAAAACATACTCAGTTTGCTAGTAAATATCCAGCCGGCGAATAACGAAAAAAGCTGTCGACGAGCTCCAAAAACAGTAATCATGTTCCATGTTAAGTAACTGGATGTATTCTATAAGTAATGTTAATCTGGCAAAGCTTCACGGTATTACTAGAAATTTAAAAAAGACAAACAATTCACAGGTGGTGAGTATGTCAAAGATTGCTTCAGACATGTATCTGAAGAATTATTTTGGGATTTCAAAAACAAACCAGGAATCTTGGGAAAAAATCAAGGTTTGCCCCTATCCGCTAAAACAGAACAAGATAGAATAGCTAAAATGTCTTCAAAGTAACATATTCGCAGGTGGAAGATATTCAACTTTCTTCAACCTTATCACTTGATATAAATTAATCAAGCGACATAAAAGACATGGCATAAGTTGCCCTTTTTTCAGGTGTATGTCTTGCCAAGGTTCAAAAGAAGAGCTTCAAGGATTGCTACCGCTCTCGGGAAAACTGGAGGGGAAGAAATCGCGAATGCCTTGCAAAAATGCCTTGAAGACAATAAGATAGATTTAAATAAAATCGGTTCAATAGCAACTCATTGAGCCAAAAGTATGACAGAAAAAAAAATAAAAGGGCAACAACACCGATTCTTTAGAGCAAAAAAAAAAAAAAAAAAACACGAAACCCTTACGTCTCCATGCATAATACACCAAGAAGCACTTTGTGCCCAAACATTTCCGGTCGGAATAGTTGAGGCCATAAATTTTGTAATCACCATTGTTTTGCGTTGTGCTTGAATGAAATAAATATATTCCTCAATGAAAAAGGCATTAATCACTCTAAATAAGAGAACGACAAATGGTTGCAAAATTTTACTTTATGGTGGATATCACAGCGAAATTAAATGAGCTGAATATAAAACTGCAAGGAAAGGGAAACCCAGCCTATGTTTTGGTAGAAGAACTAGTTTGTTTCACAGAAAAATTAATTCTTTTTGCAGAAGAAGTTCAGAGAGAGAGAGAGAGAACGGGGGTAAATTACTTCATTTTCAATTTATAAAGCAATATCTCAATAAAACCAGTGCAACTGTTGACACGAATTACTCCACAGTTATAATAAAAACTAAAGATGAATTTGCTGACAGATTTGAACAATTCAAAACCAATAAAATCACTCTAGCTTTCATAGTAAATCCTCTCAACACGAATAGTAACGAAATTCACATTGAGTGAGTGAGTGAATATTAACGTCGCACTGTTTAGCTACATGAGGGCTTTTGGGGACGAACTACGTAATTTTGAACCATCGTCAAGTGACGTGGATGGCACCTGAGCTGGCACCCCCTCTCCTAACTACCACACAAACGGGAATACGTTTCAGCTCTCGACAGATTTAAAGTGCATCGCTGGCCTACACGGGGAATCTTTAGTGGTACTGGGTTGAAACTCATGACATGCCTGCCATGATCTGGTACCTTCGCCACTGAGTTATCTTAGCCCTTAAATTCACATTGAGCCATTTGGAATTGATACTAGATCTCTAGAAATGCAATTGATCAATTTAAAAAGTGAAGCTTTAAGGAGTGGAAAATTTATAGAATTGAAAAGCAAATTTAAAGTGTTGGTGGTCCAGAAATGTAAGTACATCAGCGTTTCTCAAACTGTGGGAGAGCTCTTCTTGGGGCGCGATAACCCTGCAAGGGGGTCACGAGCATATTGACAATGAAAGGTTTAAAAAAATAATTTTTTGGAATGAAGAGTAAAACAAAATGCTTTCTGACAAAATAAGAAATACACATTTACACTGATATGATTTATATACATATCATCTGCTGATCATCAAAAATAAAAGATTCCACTTCAAACACTCATTAGATATTTTTGATCCTAGAGTCAAATAAAAAAAAGACATTTTGTTTGCTTTGCTGTAATCCCACGATAAGAGATTTTTTATTACACTTCTTTTAACCCCTGAAACACTACTTTTGATTATCATATATTTGACCTTCAAACTTCCTGGTATGTTTCACTCCGTCTCTTTTTCTGTTAGGATAGTTGTAAATAATATTTTTCTGTTGGTTTTATTTCCATATGAGTGATATGTGGATAAGCATATTGAGCACTTTAAGGATTATTTGTCCAAGATGTATTTTTATGAGTATACTGAAACATAATGCATAATGAAAAACGTTTTACACAATTATTTTTTAGAACTGGCATTGTTGAACACACATTTAACATGGGAGTGGTTGCATGAGTCGCAGAGTCAACCCAGACTCACGAAATCGTTAATTTTGGGAAAACTGTTTATTCGTTGGCATTGAACTTGTTAGTTTCCTCTTTTTACACAGTCTTAATGGGATTTAAAATTAATTTGTCACAAATATTCCTCTGTTTTCAGAGTGGCAAATGTTTTTTTTTTACAATCAAGGTACTTGTTTCGATCGAGTTCCCTCCGCGACCACTTTTAATCAAGAATATTTTCTATGAACGTGCTACACTTTCCCCCATGAATAGTTTTGTAGGTTTGATTGTTGTGCTGTACGACTTATTATGGTTTATAAATGTAAATTAGCAGAATATAAAAAAATGGGCATCTGTGATCTCTATTGAAGGAAGTTGAAACTGATCAAGCAATTGAAGAACCTTCTGAAATAATTCATATTAATCATAATAGTGAAACTAAATATGAGAAAAGCAATAGACATGAAACGTTTGAGTTGAATTGAAATGTTCAAATGCTGCATAAAGAACGCTATGAAGAAAATATAAAGCCATAAATGTAGCACTTCGCCTTGTCAAAAGGCATTAGGAAGAAAAAGTTCAAAATACTGTTTGTAGATCATCAAAAGACAGCAAAACTACAATAACGTGAACAAAATAAGACAGTTTTGCAGGAAAATAACGTTCCTCTATTATTAGTGAAAAGTGTCTTTAATTTATGTCCTTTATTAAGGGCACGCACATTTGGAACATTTTCTTTAATTTTATTGGATTTTTTTACAAATTATCAAAGAAAAATTTAAAAGTCCTTGAAAGTAGGTATAAGTATATTTTCTCTTAATTAAATTATTCACTGGAATTGTGATTGTTATCGTGTATAGTTAAAATAATTATAAAATAAATTATAGTATAAAAACAAACTAAAAAACACGCTTTTATAGTGAATCGAACTAAAAAGTAAAAAAAATAAATATATATATATATTACTTAAAAGTAACATATACAAAATTTAATACTTATCTTGTTAATTTACATATACATTTTGATAACTAAAAAGTAGGAAGTAGGCACACAGTTAAAGACAAATTCCTGGCCTTAGGAACCAGGATTAATTATAGATGTAGCTGCAAAGTTCATTATTATTGAATTCTATACATTATTATTTTGGGGAAGGGCATGATAAAAATTATGATTGAAAATTGGGTCACCAGTAGTGGAAGTTTGAGAACCACTGATGTACGTAACGCAACAAAAGTTGACAGCCATAAAAGAAATGCTGCGAGTTGAGGCACTTATATTCGAAGCATGGAATAGTTTTCCAGATTGCTACAGTGAAGTGAAGAAGTTGGCATTAGGAGTTCAGAGACTATCTTCGGATCGGCATATTCATGCGAGCAAGCGTTTACTGCGTTAATATAATTAAATTTAAAGTAAGAAGCTAACTAACAAATGAAAATTTAGAGTCGTGTTTGAAACTTAAAACAACAAGAGTTATGAGCCAAATTTATTCAAGCTTTCTAAAACAATGCAAAGCCAACGTTCCCATTGAATTTGTTTGCTCAATTGCTTGTTGTTGAAGTACATGTTAGTGTTGTAAGTAAATGATTAATTGGTTTAATTTTTATTTAAATAATGAATAATTATATGCCATTAATTATTTAATGCCATATATATTATCAAATTTGTTTTGAAAAAAACTACTTATATATGAATAAATAGCTTAGTTTTTTTTTATCAAAATCTTTATTTATGCAAGTACCATTTATTGTTGGCTAGAAAACATTTGTGGCTCTTTAAAAACTTTGAAATTTTGTAAATTGTAATTTTTGGCCCTTCTAACTCAAAAGGTTACCGACCCTGCCCTATTGGCTTGTCACATACAAAATTGCATGCACAATTTAATAGTTGTCCTGATAGTTTGTGCAGTTTATAACTAAAGTCGTATTGTAGCTTTAGCGTCAAAGTATTATAGAACTGAGTGATTTAAAATATGGTCGCCAACATTGAAAGTTTGAGAAGCGCTGATCTATACTAATAAATGAAGAGTCTGTATGTGTGTTTCCCCTGTAATGTTCAAACTAAACAACCCAGAAGTATAAAACTTGGCACATAATTAGGTCCTAATGGTGTGCACGACGAAGTGTTTTTTTCGAAGTGTTTTTTCCAGATTTTTAGAAATGAACATCTCTTTGCTGTATTTGGTGAGCATCTTGAAAGAGTTAAAAACATAAGGTTCAGTGGTAAAAACTTGAGTGACGGAAGATTTGATGCTTTTGTGTTTGTTTCTTCTAATAATGGGGAATGTGAAATTTTTGAAAACAACATGGAAGTTGCAAGAAAACAGAAGCAGATCCATCCTAAAATGCCAACCAAAAGGATATAAAGTCATAAACATAAAGTCAGAGAAAATATGAGAAAACGAGAAAATGAAGCTCCACTAAAAGAATAAAGGAGAGAATCAAACCGACTGAGAATGGCACGTTTAAGGGCCTTTGAAACTGTGCAAGAACAAGAATTAAGAAGAAAGTCCAATTGTTTACAAATAATGCAAGGAAGGGTCTCTTGAAACTGTTGAAGATCGAGAAGAGAGACTTGAATGTCAGAGAAATGTCACACGCTCTTCAAGAATGGCTATTTGGAAAATAAAGAAAGTAATACCTACTCTCTCTCTCTCTCTCTCTCTCTCCTACAATCCATAAATAGATTACATGTCCTATGTGTCATGTATTCTTGGAGCTATGCCAATTACTTGCAAATTTTGCAATGCAAAGAAGTTTAAAAGTGAAACTCCAGGTTTATGTTGTAGTGGTGGGAAGATGCATTTGCCTGTGTTAAGGGATCCACTTGAGCCACTATATACATTCTTGTTATCTGACTCTGTATGTGCAAATGTGTTTCAGAAGAATATTAAACGATACAACATTTGATTTCAAATGACGTAATTTGTCTCTTCCAAGCAAGTAATTGAGACTGGATTTATGCCTACATTTGAAGTGCAAGTCCAAGTTTACCACAGAATTGGTAGTATATTTCCTTGCTCTGCTAAAGAACCTAAATTTCTAGATTTATTTTATAGACAGTTATAAGGAACAAGCTGAACAACGTTGCAAGATTGTGCAACTAAAGCAAGATTTAGTTTGGAGGTTGCAATATATATATACATGTTACAACGTAATAATTCTTACATTAAAACTTCAAATCTGCAATTGAAAACCTTGGACCAGATTTTCGTATAATTAATCATGCAGATAGAGTTCTTGCTGGCGAACACAGCAGGCGTTTTAATGAACCTACGACATCTGCGGTAGCAGTTAGCTTGGAAAGGGATCAATATGGAAAAAGAGGTATTATTCTGAAAACAGATAAATATTCATTTAAAATTGCATTTATAGTCGTTTTTTTTATTCTTTGTCGCAGAATTACAATTGTTTTTCGAAAAACCTATCGTTAAAATTGTTCTTTTAAAAAATATTTTTTTAATTTGGCAACGCGCTTTTGTTTACAATGGATTCAGCGATGTTCACCGAAGTGAATCGTTATTTCTTTATTAAGCATATTTTATCCTTTTCCAGAATTTCAAAAAAAAGTAGCGAAAATTTGTTTAATTCATTAATGCTAATTGGCTTTCACAAATGAAAATATTATAAGTTTTTGCCACTATGCAATATGTGCCTGATCACTGGTCGTGTTTCCTTCTGCTAATGTGGTAGGAGATACCAAAGTCTACTCAATGTTTTGTATATATGTGTTTGGATATCAAAACAGTATTTTTGTGTTTAAACGTAGCTGTGATTTTTGATTATAAAATCTGTTTTCTGCAGGCCGTTTTATATTTTAATGCTCATTAAATTTATGTATATGTTTTACTTTTGTGCATGATTATTTGCATATATATATATATATATATATATATATATATATATATATATATGTGTGTGTGTAATATGTGTGTGTGTGTGTGGTGTGTGTGTGTGTGTGTGTGTGTGTGTGTGTGTGTGTGTGTGTGTGTAATGTGTGCTTGTGTGTGTATAAAAGCAAACATGTGTGTGTCTGTGTGTGTGTGTGTGTTTTGTGTGTAACTGTGTGTGTGTGTGTGTGTGTGTGTGTGTGTGTGTGTGTGTGTGTGTGTGTGTGTGTGGTGTGTGTGTGTGTGTGTGTGTGTGTGTAATAATTCCCTCTAGTATCGTTTTTATTAACTCTTTGTACTAATATTTAAAATAACTTTAACTCTTTGGTTTAAAATTAACATTGTAATCTTAAGCGTAATCGGCTAGTCCGAAAACCCTGTCCCGCCCATTCTATCCAATCAGAACTACTATAAAGTAATCATCACGCGCTTGCACTGCTGGTATAAAAGCAAACATCTTGTGTAATCGCTCTCTTTTTTGTCTACCTGACTTCATCATGTAATCAGCCGGCTGCAACGCGTTCTATGTTTGTCTTTGTCTGTACCATGATGTTTGCTTCATGTTATGTGTAATGCCGTCCCTACTGGATCTTTATGTGTTTCCGGATGTGAATAAAAAGGAATAATGATTTACATGAATGCCTCTTCGATAATACCGTAAACGACCACGCTCCATGTAACACAGAAAATCACATCACCTTTCATGCCCTACCTTTGATTCGTCATTGTTTAAATCAACCTCTCGCCACGTCTTACAATTAGTTTTATCACTGTCTAGAAATATTATAGAAATATTACAAAAGTCGGAAGAATGGTTCTACGTGAAAAATAGAAGATGTCAACATTTCTTCCATCATAAAGAAGAAGAAAAAAAAGGTCTGTGGATGTGCGGCCATTCATCGTAAAATGTGCAAAATAGTTTCACTACTTCGTTCTCAAAAAGGGGAATCCCCTTTCTTCAAGTTCGAGGAAAAACAGTAAATGCTGATATGTGTGCGATGTATACTTCATGTTTTATGAATAATCTTGTTCCAAATGTTATGTAAAAAGTTCAACGCCAGCAGAAAGAGGAAAAGTACAACACAAGCGATTTTGTTGAAATTTCAGTTTTATATAAACTGGTATTTTTATTTTATTTTTTTGGTGCATCAAATTTTTAAGTTAAATTAAAATTTTAATTTCTGTATGATTCTCAGATCTGGTTTTAAAATGACGAATATAATGAGCAAACCAATTTGGCTGAAATAAGTAAAAGGTGTGCAACTTTGCTTCCACCGTTTTGCAATAGATGGCTGTAGTGGTAAGTGGAATTTGAAATAAATGGATCGTAGATGTCATACAATAAGTTTAGCTATTTGTAAACATACCACTAAAATATTAGTCGATTTGTCTCTGCATCATAAAGTTATTCTCGATTAAACATGTCAGCTTACGAGCCAAATTCTCGTCATTTGCGGGAGGTTTTAATTTTCTGCTTTAATATGAAGAAATCTGCGGCTGAGGCTAATCGAATGCTCTCAAATACCTATGGTGAGGCCGCTATTAGTAAAAGAACGTGCCGAGAGTGGTTTCAACGCTTCAAGAACGGTGATTTTGACGTCGAAGAGAAGCATGGCGGTGGAAGAGAGAAGGTTTTCGAAGATGCAGAATTGGAGGCGTTACTTGATCAAGACTCGTGTAAAACGCAACAAGAATTGGCAGGATCAATGGGAGTGACGCAACAAGCCATTTTAAAACGCCTGAAAGTCATGGGAATGATTCAGAAACAAGGAAATTGGGTGCCGTACGAGTTGAAGCCGAGACATGTTGAACGGCGTTTGTTTGCTTGTGAACAGCTGCTTGCAAGGCAAAGACAGAAGAGATTTCTGCATCGCATTGTGACTGGGGACGAAAAGTGGGTTCGTTAGGATAATCCCAAGCGCAGAAAATCATGGGGATATCCAAGCCATGCTTCCATGTCGACGGCCAATTCGAATATTCACGGTTCCAAGGTCATGCTCAGTATTTGGTGGAACCAGCTCGGCTTAGTGTATTATGAGTTGTTGAAACCGACTAAAAGAATCACAGACGATCGTTATCGAACGCAATAAATGCGTTTGAGCCGAGCATTGAAAGACAAATGGCCGCAATACAACGAGAGACATGATAAAGTGATTTTACAGCATGACAATGCTCGTCCCCATGTTGCGAAAGTGGTCAAGACATACTTGGAAACGTTGAAATGGGAAGTCCTACCCCACCCACTGTATTCTCCAGAACTTGCTCCCTCGGATTACCACTTGTTTCGATCAATGGCACAATGCCTGGCTGACCAGTACTTCCGGCCTTATGAAGAAGTAAAAAATTGGATCGATTCGGTGGATCACTTCAAAAGATGACCAGTTTTTTCAACGCGGGATTCATACGCTGCCCCAAAGATTGGAGAAAGGAGTAGCCAGTGATGGACAATATTTTGAATCATAAATGTATAGTCAGTTTTTTACAATAAAGCCTCGAATTTCGGAAAAAAACGGCGGAAGCAAAGTTGTACACCTATTACTATCCACCAAACCCATAATGAACCATATATTGTCCCTTTTGATTCTGAAAATGGAATGATAATAGAAGCTTGGTTAGATTATTTTAATATTGCATGTACACTTAGTAATAAAGATGATAATTGGAAAATTGTAAACATATATATATATATATATCAAAATATCTAAAAGGGTCTGCATTAACTTATTACATTAACTCTTACCTTAATATTTCAAATTTTGGAGAACTTTGTTCGATTCTTATTGAATTTTTTTTTAAACCTAATGTTGTAAGTATAGCAGACCTCTCACAACTCCAATTAAAAAATAATTTAGACCAATGTTTTCATCAAAAACTAAATTATTGTAGGCAATTAGGTCTATCTCCTCAACTCATTTTGGAAGGACTTACTGATGGAATGCCACCAATATTAAACAATCAAGGACAATAAATCCCCCTACCTCACTTACAGAATGGCTCATGGTAGCTACACGCTTAATGAAGACATAAACCCCTAAACCTGAACAAAATACTTTCAGACAAAATGTGCCCATTCGACCAAGACAAAATACTTTTGTACCACAAAATCGCCACTCTTTTCGACCCAACTTCCAAAATTTTAATACAACGCGTTCCCAACATCTCCCAAATCAGCATGCTCATAACTTTAACAATCGAGGATTTAGGCCCAACCACCACATACATTTTCAACATGGACTGCCACCATATCCATGTAGTATTTGTACAAAATAAGGAATTCCCAATGCTTATAATTGGAAACTACAATGTCCTTTTTAATCAACATCAATTGAGACACAAACCCCATTTACTTGTGACTCATCTTTGGCTACTAACACTGTTTCTGAGAGCTCGGAGAACTCTGTTAGTAGTCAACAAATTCCTAATCAGAGACAATACCCCTCTACTGACGCCTCTGGCCCAGCATATTGACAATTACAAGTGTCCGGACACATCTCATCATTGCCAAGCCTAGATAACTTGGACAACTTACCTAAACAGAATAATGTAAATATTGTTATTGATACTGGATCCACTCTATATTTAATTTCTGCAGATATTGTAAAAAACTTAGATTACAAAAACAAACAATTAGGCTATACATATTAACCAAGCCCATGGCAATTTTCAATTGAACAAACTATGCAAAGCTTACTTAACAATTGGACAGGTAGAAAGAAACATAAATCTGTATATAATTAAAAGTAGTCTACCTTACATTAGTCTAGGACTACCAGAATGTAGAGGCAATATAAATTTGTTTTTGATTGTGAACATAACCAGTTGCTACAAAATGGACAAATCATTGTAAATAATCAGAATTCACTCACTAAATAAATTTCCTTACATATACAGGAAGAGTTAGTAAATACCTCAGAGGAAGCTTTCTCACCTCTGACTGTTAAAGAACTATCTCCTAACCTGATCCAATTTCTTTCAGAATACTCTCACGTATTTTCTAAAAATAAGTATGATGTAGGTAAAATAAGAATGAAACCCCCTAAAATTAATTTAACATCAGACCTCCCAATATCTCAGCGAGTTTATAGAACTTCAGCCACTTCAGAAGCTGAGATTTATAAGCAAATACAAAATTTATTAGCTGCAGGTTTATTTAAAGAATCCAATAATTGTTATTCTTCCCCTGTTACTTTAGCTTATAAGAGAGATGAAAAGCAAAAAAACAGATTATGTATTTACTATAGAAAACTTAAAGCAATTTGTAAAACAGTTGCAGAACCATTACATTAGTTGCAGCAATTTTTAATCGTACTATTTGTAAAATTTTAACTAAACATAAATGTTCAAATTTTGCTTGTCACTATTTTGATGATATAGTTATTTTTTAAAATTCTTTGGAGGAACATTATGCTCAATTTAAGAAAAATATTCCAAATTTGTGAGGAAGAAAACATTAAATGAAAATTTTCAAAATGTGCTTTTGCAAAAAATAAGATAAACTTTTTAGGCTATGAAATTAAAGAACGTTGCATTACCACTGATAATCAAAATATTGAAACTATTAGAAAATTACAACCTCCCAAAAATGTTAAACAACTTCAAAGTTTCCTTGGTTCTGTTAATGCTTATAACAAATTCATTGATTCCTATGCCAAAATTAGGGAACCTTTAAATCAACTACTAAAGAAAGATAAACAATGGAATTGGACTGCTGAATGTCAAACAGCGTTTGAATTGTTAAAAAATAAATTAATAACTAAACCTGTATTTACAATTATATGATCCTAAATTACCTCTTCATGTTTTCTGTGATGCCTCGCTGAACGCTATTGAAGCTATTTTGAAACAACCTTATAGTTCTAGTACTCTTCATCCAGTATCTTATCATTCTTAAATTTAACGTGATTATGAAAAAAATTATTGTATCACAGAATTGGAATGTTTGACTATAGTAGATGCTCTTGATAAGTTTTATTATTATTTACATGGTAAAAAAATTCATAATCCACACTGGTCATGCTGCTCTTGTTTGGCTTAAAAATGAGAAAAATTTAAGGGGTAGATTATTTCGTTGGTCTTTAAAATTAAGCATGTTTGATTATGAAGTAAAATATTTAAAAGGGACTAATAATGTTGAAGTTGACTTGTTATCAATACATCCTCTATTGCTCAAACTCTCTAACTCTCTCTCTATCCAACACTCTATACATTTACTTCAATTAAATAAGATAAAACCCATCAAAATTTAGATAATGGGAATGATCCTAAATATAAGTAAGTTGATGATGTCTTTGTTCTTAAAAAGAAAAATCTGTTTAAAATTGTTGTACTCTTTTCATTAAGAAGAAAAATTTTGCAAAGTACTCATGAACAATTTGGACACCCTGGTACTCAAAAAATATAAATTTAATTACTCCTCATTATTATTGGCCTCATATCAACTTAAATATTTCAAAATTTGTTATACATTGTAATATATGTCCATTAAACAAAGAGAAAAGGCAAAAAAAATTGGTCTTTTACAGACTGTACCCCCCACAGATCAACATTTTGCGTATATCTCTGTTGATACTCTCTCTCTCTCTCTCTCTCTGTTAGTGAATTCAATTATTATAATTCTACTAAAAAATTTCTCCTCTTAATAATTGATCATGCAACTCGCTATGTTTGGGCTTTTGCTTCTAAAAGTGAAACAACAGAAACCTATGCAAATTGTTTAAAACAACTTTTCCAAATTCAAATACCTATTAAACTGTTAACTGATAGAAATGATGCTTTTATCTCATCTCAATTCAAACGCTTTTAAAGAAATTATAACGTTAAACAGTTATTAACTTCTTCTGATCATCCCCAGACAAATGGTAAATGTGAACATGTAAATCAGTCTATTGTAACTAAATTATATATATATATATATATATATATATAGGATGTAAAGTAAATTCTTCTCCTACCCAAATTCCTTGGACTAAATTTCAAGAACAATTAATCAATGAGTATAACTTAACACCTCATTCAGTCACAAAATTCCCTCCTGCATATTTGTTATTTGGCACTTTACCATATACACCTCCATTAGCTCAAAATCAAGTTTACCCTCCAGTTGAAGAAGCCAGAAAATTACCAAAAGAGAACACCATAAAATACCATGAGAAAAATAAAATTAAATATGATGCATGTTTCATTGATTCTTCTTTTGAACCGGGTGACATTGTAATTTATGAAGAATTCAATTATCCAAATCGAAGTAAATTATCCCCAATTTTTTCAGGCCCCTACGAAATAGTACAAAAGCTGTCAGATGTCAATTATGAAATAACCAAGCCTAATGCGTTAACTAAAACTTCTACTGAAATTGTCCACGTTTCAAAATTGAGAACTTATTATCTTCCTGAAGGATTGAAATTAAGTCATGAATAATAATAATTACACTAAATTTAAAAACACACACACACCTACACAAAACCAAATCATTGTCCTTTTAGCCCTCTTAGATGGACCCCCTTTCCACTCATGAGATATTTCTTTTTTTTTTTTTTTTTTTACAGTTGTTGCGAAATATCACAATAAGAAATGATTACAGAACTTATAATGTGTGAAACATGGGTCCATCTTCCAATCCATTTTCTATTTTTTCATGTTTTCATCTGGGTATACTGTTTCAGTTTTGGAGAAGTGTATGCTCTTGGATGAAAACAGGGAAGAGTCTGAATTAAATTCCCCTTCCTTAATAGTCTCAGATTAATAAGTTTACTTTTAGATGAGGAAGTCAATTTTTTTTTATTTTTGAAACAAACTTAGATGTTTCCACGATGTTTATCATTGATGATATTTTGATACTTTAGGCTACAATTATTTTGAATCTTATTTTATTTTCCTTCCATTTCAAGTGTTCGTTGTTTTTATTTTTGATATTGTGTATTTTTATGATATAACGTTTAGTGGTGTTAAGGTTATTACATAAGATACTCAAGAAAATGTGAACATTTTGGAGCAATACTTTTTGATTTTTACTGCATTTTGAATCTTATGTTTTGAATTTTATTTATGTGTACCCATATTTTACAATTTAACAGTATATATAATTTTTTTATATTTTTCTACTACCTAATTTCTATGTTGGAGATCATGCTATGTATGTCATTACCGGTGTGCAAGAAGTTTTTAAATTAATAATAATTTTATTCAAAATTTAAAATTTAATACCTCTGTAAGATACGGGTCTATGTCGAGGGCCCTGGCGCACACACGCGTCTTACGGAGGGGGGAAATGGAATAATTCCCTTTAGTATCCTTTTTATTAACTCTTTGTATTAATATTTAAAATAACTTTAACTCTTAGGTTTAAAATTAAAATATATATATTATATATATATATATATATATATATATATATATAATTTTCTCATTCAAAAATTCAATATTGATGGTATAGTTTTAGTGTATAGTTCTACTGAGTATTGTACCATACTATTCATGAATAAATCTTATTATAACATTAATTTTTCAAGTATATTTAATAAGTATGTTCATAACCTGCCTATAAATAACGTTTGCATTAAGAAGGATTTTAAATATAATAAAAAAATTGGTGGCTCAATTTTTAATTTCAATGATATTAATCATTTGCAAAATAATGATAGTATTGTTTGTAATTGTAAAGATTATTCTGATTTTATAAATGATGATTACAAGCATGGTAATTAAAATATTGTTAAAGATATTACTCTTAGAGAAATAATGTCCAAAGGTACTAGTTTAGATAAATGATCTCTAATAATAACAATGCTATCAAAAATCAAATTTCTAAAGATATTAGTAACTTCATTACAAAATTAGCTATTAAATACAGTCTTCCTATTGTAGCTTTTAATGAATTTAAATGCAAAGATTTAAATGAAGCACTGAACAGTAACTATAAAACTGATAATGATATAACATACTATAATATTAAGCACCAAATTGCAGACCTAGAAAAGAACTTTATTATCGCTTATGTTGATAAAGTACCTGGTAATTATGCAATTATTTGCAAGTGGCTTTACACTAATATGCTAAACAAACATTTTCATAATAATTCGGCTTTTAAAAAATGTAATTCAAGCAAAAGAGAAATTTTTAATCGAATCTCTGCTTTTTATAAAAAAAAATAGATTTATGTGTATTTTGGATATTCAATTCTCTCATATTTTCCTAACTCCTAAATTTCATAAAAATCCTGTTAAATTTAGAGCTATTACGAATGGTTTTAAAGCTTATATTACACAACCGGGCAAGAAGTTATAAAATATTATTCAATATTACATTAGACAAAATTGATAATTCTATTATAGTTAAGAATAGTATGAACGTTATTAAGTATATGCAAGGTAAAAAAATTATTTCTATTTATACGATTTTGAAAGATTTATTTAAATCCTTAGATATAGAAGACAATGTTTAAGATTCTTAAAATAACATAAAGCAAATATTTTTTGAATAAGATAACAAAATATGATAAATATATTTCTATTATTGACTTAGTATTAAAAGAAATTTACATTTTCCATATTAACGCTCATTATCAGCAAATTAAAGAATTATCTCTAGGTGGACCAGCTAGCAACTGCTTAGCAAATATTTACTTGCATTTCTATGAAAATGAAAGTGTTAGTTATGAATCTTGTTACTTTTTTAGATACATAGATGACTTAATTATCTTTAGTAACATAGTAGACTTTGTTCCTAACTTTAATTACTATCCCCACTATTTAAAATTATTAAAAAGTAATTATAATAATGAGTCAGCTAACTTTTTGGACCTTCAATTAAACGTTAAGAATAATTTGCTATTAAGTAATATTTTTGATAAAAGAGACTTAGTTGATTTTAACATTATAAAAATGCCTTTCTGTGGAAGTACTTACACCTATCAATATTTAGAAATATTATCTTAAATTTTATAAAAAGAAACAATGATTTAGTTTCTGATAACATTTTAAAACATCGTAATTTTGTGAAATTTTGCAATAATTGTTTAGAATACAATTATCCAAGTAAATTTATTTTTAAAGATATTTCTATTTCTAATTAAATCTATTTTTATCTTAGTTCAATATTTTATTTAAAATTTCTTCTATTTAGTTTATTTTTAAAAAATATTTTAAAATATTTTATGCGCTTATTTTAATTGCAATATAACTATCTAGTATATAATCATCCAATTAAATTACCTTTGCAATATATTTCTATTTGATACTATGTATTCTTATCTTTGTTCATTATTTTATTTGAAACTTCTTAGGTTTAGTTTATTTTAATATATCTTAATGGTTAGTTTAATTGCAAAATAACTATCCAGGTGACGCCACGGTTTTTTCCTCGTTGTGTTGGTGGTTCAATCCTCTACGTCATTTCGCGTGGGATCTTATCGCAGAGGGTTGATTTCTCGATTTCCAGATTTTATTTTAAATGTAGGTTTTTCCTAATTTTTTTCTATGTAAATTTTTTTTATTGTCCTCTCCTTGAGAGATTCATTTTTGTTCTCTTTTCTCAATCTCTTTTTACTTTATTATATTATCAGTTTCATCATACACGTGTTGTATTAGGCTTAACTTTTCAACTTGCCTTTCCCCCTCCCCCTATTATGTCGAAATTTTCTGCTGTACTGGGGGGATCCATGGAGCATTGCTAATCCTAAATCGTTGGCCTAATTCAGTGACAGCTTTAGAAATCATGGTGGGTCTCCATTTTGGTCTGAAGACTTTTTTGTATCTACGTTTGTTGTGTCTGGTGAATTCCAATTTCTTCCTTCTTTAGCACTGTAGGTGCTAGTACTTCTTCACTTTTATTTTATTATAGTATATATACACACACACACACACACACACACACATATATATATATATATATATATATATATATATATATATATTATACTACATATTGATTGCGTAATGGAACAACTACCCTTCTTGCAAGGCCTATCGTAATTACTGTACTGGCTACTTTTAAAAGATATTTGCATACCATCCAATATCCTGTTTCATTTGATATTTATGATGCGTCATAGCTTTTCTGTTAGTATCAAGAAGGCTTGAGGGCACTCTCTGACCTTTTATCTACCGACGGTACTTATCACTTACTTTACAATTACATAGCATAACCATTTTTACGAATATTTTGATGATACTTAGCAGGAATATTCTTTTAAATCCCCTCTTCCAAAATAGAGAGCAACATGGGTTCTATGATGAGTATTATAGCGGGGAAGACGAATGGTTTTATAGCAGCAATTGTGTTTTCAGAGAATTGTCATTTTTGTTCCGAAAAAGAAGTTAATGTCAAAAGGTGTCTTTTTTTTGTATGTTTATGAAGACCTTAGAAAATGATTTAAATATTTATTTTAAGTAAATAGTGTGTATAATTAATTTTTTACAGTTGAATATTTTTAATTAATTACATAGCTCTAACGGATTAAATTTCCTAATGTTGAGTATTTTTTCATGTATATCCCTTAATTTTCAATGTAGTGCTTCAAAAAAAATATTGCATGAAAAAGACTGCAGTAAATTATAATGCGGTTGATAAAGGGTCTGAATAATATTTGCTTTCTCCGTGTTTGTTACAAACTTTTTGTTGAATTTTAAAGAATCGACTTTGCAAAATATTTGCACATATTTTGGTACTTATCAGCTGTAAGGACCCCACAGGTTTGCGGTTCTTGCAAAACTAAATGTTAGTGGTACTATCAATCTACGGTGGTACTTACGCCACAATCCATATGATGTTGATATCATAACACCCAGCCCATTAATAAGTATAGCATAAAACTAAGTTATCATCTGAATATCAGTACAATTCAGTAGTACTTCTTGCCTACTTTCTGCTGCACAGCAGGACCATTTGGTAAAAAAAAAAGTACTAATGTATTATCGCAACCTATTGGCGGCATTATATGAAACAAAGTATTTGTTTGCCAATTCATCGAGGATGACATATAGGAAATTACGGTTGCCACTTGGTGAATTATGTATTATTGCAACAATTGTCAACTCTATTAATAAGTACCAAAAAAATCTTTATATGACATTTCGGTTCTTACATATTATCCCAACCTATTGGCGACATTACATGAAACAAAGCACATAGTTGCCACAATTTAGCGCATACAACATATGCAAAATCAGCGTTGCCAACTTAGCAAGTTATTTTGAATGTTGGCATTGGTGCGATAAAACGTAAGTAACAAAAATTCCTTCCATTAAAAAAGAAAAAGGGTACTGCTTTTCCTGATACTTACGTATTAGAGTAACCGCAGCAAAAGTGGTAATTTTTTCACCAAAATTATACTTTTTTTTCTGTATAAAAGATATAAGAATCTGTTTTGATATTGTGGTGCAAATTTTGCTGCTAATACGTAAGTACCCTTTTCCTTTATAGGCAAATGCCATGTTTTCCCATTGTAACAAAGAAGTAGAAAAATGTATAAAGAAAATGACACTCAATTCAAACTAATTGGGATTAACAGACTGTCAATAATGCGATTTAAGTTAGAATTTCTATTTATATATAAGATTTCTTGACTTTTTTTCTTCTGCGCTGCTTATGGTAGTTTCATCAAAATCAGACCTTAATTTATTTATTTAAAGTAGTTTTTTGGTTTGAATTAATATTTTAATTTCTACTATATGTAAGTTTACTTTTATATTTATTTAATTTCTTTTTCACTTAGAATATTGAAGATTTTCTGTTATGTTTTTTTTTTGGTTCGAAACTGTTCACGGAATTTTATCAAAATTAGGGCTTACTTTTTCTGTTTTACTAGCTGTATGGCCCGGCATTGCACGGGCTTTCTCTGCTCTTATAAGTAAAATTTTGAGCAAAATATAATTTTTCAAAATTTCTTTGCGTTGCACGGGCTGTTAGCTCTATTTATGAACAGCGCCCTATAGCTGATTGCAAAAAAAAAAAAAAAAAAAAAAAAAAAAACTTCAGTGTGTGTGCAACAATAACTCCGAGAGAGGTAGTGTATGGAGTAGAGATATTAAAGGATGACAGTCCACTTCTAGTGTTGTTTATTGTGTTGAGTCAAAACACGGGCTATTCCAGTTTTAAGAAATATTACATATTTTTCAGAATCAAAAATGAGAACACTTACAATTTTAACATAAAATAAATACAACAGAAAGTAATATTAATGTATTTCACTTTCAGATATAAATTATTTACACTATTTTAAGCGTTCATTACGCAACATTTTTAACAATGTGTTACTTTTGCTGAGCAGAGATCAGCTTAGGGAGGTATTTTCAAAAATCGACCCTCAAAAGTGTTACGGGGAATTATAAACAAAAAAAAATCCTTTTTATCAGCAATTAGATCTACACACTTAAAATTTAGCAAAGGTGTTTTTTTTATTTTGCTGAGATATGCAAAAAGCTTTTTTTGTTTAATTTGCAATTCACGTAAAATTATCTCATTAAAAACATCTTTGTCCTTCAATCTGTGTCGTTTAATTTTTCAGTTCACCCGTGCGAAATTATCCAAGGAGGACCGTAAAATATTATGATAATTTGCTGAAAGTTGCAGAAACCCATCCTGACTTATACGAAGGATTTAAACAAGATTGCTTTGGTATCAAACGGACCACTAAGCCATTTTCTACAGAACCGATTGACCTGGTATTAGAGCAAACTAAGAATGCAGACGCTGCTAGAAAGCTCACAGGTGTTATACACTTCACAAATTCAATTTCGGCACGTCAACGTTGGGCTAGTAATCATGATGTTAGGTCTACGATTATAAATCAAGTTTATCTAGAACTAGGACTGCAAACTCATCAAGATGTTTCAACAGACTTATTCCATAATATCCGGAAAAATACCAAACAATTGAGACAATTTATTGCTACCTTCGATCGATTTATTAATCCCTTCTGCTCAGAAGTGCCCAAAGACCAACTGATAAATATTTCATCTGGAAGAGCCGTATCACCACCGGTAGAGGCATTCCTTCAAAATATTGAAAAAAATGGAGATTATCAACGTAAAACATTTTTTTTCCGAATGTTTATCATATATTTACAGATTTGAAAAGCCTATAAAGAAAATATCCATCGACAATTTCTCCAAAGATTATGAGAAAAAGAGGAAAGTTAAAGTAGGTGGTAAAATTCAAGAAATTAAAATCCAAAGAGATTTGTTTGGACGCATGTTGGGTATCTCTATGGATTACAATGTAGACATTTCAAAGATTTTGTCTTACCCAATTACCTCAGTACTATCGTCCATGTGCCATTTGGATGGCACTATTTGTAAGACCAATGAATCTTCAACATGAGCAACCACATTATATAGATGTTCTAATAATTGATGGTTTTTTCCTATTGCATACAATGAAAAATGTTCCAAAAACATTTGGAAATATTTCAGAAAAATTGTTGCAAATGGTCAATCATTTAAAAGCATCGAGAATTGACGTGATCTTTGATCAATACTTTACGCCATCGATCAAAGATTACGAGAATTCCCAACGGTTAGAATC
>BMAU01003131.1:0-43820 GCA_019973935.1 Trichonephila clavipes
CGAACAAAATTTTTAGTATCTTTATACATATTGTGCCAAAGTTCTCGCTGACCGCGGTATTTTGAGCCGAATTTCCTGACTGGAAAATCTGTGTTCCCAGTTTATTGATGCGTGCTGCAAATTCCTGTACGCTCTCCGAAGGACCCTGGATACACGATGAAAATAACTGGAGACGCGTTGATAAAGGTACAGCTTTTTCGAATCTTCCAATAAATTCTTGCGATATCGTTATATTCTGTCAATTGACTATGTGTTGGGTCGGATAGAAAAAATTCTCAGCTATTCCCGTTAATTTTAATTTTAGAATTGTTACTTTCTCATCGTTTGACCACTTGCCTAAATTTGCAACATCGTTTATTTTTCCCAAGAACCTGCGAATTCCTAACGATTCACCTCCGTCGTACATTGGAATTAGATCAATTAGATTAAATTTCTCGAACGCCGTTTGCGTCAAAGGGGTCTGATTGTCGTGTACGTGGCATATTTGTTAATTATTAGTTAACACCAAAATTTCTAGCGAATCTAATTCACAACGAGAATCGTTAAGTTAAAAAACAAAATTTAAGCACTCGTGCAAGGCAACAGAAATTCATGAACTTTTAAATTTAAATGAAACTTTAGCTAATCGGCTCTCGCGTACATACATGCACAGAAAAAATTCACATCAATATTGAAGGAGAAAAAAAATTAAAGAGCACAAGTACCTGCGTCATCGTTGCACCTCGGACTCTCTGACAAAAACTGCAAGAAAAAAAAAATTCACAGTATCAAATTCAAGCAATACATAAATACACACAGTAGCACACGAGATGAAAATTTGTCCTGATGATCCATCAAGAAACGTTTACAAAAAAAATTGTAAAAAAATTTCTAACTCAAAAGGATGTAAATTTTTTTTTTTTAACGACCAAAAAAAAAAATTTTAAGATTCTGGTCAACTGGCACCATTATAATGCTACAAAAGAAAAAAAAATTTTAAATCCTGGTCACTGCACCAATATAATGCAACGCCCGAATAACTTAAGTTAATTTAATTTATTCTTATTATCCGTTCTTTAGTACCCAGGTTCTAAATTAACTCTTGGCGTCACACTATAGCTTAAATTTAGACATTAATCATTAAAGACAAATAAAACGGACACTAAATTAAAAAGCCTTCTTTTTTAAATTACACTTAATTTATTTACAAAACATTTAAATTACGTTAATTACTAAAGATATACATTATCACTTAACTGAATTAGGATCTGAGAGAGAGAGAGAACATGGTGTGCCATCTCGGGAGTCTCCAACCTCGGCAATTTGTCAAACGGTCGTCAGACCAAAATCGGTGATAAAATTTGTGTCAGAGAGTGACTAAATTCGTCGTGCAAGCGCTTATATTTCGCGGCGGTTTACCTCTGTATTCTGGAGAGGATTATTTTTCGAAACACAATCAGCTTTTCTGATTGGTCTGAAGTCAGCGGAGGGATATCTTCCCGGGGTCCATGACTCCCCCAAAACGCGGGAAATTCCCAAAAAACATCCCATATCATGATGTATTTATGGGTACATTGCCTTCTTCCAGGCGTGGGAAATGCGTCACCCTTTTCGGTGGGGTGAGAGACACTCCCAAAAATTCCTCTGCTTGTAAACAACAACAGGGTCTGTATACAAATTACTGTTGTAATCCTTATGGAAAGGCGGCCCCCCATCACAATCTATAAAATGAATCTTCATAGAAGACTGTTGAAGACGCGATAACAGCCTAGTGCAGTAGCTGTAGTACAATTATGTCCACAATAACGAAATACAGGAAGAAGCAAAGCTTGGAACAAATATTTTGAAGTGAATAGTTATATAGAATGATTGTCACATAAATGTTTGAATATCCTGAAACATATTCTGTTTATGGCCGGGGTACATTACGTCGATCAAGATCGATCGATAGACCAATAAAAGACATTTTGGGGTTGGCCACCTGAAGATTTTAGCAGTTAGTAATTATATGCGGACAATTCAAGTTTAGCTGACATTACGCAGACTATATATATAGCTATAAGTCTTTTACTTACTATAACAACGAAAACTAACTTAACCTTTAACTTCGCAATGTTGCATTTCAGCAACAAATGATTTATTTTATTTTAACAGACTCAATATTTTTTTAAATTTCCTACAAATCACTTATCTGAGAAAAAAAAGATTACTGCAACGAAATACATACTAATTTTGTCACTAGATGGGAAGTACATTTTCCAGAAATCAGAACAATTATAAAAATCTGATGTCTCTAGAACTGTGTTTTTGCTATAATAAGAATCCATCATATTTTATGCTTCCTCTTGTTTATTGACGAAATAAATTACCAGATAAGTAATTTAAGCATTTTATGATGAATAATAAAACCCCATATAAAAAAGTTTTTGTAATTTACAGCAATGCTGTGTAATGCTGCACTTCTGCAACAAACAAAAAAAAAAAGACTGAAATTCAATTTAAAACTGCTTAATTTTTTTCCCCGTATTTTTCCCTTTTATTATTACTTGAGAACTATCTGATATAATTTTTTTCATAGAAATTTAAAAAATTGCGAAGTTAAGTGTTAAGAAAAATGTATTAATATTTAATTTATTTTGAATTGTTTCATAATAAATTCATCAATTGTTATTATTATATTTGTGGCTATTATTATTAAGTTTATATATCTTTCATTTTGCTTTAAACGCGGTCTTAAAAGTGTTGTTTTTTTATTTTAGTTCTGTAGGTAAGTACATATTCCGTATATTTATTATTAAATTATAATAATAACTTTTTTCCTAACCTCATCACACATTCGGCACTAGTCAATGGCACACAAAAGCATTTTTCAAGAGGGGTTGGGGTAGGGCGAGAATCTTCAATTCTCGTATCCTACCCCAATATGCAGCCAATCATATTTTTTGATTTTGTCGATTGTTGGAAACAAAAAATAGCAAAAAATAAATTACTAACTAAATAATTGAAATTAATCAATAAAAAATTACTTATAACAAATACTTAATTATATTTTACGTACTATATACATGGGATTATAATGAATCGGAAAAAAATGAAGTGCTTTGAGTTGGGGTCCAGGCCCGTGAACCCCTTCCCGCCTTCTCGTGTGTGCTACTAACACTGGGGGGACCGCAGCACCTTGAAAAAATTAGAAGTAGCCCGCCCTCTAGAAAAAAAAGTCTGCCAATCACTTGTGTAAGGCAATTTTTAATTAAGATAGAATTAAACTTTTCGTGAATTTTTACTTCAATTTAATAAGAATGTTGATACAATTTTCTCATTTCTACTTTAAAGACTCTTTAAGGTTACAAGAAAGAGCAATATCCAAAACTGCACAAATTGCAGATGCATATAGTAACCGGAACTCTTACGCATTGCAATTGTGTATCTTGATTGTGTGTAAAACAGAAAACTGACGAATTATCATGAATACTTTCCATATTAAAGTGGTACTATTGACCTAAGTTGGAGGGATCATTGCTCGCAGAAAGATTTGCGAGGGAAAGGAGTTGATGTCACCAGTTTAGAAAACAGGAGGTATGGCACAAAAATCGAGACTGATCCAATAAATCATTGTACTTACAGAATTAGTTCTCCATGAAATTATCAACTTCAAAGTAGTTCTCTTTAGCATTCACACACTTCTGCATTTGCTGCTACCATTGCTTGTAACAGTTCTAGAACGAGGTCTTGGAAAGAATTTCGCGAGATTATTCGTATACTTCTGAACCTCGTGAACTGAGGTAAAATGGGTTCCCCTTACAGAAGATTTAACTGCAGAAAAAAAAAAAAAAGTCGTAAGAGGCCAAGTCAAGTGAATGAGTAGGATCACAGTAATGTTTTTGCTGGTCAGAAATAGCTTGACAGATAGGGTAGTGCAAGTGGGTGCATTGTCTTGGTGAAACAATCTATCACTCCCCAAGTCTAGTATTTTTCACGTCTTTTTAGTGTTTTAAGATATCTCAGGGGTGTTACATTTCTCTAGAGGGCTGAAAATATACACAATTTCCAAACAGGTATAATTTTTTTATATTTAAATTAAATAATTCGAATCTTTTAAACTTTATTTATAGGAATAGGGCTTCAGAAAAGTATAAAATGTTTAAAATGTAATCATAATTTTAAAAGAAATATAAGCATATGAAAATTCTGTAATAAATATTAAGAAATTTTTGCGTTGCCCACGCTATTTTCTAAAATAGTAACCTCTGATAAATATAACTGTATAAAATTATAGAATGTAATATACTCTTTAAACTCTACATCATTTAAGAATGATATATCTTTTGTATTTAAAAATATTTGAAAAATATTGTAATTTTTTTAAAAAAAAAAAAAAAAAAATTTGTGTATATAAAGTTTTTAATTTTTAAAAAATATAATTTATTATTCTACTAATATTATACTACTACCGTGTAATAAGGACACATTTAACTTTATAAACCAACCTATTACGTAATTAAATCTACTATTTTAGAAAATAGCATGCGTAACGTGAAACTTAATAAATATTCCTTATGGAAAAGTTTCTTCTTTTCATATGCTTATAATTTTTAAAAAGTTATGATTATGTTTTAAACATTTAATACTTTTTTGAAACCCCATCCCTTTATAACTAATGTGTAAAGATTCGAATTTTTTAATTTAAATTTAAAAGAATTATACCGGTATGAAAAATTGTTTATATTTTCAGCCCTCTAGAGAAATATATCACCCCGAGACTTCTTTATGTAGTAGTGTTGATTAACAGTCTGACCACTGATGTGATTGGGAACCCACTCATATCACGAATTTTCGCAATGTTTTAGTCTGTAATCGCTGACTTTGGGCGCCCAGCACGTTCACCCTTTTCCATACTGCCAACATCTCCTAAAACCACTAATACCATTCAATCACATGTGCACGAGACTAAATTTGACCTCCATATGCCTCGATTAATTTTTGAAACGTTTTCGAAGCTGATTTCTCAAGTTTCACAAGAAGCTTGATGTTGATTCGTCATTTTACAGGCGGAATGCAGTGGCACGTGTTCCCTCAATGACGCAGTTCTCCCAAGCAGCGTGATCGGTTAAAGGGAAACTGGTCACATGGATAGAGAAGGTGCATGGAATGACGTCTTCAAAACAGTTGCTGTCAACTCCACTATTTTTCAAACTGCACACTTATCTCGTTTTTTCTGTCACATCTTGTGTATGCAATTGGAGCATTCCATCTGGATTCTTCTTGATCTTAGAGAAATTGCTTTAGCTATGTGTCTACTTGGAACTGAACCCAAATGATCAGACGAACATGCGTTTGCAGACGTACGGGAAAACCAGTTAAGAACTCAAAGAAAAAGAACGGCGATATCACATTTGTAAAATTAATTAATACTGAAGAAAAGCCTAGCAACAAGTTAATTAATTATATCTAGAGGTTCAAATAATGGAAAATACTGCTAATTAAATAATGCTGCTAGTTAAATCAATAACGTGGCCGATTAATCGACCCGATACGAATTACATGTTGCTAGCCCAAGAAAAATAAAGAAGTGTAATGGCTATAATAATTAAAATGATTTCGTCATGATGGAGAGCAGCTCCCTCTTGCGTTCAGGCTAGGTTACATATATTGAGACATATTCAACAAATACATTTCGCGCATTATGAATGAAGTAGTCTATTACACGAATATGATTCTAAATAATGCTATTTATGTTGTTAAATACTAACGTATTTTGTGAATATTTTAAGTTTTTTTGTAATATCTGGCATTTTCTTTATTTATTATCCAATTGAATTATTTTATATACCTGTTGCTTTGCATTTCTTATGTATTCCTTAATTAACCAAATTTTATGCAATTTATTAATCTTTCATTACTTGTATTTATTTATTTTAGAATACTTTTCGTACTTGTACTCTTTTTCTATTGCAATCGATAATTCGTCCTTTTATACACACTTAATGTTTTTCTTTCTTTTCAACTCAGTAACTTTTCTTTTGGCTTCCAGGGAATTTTCTCTCGGGAGCATTTATTTAACAATTTTATACTTTTTTCATTCCTTTGGATTCCTAGGGATTTTATTTTCTGGTTTTAAACTCTAAAGTTACTGTAGTATTTTCCCATGATTTACTTTGTCTTTTACTCCATAGGACATCAAACACCAAATATAAATTTAAAAATACCATGAAGTGAGCTAAAGTGATTAGAATTGTAGTTCTATATGTGACCAAATATTATTAAATGTGTATAATAATTAGTCTGTTAAATACCTGTAGTTCCTTATTAATTTGTAATACTTAAAACTTTGACTTTGTAATTATTTATTCAAAACTTGTGAAACTGCAATGTATGGGGATGTATGGAGATTAATACAAAAATAAATTTTCTAAGATCTTTTTGAAGCATATTTTTCAAGTCTTTCTTCTTTTTTTTATTGTATCATGTTTTCTCATTATTTTCTTTACTATTACTTTTAATTCATACGTAAATAGCGTTTATCACAAACATTCTCATTTTTAGGTTCAACACAACAACATAATACTAATGCTAAAGAAAAGTAAAAAAAAAAGTAACATTTATATTCTTTCTTGACTACCATGCGCTATGGGACTGCAGTTCCTTTTCATGGAAGACAATGCACCATGTCATCGCATAGTAGCTGCCGAACAGCTCTTAGAGAGTGAGGATATTGAACGCATGGATTGGCCGGCACGATCTTCGGATCTCAATCCCATCGAGCATGTATGGGTTTTCTAGGCAGACACTTGGCAGCTCGTACCTTACCACCAGTAACGATTCGGGAGCTTCGATTGGTGCTGCAAGACGAATGGGCAGCAATGCCTCAACAACTCATTGACACCCTCATTCTCAGCATGGGCAGACGCTGTGAAACCTGCCTAGCAATCAGGGAGATCATATCCCCTACTAAAGAGCGGATGTTTCTTGCTGGACACCCATCACAGGGATGTTTCGGCCTTCAGTCGCATTGCGCTGCATTCTAGTTTTTCAATCAAGCTTCTTTTTATCCCTCTGATTTCACTTTTAGTAAGTGTTGCTTACATTATACATGTCCTTACGTATTGCGGATCCTACGGTATTAAATGTGTTGATTAGGAAATATTTTGTACAAAGTTATATTGAAAAAACCGTCTCGTCCTTAATTTTTCACACCAGTGTATATAAAGAGTGTTTTTTCCAGGTATAGAAGTTTAAGTTGGCATTACTTTCCAAGATGGCGACCGATTTTACAGCTGTCAAGTGATTTATTTTCAGTTTGGTTTGGCAATTCTTCAAAACGATCATCAAGCAAGGCGTAGATTCGTCGAATGGGCCAAAAAAGATTGCCGTTGTTCCCAATTTTCATAAGCGAATTTTGTTTAGCGATGAAGCGCACTTCTGGTTGATGTCTACGTCAACAAACAAAACTGCCGCATTTGGAGTGAAGCTAATCCACAAGTGTATGTCGAAACACCGTTAAATCGAGAAAACTGACTGTTTGGTGCGCTTTATGGGCTGGTGGAATCCTTCTTCAAAAACGATGAAGCCACAGCGTTACAGTCAATGGTGATCGGTATAGAGCCATGATTATTAACTTTTTCATTCCTGAATTGAACAATCATGATGTCCAGGAGCTGTGGTTCACACAAGACGGCGCAACATGTGACACAGCTCGTGCCACAATCGATTTATTGAAAGACACGTTTGGTGACCGCCTAATTTTTACGTTTTGGACCTGTGAATTGGCCTCCAAGATCTTGTGATTTAACACCGCTAGACCATTTTCTGTGGGGTTATGTAAAGTCATTGGTCTATGCGGATAAGCCACAAACGCTTGACGATTTCGAAGACAACATTTGCCGTGTTATTGCCGATATACGGCCACAAATGTTGCAAAAAGTCATCGAAAATTGGACGTCCAGATTGGACTACATCCGAGCCAGCCGTGGCAGTCATATGCCAGAAATCATATTTAAAATGTAATGCCACAAGATTATCTTTCGTATAAAAAAAATTTTTTGTCTATCGACTAATACATCGTTGTTTTTTGCAATTTAATGTTCTATACCTCTAAAAACACCCTTTATATACAGAATATAGCATGCCATGAACAATCGAAACTTGTGAGGAGAAATTCGGTGGGGATTCATATTTAAATTCCAATCCGCATAAAAAAAGTTTTTAATAGTTCTGTGGACACACAATTCATAAGAATCAAATTTATTTTCTAAAATGTATAATTTAGATAATTTAAATGTATAATTTAGTTTAGATATAATATCTTATTATCAATTTCATGTATTAAACAATTAGTAGATGGAATTTGTTTTATAAATTTTCATTATTGCAATTACATTCAAGATTTCTTTTTCCTTATAAGGATGCGGATTGGTGTTTTACCATTGCAGGTCTAGAGTATATTCTCTTGGAGCAGACATCTATTTTTTAGTGTGGCAACATATAAGACGAATACCAATAGCCGCAGTTAAATTTGACGCCCTGTTTCCTCCCAGAGGGATGCACATGAGCTCTGGTGATGCGAAACTGTACTTAGGAATTTAATTTTGCAAGAACATCCAAGTCGAACAGGCAAACAAAATGCATCTTTTCCATGCCGCATAATCATGCGACATGGCCTGGATCATGAAAATTCACCGACTCTGGTCAGGTGCGAATTCGTAAAATTGGTGAAAAGGCCAAGGAGAAACCACCTACGCCACCCGGCCGGCGTGCATTCAATCTAATTAAAGAACAACAAACAAATGTTTTCTAATATGTTTTGTGAAAAGTTCCTTGATAGTATATTCCATTTTATGGTATTTATTTATGATAAATACTTGTATGTATATGTGTATGCGTATGAATATTTATATATGTATGAATGCACGCACGTGTAGTAGAGGGAACGGAAAATGCAAGAGCAATTAAGTTTTATTTGTGAAATATTAAGAATTCGAAAGTTTTTAAATATATCAGTGTCATTCTTTACAACAAAATGTACAAAATATAAAATACATTTTTAAACAAAAAAGTTTTATTTAGAAATTATTAATAAAACACGCTGAAAATCGATCTAAAAAACTGTTCGTTTTACTTTCTTGATAATTATTACAAAATCTTTCAGAAATAAATCATAATGAAAATTTTACGTAACAAAATATTATTATGAACGAAAAATAACCCCACATATTTTTCTTAAAATTAATCCAAGGAGAATTAAGAAATTAAATTATTTGAAATTTAATGCATGGATAGGTTCTTTTATTTTTAATTTTTTTTATTTATAGGTTTAAAATATGTTGAATTCCTGAAGGGCTTTAAGCGTAGACAATAACAGACTGTTTTGTAAGTTTGAAGTAGCATTCCTGATTTTAGAGGTAATTCTTCTGAGACCACTCTTGTTCCTTCGTAAGAGCAAGCTAGTTAATGTTGCAACTTAAGCGTCTTTTTACTAGGTTACAGTGCTCTTCAAAATAGTTTATCATTAATTTCCTCTGCAAGCATAAGGGTTGACTAGTACAAATACTACTAGTATAGTTATATACATGTAATACATGCATGATAAATCACAAACATTTAAAAATAACTGGTAACTATTATAATTACATAAAAAAATAAAATACTAGCAAAAATACTTGCAGAAAATTAATAAAATTAATTAAAAAAAACTGTATGTCATTTACAAATAAACAAGCTTTGAAACAATTGCTTTGGTGTTTCTTATGTTATTGTGTGAACTATATGTATAAAAAAATAAGGAAAGAAAAATAAGTAAAATCTAAGTGTCATGTTACATGGGAGTGAGAATAAAAGATTCATTACCACAATCACACACAGAATGAGTTTAAGATCAAACTATTTAGCTTACACTTAAAACAGTATATTTGGGGAAACAAAGGATTATAAATTTCTGGGCATACAGATATGACATAAGTGTAATCATTCAAAATTAAAAATTAATTTAAATTATAAGCGTTACACACATTAACGTTACATTTCTTTCTGTACATTTATTTTAAATATTTTGGTATTTGATTGGAGTTCCTTTCGTCATTTAGGATTACCACGGATATTATATACGATTGCTTGTTTGATTGACAATATCAAAGAGCGGGAAATATTAAAACTTGCCCATAGAAAGATCCATCTTTTTAATTTCATTTCATTATTATGATATTCGAAGTTCTAATGCTTTCTAAAAAATAATATATACACTGAAGTGCCACTGAATTAAGGATATCAAGGGCAAATTGTGTAGCGGTGCGCATCATTTATGCGCAACTGAGCGCGCTGTGGTAACTGTATATATATCGCACACTGTGGTTGCTCTGAATTAGTTGTTAGAATTGCCAGTATGGATAAACTGCCTGATTTAGACGCATTCGATCGCCGTAAAATTGTAAGTGCACAATGCAGGGGTCATTCATTTTCCAAAATCGTCTGACAGCTAGGATTTTCAATGTCAACAGTATCAAGAGTATACCAAGAATACATGTGTGGTGGACAAAAAAATAGCTATCGAGAAAACTGCGAAGGACAATTAGTCTAGAAAGTGCGGGATGAGAAACGGCTCAGGCGTATTGTACGCAGCTAGAACAGTTAAACATTAGCTCAAATTACCACCCAGTTGAATGACTGTGCCCATCGTGCAGTCAATAAACAAACTGTACCACTCTCGCTTCACCGTATGAGTTTCTGGAGCCGTCGATTTACGAGAGTACTTTTGCTTAAAGCTCGACATCGGTCTCCATGTCTTGCCTGGGAAAGAGAGCACAGAGACTGGAGTGCAGAGGATTAGAAACACACGTAACATGGAGTAATGAGCCTCAATTCCGACTACTTAACGCCAACGGAAGGCTTATAATATGGCGTCAGGCTCATGAAGGCTTGGATTCTTCATGTAAGGTTTGAACTGTACAAAGTCTAGGTGGCCCAATCATAATCTGGGGTGTTTTTCGAGGCACTTTTTCAGATGTTTGCTGCGTGCACAGACCCTTTCAATGCAATTTGGTACGTAGAGTTGCTGGGTGATCTCCTCCATCCGCTTATGCTCTTCTGTTATCCGCGCGGCAATGGAGGTTTTTCTGCAAAACAACTGTGCCTCTCACAAGTCTCGGTTGGGTACTGGCTTGTTGGATGAGACCTTTTCTGACTTTTCTGCCATAAACTGATCACCTAGAAGCGCAGACTTAAATCATATTGTTCATCTTTGGGATGTTTTAGAAGAAGGCGTGGCATGCTCTCACACTGCACCAACGCACCTTACTGAATTATGGATAGCTTAGGAAGTCATTCCTATGGAACGTTTCAGAAACTTGTTGATTCTATGCCTCGTCGAGTAGAAACTGTTATCAAAGTCAGATGAGGACCAACTCGTTACTAGGTAGATATACCTAATTCAGTGGCACCTCAAAGTACATCTGAAATATATACAACAGACCTATGATATATATTATATTGTGCAGTACTCAAACATCTTGTAGTCTTAATATTACGAGATAAACATACAGATTCCGTAAAAAAATCGGAAAGTAACCTATGTATTGATGAACCGAAAATTTGCATTAATGCTAGCCGATCTTAGGCAGGAGTGCAGCTCAAGCTTGATGGAAGGATGGATCCGACCTAATGAATCGCCATTATAACGTAAGGGGCGGCATTTCTGGTGAAAAGTACAATTTTAACATAAATTAAATATAACATAGAGTAATATAAATGATTTACACATCAAGATACAAATTATTTACACTTTTTACACAAAATGCGGAACACTGCCCTCTCCTCAAAGACTGCACGTCCCGGGCAGTACAATCATTGAGTAAGGGGTATATATTTACAGACAAACTACTCGCATAATAATCATATATAAAGTAACAAATATACTCAACAGTATATACAAAGAAAATAATTTTAAAATACATGAAGTACAATAGTAAAATAAAACCAAGGAATTAGAAAAGAGAAATATAATTTACATTATTTACAAAATAATTAATGGCCATGGTCTGAACTTAAGGATCTTATTCATCTTGGCCAATATAAGGGGATCGCCTATTATAATGTATTACCTACGGTTTTTTTGAGTGTGGTGATTTCTGTATCCACACCACAACGTCATTCAGTCTTTTTAGGACTGTATAAGGAACTTCCCAGTTGATCTGCAGCTTCGGAGAGAGTCCTTTGCGACGTTTCGGATTCCATAACCACACTTTGTCACCTTCGCGGAAGTCGTGTCCGGTTGCTTTTGCAACGTATCGGGTCTTCATCTTCTCGGAAGCCATACTGATTCTTTCCCTAGCCAGATGATGCATTTCCTCCATCCGTGCCTGTAGTTTCTCGATGTACTCCTCAGACATCAATGGTTCATCTGGTGGCCGACTGAACAGAAGATCTGCAGACAGATGAAGATCACTTCCGAAGAGCCTCTGGGACGGGGAATAGCCGGTGGTCTCGTAAATGACACCCCTCAGGAAAAACGGCAATTTCTTGATCCAGTCCTGTTGATTACTGGATAGAAGGAGAGAGAGGCTATTCTGATTGAACCTCTCTACCATGCCGTCAGACTGAAGATGTAAAAGCCGTTGTCCTGGTTTTGTCGATGGCAAGTATTTCACACAATATCTTGCAAAATACAGAATCGAAGCTTCTCCCTTGAAAGGAAAGCAGTTGTAGAGGAACCCTGAATCATGAGATCCAGTGTTGAACTAAAACATCTGCAACAATCGAGGCCTCTTGGTCGGAAACAGGATAGGCTTCAGGCTGCAGTGAAGTAATCCATTACCACCAGGATGATGTTGTTGCCGTCTGATGATCTCGGAAGTGGGCCAATGAAATCAAAAGCTATTCGTTGGGAAGCTGCTCCCACATTATAGAGTTGCAGTCTTCCTCTGGTGCATTTTTTGGGACTTTTGCGTACAGCACAGGGATCACATTTGCGACAACACTTTTTCCTTGTCACTCCGCACATTGCTCCAGTAGAAGCACTCAAGAAAATTTTGTAAGGTCTTCATAACATCAAAATGACCTCCAGTTACACTGACATGGAGTTCCTTAAGATCTGCTGAAACTCTTGTCTTTGGAGTATTAATTGCCACCTGAAAATGTTTCCATCGTCATTTTCGATATAAAAACCCCATTTCTCAGATTGAGAGAGTCCCAACGCTTCGTTTTAGGATAGAAAAGGAAGATGTCTTGCGAGCTAAGCTTTTCGTTAGACGACTCTTTGAATTCTATAAGTGTTTTATCTCAGGATCAGCTCGTTGATCTTTACGGACGCTGTCATCACTCCACGGGTCCAATTCTGCTGTCGATAGCGTCGTAACTTGGCTGACTACTTGATCTATTACGCCAGATTTCTTTTCGATTCTCGAGCAGTATTTTCGGTTCTCCAGGCAAGTTCTTCTCAAAGGAACCTCTCCATTCCCTTTGCTGATCTTTTTCGGTTCTATTACACTTGTACGACAAAGATCTTCTTGATTTACTCGAGGGCAGTTTCTGCTTACATATCCGGTTCTACCGCACCCCAGAACTTTATGTTATGATCTTCTTTATTTATTTGAGGGCAGCTACTTCTCAAATGCCCTTCTCCACCGCACCCCCAACACGTGATTCTATGTGTCCTCTGATTCTGACGTTGAGCAGTTAAATCTTGAATTTTTCTCTCTCAGCTTTTCAATCTCCTTTATCCATGTAGATTCACAGGGTGCATTTGCAGTTAATCTAGCTCCTCGGATGGAATGGCGGTCTCTGCAACTGGCTTCATAGGTGGCCTCCAATTACAGGGCAGATAAAAGATCTTTGACATCTGCCATTCTTACAGACCTCTGGATTTCCCCATCCTTCACTCCGTCTACGAAATACTGTAAATAGATTATTTCTCGAACGTTTGCTTGGTGGTAGGAGAAAGCCAATTTTGGTGAGCCTTTCTACTTCGGAGGCATACTCCTACAAGCTTATTCCGGTTTTCTGGAGTCTTGATTTCATCTGCAGACGTGCGTAGTCCTTGAATATTTCTGGCCGAATCGAAGATCCAGAGCATTATATAGGGATTTCAAATTCAGTCGCTTTGTGTCGGGAAGTGTCTGCAGTACTTCATCAGCTTCTCCTCTAAGTGATGCTGCTAACTAACATGCTTTCACCCCTACAGTCCATCCATTGGCTTCAGAAATTATGGAAAATTGTATCTTGTATACTTCCCAGTTCGTTTTTCCATCATAGGTCGACAGTTTCACTGGCACTGTAAAGGTAGACACAGGCACTGGAGAAGCAATTACAGGTTCTGGAAAGGCAGACACAGGCGCAATCTTGTTTTTGTTCTTATTCCCGTCAGCTACACGTGTCGTCTCATGATCTTCCATTCGATGTGATATAAGGCTAAAATTTTCAGTCACTTCTTCAATTCTTTCTTAGACTTTCTCTTTAATTCTTTCTTCAACTTGCTCTTTAATTTTTTCTATTTCTTCCCCCTACTTTCTTCTCTATCTTCTCATCAACTACTGCAATATTTTTATAAACTACGACTATCTTTTCTTCAACTTTCAATGTTATTTTTCTTTTCTATGCTATCGATTTTCTTTTATAAAATATTTCTCAGTTGTAATTGACATTTCTGTACATTTTCTAGACATTTCTGCATTTCTCGTTTAGTTTCTTCTTGGCCTTTCTCAATTCTCTCATTTAACTCATTCTTAGTATCATCCAGAACTTTCTTAGTCTCTTCTAGGTCATTTTTTATGGCATTGATGCCTTCCAACAGATCCTTCAGTTGCTCATCCATCGCTCGCGTTATTGACATAAAATCCCAACTTCTGACGCTAAATTGTTACGTAGATCCGTGTTCGAGGATTCTATGCAAAATAATTACAAAGAAAATAAACAGTTCTTTAAGAGCGATGTGAATTTATTATCAAAAATACAGTTATTTAAATACATGATTCAGCAGCAATATTCACAGAGTAAATCCTCGAAGGTCTTCACACCTTCACACAATGAAACACAATCTTCAGCCTTTAACAAAATACGTAAGTAAAATATTATTCACAAGCACAACCAAGCTAATCGCTAGTTAAAACAATGCTCACTACTCGCTGGTTTAATCAAGACTGACTCTCGTTCCGGCAATCATCTCTATTTATAGTCCCGGAAGAAACTTCCAGAAACATAACCGCTTGTGTCACAGAAAGTGACGTTAGTGGTCCTCTCCACAGATTTCTAGAAAAATCCAGAGGGTTATGAACTCGCCAACATGGTCGCCAATGACGCCAAATTGGGCACCAACTCGGTAGCAAAAAGGATGCCAACTTGTCTCTACCGCCAAGATTTTGCCAAGTTCTCATTGAATCGCCATTATAACGTAAAGGGTGGCTTTGCATGTGAATAGTACAATTTTAAAATAAAATAAATATAACATGGAGCAATATAAATGCTTTACAAATCCAGATACAAGTTATTTACACTATTTACACAAAATTCGTAACAATATTTATAGTTTTATGTAATGTGTATGTTTCTTAGTGAAATAGATACCATTTAGAGAAATTTATTTAGAAAATAGGTTAAATTTCCATGACATTTTTCTATCTCTCAATTCCTACTATTATTTCACAATATCCCTGTATTTATATATATATATATATATATATATATATATATATATATATAATTGAAATTTTCAATAATTATAAGATTCTTTTTATATCCATTCAACTCCAAATAAATTTTTTTTAAACTTTCAGTGGATGACACTTGATGTTAATACATCTTTTTTTTTTCAAATATGAATTCACTAGTTAAACTTAGTGAATAAATACATAGCAGAAAACAAGAATAACAGTCTAACAGCATACATAAAAAGAAAACTCGCTCATTGTGTCTCTGTACTGCAATGGATAGTGCGTTGGTCCTCTTATCCGAAAGCCTTGGATTCGAATCCTACATGGGATTCCTGAAAATGTGATTTATGATTAAATGCATGGCATCAAACAGAGAAAACATACCACTACCATATATATAGAAAATAGAAAGGAAAATTGCTTTTTATTTTGCCACTTAATATTGTGATTCTGTCATATATATATATATATATATATATATATATATATATATATATATATATATATATATATTAATTGTAAAAATTTAATAAAAAGTAACTAAAATAAATTTTTTCGTTGTTGACTTAAGTAGGAATTGACTTAATTTTTAAATAATACTTGTTTAAAATGTTTTTGCTTTCTTTTTATTCAGCTAACACACTTGTACTATGCGATTCCATTAAAATACATCGATTGTTTTATGAAAATTCTTTTATGCTGGCTTATCTTCGTATATTTATAGAATAGTGTGCAGAATGTACTATAAATGCATACGAAGCCGTAGGCAGAACTCTTAAATAAAAAAGCGCTGATTAAAATATTATATAGATTTAATTTGCTCCAGAAGGTAATGATTATTTTAAACATACTTACTTTAGCTAAAAAAGTAAAATAAAATACTTGTTTTAAATCAAATATAAAACTGGTTTCATTTTTAAAAAAATTATAATAAACCCTCTCCATCATTTCAAATAAAATTGTTTTAATGCTGTTTTTTGCTTTCTTCTTTTAAAGTAAAACTTTCATTAACATTTCAAAAGAAATATTTTTGAAGAAATATTTCAAAGAAGAATTTGAGGAATTATAGGTTATTTTCTAAGAAGAAAGTTCTTAATTTGAAAACAATGTGAAAACTTTCATACAATTATAAAGAGCTGCCGAGTTATATTAAATTTTTTTCATATATGTTGTCGAAAATAAAGAGATTTTCAGTAAACATTTTCGCTTTCAAAGGCAATTATGTGTCAGAAACAATTTATTTCTCTTAAGTTTAAGTTTTAAACGCCTTTATATATATATATATATATATATATATATATATATATATATATATATATATATATAAAATCAGAAATAATCCAAAAGTGTACTTTCCAGTGAAAAAGAAAATGAAAAGTTAATTATAAACAATGAAATGAGACTTCATCCATTCAGAAATGAGCTTGGATAGTAATTTGAATTTTTAAAAAATCGATAGTTTTTATCTATCTTAATAGAAACTATTATATTTTTTGTCAAATTTTTTTTTATAAAATGTAACGTGAATTAAATTAAAGAAAATGTGTAAGTGTGTAACAGAATTTTCTTTTATTTGAAACATTGCTATAAATACCAACAAAGTATTCAAAACAAAACAAGCATTATAAAAAATGGAAGTCAATTCCTACTTTGAATGGATGAAAAGAGAGTATTTTATTAACAACTGAAAATTTGAACAAGGTATATAAACATGTATATATATATATATATATATATATATATATATATATATATATATATATATATATATATATATATATATATATATATATGGGGAGAGAGTGTAGGCTGACAAACGGGGTTCTGACGCCAACTTTTGTCATTGTTTTAACAGTTACATTGTTGCAACAATGGAGACGAATCTAAGTTAGCATCGAAAATCGGTAGTAAATTTAATTAAATTTAATGAATGAATTAATATTTGAAAATATTGTTATAATATCTAGTGTCATCCACTACAATTGTTAAAAATTTATTTGAACTTGACTAGATGAGTAGAAAGTAATTTATTAACGATTGAAAATTTCAACAAGATAAATATATATAAATAAAAAAAAATAAATATAAGGAGAAAACACCTAACAGTAGGAATTGAATAAAATGTAGACATGCGCCTTACCATCTACAAATTTAGTATCATTTATGGCTCTAAATTTTAATATTCAAAACCGAAAGATGGTTATTTCAGATATGGGTATATTTTTTGCTAACTACTGAAGCCAATCAAATTTATAAATCTTGTTACATCCAGTGAAACTATTAAAACAGAAGGAAGTTAATCTGAATTTTATGAAATTTCTAAACTATTACATTTTTTCCCCATTTTATTTGATAAAATTGTAAATATCATGCGCATTCTCATTTCGCAAAGTGCGCTGAATTTTAATAAATTAATATCTTAAAAAGCGATATTTTTCAATACCTTCGAAAGTACATTCATTTAATTACTGGAAATAAAAAAAAAAAGAAAACTAGTTATATATGTTCATTTCTTCATAGCAAACCAATAAAAATTTTGTTAGTCCTAAACAACAAATTCCAATAAATTAATGTTAATTCATTGAATTCATTTAGAAACAGGGATTTTACTTTATATGTTTGGATGTAAATACATTTAGATACTAAAAAAAATAAGAAAATGCATACTTCCGCAACTTTGTAAAGCATTTTTATAAATATTCAATATTCACAAAATAGTGAAGCTACTCTACATCTTAAAACATCCCTAATACCATTTAACGAATGTAAAGAATTATCTAATTCTAATTTTAGGAATCTTATTTTAATCATATTTGTTTATGCTAATTATATTGATTTTTTTATTTATTTATTTTTTTTTTTTTGCAAAATAACATGTTTTCACAATTGATGCTCATCATTCTGGATTACTAGGGCTAGTAACAGGCAGCCAAAAAACAAGATTAACCTGTGTATTTTCTAAAATGGCTGCATTTGTGTTTGTTTAATAAATATGCATTAACTTAGGACGGTTCATCTAAACTTTTAGCATTTGCAAACCAATATTCAATCATATTTTTTTTCATCCCCATCTCTTCGTACAATCACAATGTATTGAATTCAAAGCTATTTTTTTACTCTAAAGCTACAATACGACTTTAGCATTTCAAGTGCCGCTGGCGTATATAAACATCTCTCTCTCCAGCCAAACCGTTAGTTGTCCCGGATATACAGAATGTTTTTTTCAGGTATAGAAGTTTAAGTTGGTATTACTTTCCAATATGGCGACCGATTTAACAGCTGTCAAGTGATTTATTCTCAGTTTGGTTTGGCAATTCATCATGAATAGACTCACACCTGAACAATGCTTTCAAATTGTGCAATTTTATTTCGAAAATAATGGTCGATTTTCATAAGCGAATTTTATTTAGCGATGAAGCGCACTTCTGGTTGAATGGCTACGTCAACAAACAAAACTGTCGCATTTGAGTGAAGCTAATCCACAAGTGTATGTCGAAACACCGTTGGATCCAGAAAAACTGACTGTTTGGTGCGCTTTATGGGCTGGTGGAATCCTTCTTCAAAAACGATGAAGGCCACAACGTTACAGTCAATGGTGATCGGTATAGAGCCATGATTACTAACTTTTCATTCCTGAATTGAACAATCATGATGTCCTGGAGCTGTGGTTCCAACAAGACGGCGCAACATGTCACACACCTCGTGCCCCAATCGATTTATTGAAAGACACGTTTGGTGACCGCCTAATTTCACGTTTTGGACCTGTGAATTGGCCTCCAAGATCTTGTGATTTAACACCGCTAGACTATTTTCTGTGGGGCTATGTAAAGTCATTGGTCTATGCGGATAAGCCACAAACGCTTGACCATTTGAAGACAACATTCGCCGTGTTATTGCCAATATACGGCCACAAATGTTGGAAAAATTCATCGAAAATTGGACGTCGAGATTGGACTACATCCGAGCCAGCCATGGCAGTCCTATGCCAGAAATCATATTTAAAATGAAATGCCACAAGATTATCTTTGGAATAAAAACATTCATGTCAATCGAATAATACATTGTTGTTTTATTGCAATTTAAAGTTCTATACCTCTAAAAAAACACCCTTTAAGTATAATATCAAGAACGATTTACAATTAAAAATTCGTTTTTTGCAATAGCCCACTGTTTCAAAAAAATAAGTAATGAATTTCAGATGAAAAATTAGATGTTAAATTAAGAAGGTTAGTACACATAATTATGAAGTGCATCCACTTCTACTTGTAATGCAGTATCAGTTTTAAATTTTTCCATTTTCAAAAAATTTAAGTTATTTTACTCTAATATATATAACAATGTTCATACATATAGTAGCTTTTCTTTCAGCTCACTTAATGATAAAGAAGGGGAGTAGAACATAAGATAGTCACTATCTCTCAAAGAAGCTTTTTTTATTTGATTGCATATAGAGCTAATTAATTTATAAAGCATGATCCTTGAGATGCTCGTAACCAAACTAAGCTGGGGAATTAATTGCGCTAAATTTACCATTAATATCATTAATAGTATATGAGACCTATGGTCAAATACTTCGTTTCGATATTTCAGACCAGTCAGATATCCTGCATTGGGCACAGATAAGTCAGTGAAGCCACAGAACGGGGTTTCAACAATGCTCTCAGTTATAGAAATCTTTGATTTTAGGTCCTTTATAACTTATTCCTTTGAAGCAGCATAGTAGTATGTGGGACTTTAGTTCTCTTTAAAGCCACGTAAACAAGGCCGGAATCACTTTAATTTGCAAACAGAAACTCTTCCGTGACGATTAATGAGTCTCATTGTTGCTTAGTCGTGATTACGTGCTCTCTTGTTCAACATTAATGAACACGCCTGTGTTGTCGATGAACAGGGAAAAACATGAATGATTATTTTGATTACAAATGTTATGGTTATATCATCGTCTTTTTGCAGAACAAAAGTAAAAAATGGCCACAGTAGAGTAGGGCAAACCTTATGAACAAAATATTTCTCAAGTTATCGTGCACATGAGCTGTTGTTTTATTAAATCATTTATTTTCACTACACATAGGTATGTTTATTACATATGTATTGTTACGAGTTTTGTACATTTAATGCTTAAACTTGTGTAAACAATTTATATCTGGATGTGTATTTGTGTTGTATTCATTGTAAAGGGTGTTTTTTAGAGATATAGAACTTTAAATTGCAATAAAAACAACGATGTATTATTCGATTGACATGGATTTTTTTTATTCGAAAGATAATCTAGTGGCATTACCTTTTAAATATGATTTCTGGCATAGGACTGCCACGGCTGGATCGGATGTAGTCCATTCTGGACGTCCAATTTTCGATGACTTTTTCCAACATTTGTGGCCGTATATCGGCAATAACACGGCAAATGTTGTCTTCCAAATGGTCAAACGTTTGTGGCTTATCCGCATAGACCAATGACTTTACATAGCTCCACAGAAAATAGTCTAGCGATGTTAAATCACAAGATCTTGGAGGCCAATTCACAGGTCCAAAACGTGAAATTAGGCGGTCACCAAACGTGTCTTTCAATAAATCGATTGGGGCACGAGGTGTGTGACATGTTGCGCCGTCTTGTTGGAATCACAGCTCCTGGACATCATGATTGTTCAATTCAGGAATGAAAAGTTAGTAATCATGGCTCTATACCGATCACCATTGACTGTAACGTTGTGGCTTTCATCGTTTTTGAAGAAGGATTCTACCAGCCCATAAAGTGCACCAAACTGTCAGTTTTTCTGGGTGTAACGGTGTTTCTACATACACTTGTGGATTAGCTTCACTCCAAATGCGGCAGTTTTGTTTGTTGACGTAGCCATTCAACCAGAAGTGCGCTTCATCGCTAAACAAAATTCGCTTATGAAAATCGGGAACAACGGCAATCTCGTCTTGGGCCCATTCTACGAATCTACGGCTTGCTTGATAATATTTAAAATGTAATGCCACAAGATTATCTTTCGAATAAAAAAAAAATTCATGTCAATCGAATAATACATCGTTGTTTTATTGCAATTTAAAGTTCCATACCTCTAAAAAATACCCTTTACTATCCGCAAGCAACGCCGTTCCTTACATTATAACGGCGATTCAATGGAAACGGCGAAATCTTGGTAATAGAGCCAAGATGACGACTATTTGTGGCTAGTTCACGACCATATGGATCTTTCTGGAAACTGTTGGAGAAATTTATTAATATCACGATTTATGACGTAAGCGGATATGAGGCTTATAAATGGAAAAACATCCGCGGAAACAAGTTAGTCTTTTTTGACCGTTGAAGAGTAGCATTGATTCAACCGGGAAGAGTCTACCAGTGATTAGTTATTACTTCGGCTGCTGAGTAGGACGAGCGAGTGCTTGTGAATACTTACATTTTAGACTCTGATAGTTGTGTCTGAACGCTGTAGAAAGTGTGAAATCTTCTGAGATTTTTTTTGTGAATATAACTGCTGTTATTCAATGATTGCTTTTCGATCATAACTTTCCATCGCTCCTGAAGAACAGTCTTGTTCTTTGCAACTGATTGTATAAAATTCTCAAACCCCGATCTACACGTAACAATACATTTACATAATATGTACATTTAAATATTGATTTATTTCGGGATCTTTTCTCTATCATACGTTTGGTTTTAAAATTAATGCTTATTGAAGGAAAGAAATCTTAAAAATGTTCAATCAACTGGTAGCGCATTCTATTTAATACATAAAGAAATACTTTTATCATTACTCATTTCATCTGAATGAATATACCAACTTTACATAAAAATGAAATATAGAGTACTACAAAAACAATTTATATTTTCCTAAAGCTTGTTTTCTTAAAATACAAGGCATTCTTAATAGTTTATAAATTAATGGTACTGTTTCATCTGATGGGTCGTTTTAAAACGAAACAGAACCAATTACTCAAAAAGAATACCAGTTCTTAATGAAATAAGATTTCTATAAAACATTTTAAAATAGGAATATAAGGAACAACTCATAACACAAATCCGCTAATTGACATGCTACATCGTAATTCATGAGCGTCACGGTACTCACCGCTGAATCGTTGTAAGCAAGAACGTTCGTTGCCACAAGTATTATGCTAAACTTATGATCGAATGCGATTGAAACTTAACGGCCTTTATTATTTTTAAATACAAAACGTTTAAAAGATTATACAACAGGAATTTTGTTACTTGTTGTGTAAATGTACTTATCTGGAAAACGGTTAAATGTTACCGTTTGATATTTTCAAAATATTAATTTTTATATTAATTATAGATTAAACGTAACATTTTCCCTTAATAATCGATGTGTTAAAAAACAATATAGTACCTGAAAAAGACAGAACTAAATACCACTAAGCATGTCCTTGAAACCAATGAAAATTCTTTAACCGATTTAATTAACGAAGGCCAAGACTATATATTATCAATTTTTAAATACGTAAAAAGTGTGATCTCTTTCTATATATATATACTCTCTCTTATCTCTCTATAAAACTATATTATTTTTCAAAATTTCATGACCGTATATTTCCGAGCATAGACCCACAGATTTTGGAGCTTTTTTTAAAGTTGAAGTACGGGAGTGAGATTTTATAGGGTTCTGCTTGTCTCAGAGAAAACGCAGTCTAGAAAAACGATTTTCTTTTTGCGTTTCCATTAGCCCTGAGCAAGCCATTTTAATCATTTAACTTTGAGGTTCTTTAAATGCAATTTTCATACAAAAAAGAAAAAAAAGTTAAATTGATGTTAAAATAAATCTCCGAATAGCTCGTAAAATTCAGATTCACTCATTGGAATGTTTAGATACATAGTATCAACATGCGACAAGTAGTTTCTCCGAACTCCGGCTGCCTTTTTGAAATTGAAATCTTCCCTAATTCGTAATATTTTTTTCTCCACACATGGAACTTGTTTCTCATTTACAATAAATAATTGTCCTTAGAATTTTTCGCAAATACTATCAGTTGTAATTAGAAATTAGCCGCATACAAACTTTCTTCCCATTCATTTTTCAATTAAAAAAAAGCTGTAGAAATAGCCACAAGTACAAATAATATACAAGACACATAAATGAATTGGGGGGATTGTTGGTTTTTCAGATAAGATTATCAGAAATAAAACTATTGTCTTTGGAGTTTGATAAATGAATTTACTGCAATTTGATTGGAAAATAATTCACTTGTTTTACCGCCTGTCAATATTTTCATCCTCAAGACTTAATACATAAAAAACACGTTTTTTTTTTCTTTTTCCGTTTTATATCAATATTTCAAATTTGGGACAATTTTTTTTAACACAAACCGTTTCCTCGGCTGATACACGGATGAGCTAAAATTCGGACACATTCGTCACTTGTATTTTAGTTGATGTTTGTTAACAGATAGAAATCATAACAAAGGAAAAAATAGTTTTCGTTACAAAAAAATTAATAATTAAAATAAGGAAGTACAAATTGCTTACAGATTGAAAACCTTTCCACTTTTTCGCAATATTAACCAAGGGGCAGGCATGCACTCAATATTAACATTAATGACCACGCCTGGTGACTGAGTTACCCCAATACCTTTTATAATTATGTTTATTGTACACGATGAAAATTGTAATTTCAGTGAATAATTTAACTAAGAGAAAGTATACTTACCTATTCTTATGGAATTTTCCATTTTTTGATAATTTGAGAAAAATCATACTGAGCCAAGAAGTTTCAAATTAAACTTTTAATTTAGGACACAAATCACTAGCAGTTTTCACTAACATTATAAGAATGATGTTTGCAGGCAAAACTGTCATATTTTGTGCGAGTTATTGTACTTTTTTGTGTGATGTTCGACGACAAATAGCATGTTGAACTTGTTCTTGCTTGTGTCTATTTGACAGGGAGAATTGTGTGTTGTTCTACAATTTCAGCTTTATATTCTTCTTGATGGAGTTCTTTAGGTAGCATCTGGAAATTTTCTTTTCAACTCAAATGTTTCATGTTCTCATCGTTTTTATCAGATTTACTTCCGCTAATATTATTAATATGCTTTAATTCATCAGGTTCCTCCCATGCATGATCAGTTTTAACTTCCTTCAAAATAGAGATCACAGATATACATGTTTTTTTTTTGCATGTTTAAACCATACTGAGTCGTAAACACTGCAATCAAAACCACGAAGCTGTTCTCGGGGGGAAAATGCAGTATGTTTATGGAATATACATCGGAACAAAAGTCACGCCGGTAACTCGGTAAGAAACAAGTTTTTTAAGTTAGTAAAAAAAAATGTTTACCAATCCTAAAAATGAGGCATATGTGTGACAAATACAATTTAGTTCTTATGAAGACACTTATATAGAAGGATACTGTCAAGGGCATTGGTAACAAATAAACAGTTTTCCCAGAATTTACGATTTCTTGAACCTGGCGCGACTCTGCCACACGCATAATTGAAATTATCTCATTATTACTTTTAATGTATCATACATTACGCAGTTGATCTTCAGTATTTAGTATTAAGGTGGTACACAATGAAGAAATAATAATTTATTGAAACATCATCACAAGGTATACTGGAAGTGAGAAAAAGAAAGTATCTTAAGTACCCTTATATGATAAAAAATAACCTTTCTTCATCACAAATATACTACTAAATATATTAACGGATTATGTCACAAACAATTATTTTGTCAACCTAACTATATATCAGATTCTGATTCTTCAGACACCTAATGTAACTTTTTTTAGAGCGCAATATTTCTTTTTTCATTTTCAGTTCTATCTTGTGTATGTGTGTGTGTGTGTCTAAAAGAATATAGTCTCCTTATAATAAAGAAATACTCCCCTAACATTCGATTAACTTAAGCAATCTTTAATCATGTGTCCAGAACGTATATAATTTAGTATTTCGAACAAGTTATTAGACAACATATGCTTAGATGTCTCGACATATTTACTAAGATTTTAAATAAAAAGCAGCGGTAAAAATGTAAAGTCATGTTATAGTCAGTCATTTCAACTTTAATTATAGCTCTAATAATTATCACATTTAATTATTAACTTAAGGTTTTGGAACCTCATATTTATTTCTGTTTTGCCCACTTAAGAGGCATTCTTCTGAAAAGGCTACTTTAAAATAAACTTATGTGTTTTCTCTGATTGTATTAAATTTTATTGGGGGACCATTTAAAGAGATATATTCCTTAGTTGAGCATATTATTTTTTGACTAAAACGTAAAAAAAAGTAAACATAGGGCCTCAGTGGTAAGGTTTAGCTTTCACGCCACAGGTTCGGGGTTTCAAATCGGGCTGTGAAAGGTCGCGCGAATGAGCCTTTCATCTCTTCCATGGTTCGATAAATGAGTACTAAGTTTGATTTGGAGCTAAACACTGGTGGTTTCACATCAGAATGACAACTTGACCCAGACATCTGCTCATACAACTCAGAGCGCAAGGTCGCGAAACTGAGATGGGCAAGTAGGCCCTGGTCCTCTCATGGGCTGTTGCGTCACTGAGTTTAATTTTTAAAAAAAAAAAGTAATAGCTTTTTATTAATAAAATTTAATGTTTACACTGCCTTTATATTTTTATTTTAATGATGTTTAAGTGTTAGGCATTTTCTGAAGTGTAATCTAAAATTTTTTGAAATTATGTATTTATTTTGTGTTTATCAAACTTTCGGGGAATAATAAAGGTTGTATGTCTTTCATTTGTGGAATAAAAAATACTGAATTAGAGATATTAAAAATAAGACTAATTCACTAAAATAATTAATTTCTACACCCGTATATATTTTCATAACTTTATTTGACTTCACAAATCAAATAATGTTTACCCTCCATTAGGCGTGCGAATCTATCAGATGTATAGGGAAAATAGTTTCAGTAATGCATCTAAACTGTGGGCTGGAACGCGCCCATTCTTCTACCTGTCTTTGATCAGTCACTCCAGATTTTAGTGCCAAGACGTTATCGATTTCTTCACATTTAGGGGTGCAGGGGACATTTGAATCTGACAGAGGCAGCACGTCCTACATCGTAATTTTTAATGTATTTCCAATTGTTCGTTAATTTTCCTGTTTTTCTGTAACAAAAAGTGTAATTTTTAGTTTTATACTGAAATATTTCGAAACAAGTATTTTGCAACTTCTGTATGATTCTGTTTTCTGCTGGGAATTGCATGCATCTGAGAGATTGTGCGCTGTTTTACAATGAGTGTGTGAGAGATGAGGATCTTTCTCTTGGGCGTCAAAACGTGTGGAAGGAAGTGAAGAAACACTTGCCATAATCCAATCAATATATTTATTTATTGATCTCACAAAATGACAGCACAGATTCAATTAATATCAACAAGAAAAGAATGCCCTATAAAGCTAACAATATAAGTGAAACAACAGCGAAATACACAAATTATTAGGATACTATAAAAATATATCCTCTCTTTATAGGATCAAATCTGTTATCCCACTTAATTTAATATTAATTCAACTATAGTGAACAATCGTCACTTTACATCTTCCCTCTGTTAAATATTTTAATTGCACAATAATTTTGTAGTGATACATGATCAGGAGCAATATTACCTGACTTCTGGCTTTCTATCACTCCTTCTCCGTATCTAACTAGAAAACCTTGGCTAGCTATAATAAACGTAATTTACATATTACGGTTTCTTTTTCAAAACGGTTGGTTGTGAATAAATGCGAATTGATAACCCAAAGATTTTCCAAGAAGATTAGAGGAAGGTACGCGAATAGATCCATCACATCCTTTTCTCAATGTAGTTGAATAAACTCCCATGGTATAAATATTCGAAACCAAAATCAATAAGACTCTTTGGTACACATATCTATGGAAATTAGGTCACGAACATTTGAAAGAACACTTATGAAGACGATCTAAGAGTAACACCCACAAGCTTCTTTCATTACGACTCATGATTGAAGAAATATGTGATGTGCAACGCCCTGTTCAAGAAGAAAAACCAAGAGAAACATCACAAGCAACTGGAAAGATATGCTGTTCTCTCTTGTCTTATTAAGAAAAGATTTGCTAAGTTTTGTAGTGTAATGCGAAAAATTTATGCAAAACAAGGGTTCTCAAAATACAAAAATGGTGACACAGTGACAATAAACCATTGCATTTTTCATGTTCATTTTTTATGTCGTAATATTGTGATGACCCCACCCCTGAGGACAAACGTTCTACACTATCCACGCGACCTGTGTCTGTGGGGAGTAACGAAGAACTACTAAAACAATTCTTACTAAAATCTGTTTATCAAGATTTTGGCTTAAACACAATACAACAACAAGAATAATCTAGAGTACGATCAAGAACGAGAAGGCGCAACACGTTTTACCAATCGATAGCGCAACTAACCACTGAATCTAACTTTATAGATTAAACACTATCTCAATGGAAAATGCCTTAAACTATCTATCAAGCTTACCGCTATATCCTAGATAATAGCTACGGTCCTATAGCTTCTGTTCTGGCTTTAATCCGGCCATACTCGGTTGGTTTCGGACCCACTTTTGGTTAATCTGAACCGGCACTGTTAGGCTAATTTGTGATTAAGATTCCTCTTCTAGACTATTATTTCATATCTCCTTGCGACTACCTTTCAACTTAGCAACCACATAGAGACTCCACTTAGCGACCAAGCGAATGTCAAACTTCCCATGTATATATGGTTCCTAATTTGCATATACACGTACTTCTTCTTGAGTTGGTTGGAAAGAATTGCCATTCTGGCCCCAAAGAAATACCAAAATTACAGTTAATTGAAATCGCCATGGAAGCCCCGTCACAATATTGTAAATATTATAATATTTCTTAATTATTATTTTATGTCTAATATGTTAATGTCAAATTGAACCAATAAAATGATTAAATCATCTTTAAACGAAAGTATGAGATGATGTATCTGATCGATGCCGCATGTCTATGGAAGGAACTTTTAACATCGCGCCTAGCAGAGGGTTAATTTACATGTGAAATTGATGCAAGCTAAGAATGAACAATATTAAAATGCTTTTGTGTTGCCAGTAGTGGGAACTTAAAATCGCCTGTATGTTGCTATAATTAGAATGTTCCATGTCGGGGAATAAATATTTCCAATTAAAGTCTCTTTAGATAAAATTCCTAATACTTTAGACAGATTACGATTATGTTGCTAAACGTGCTGTTAGGCTACTAAGTGGTATTGTGGACAGAAAACAGTCGTGTTCAAACATTGTTTGAATGTGACTTATAGAGAACCATTTGTATAATTTACCCGTTCACACAGTTTGTATAGAAGGATATACTTTTAGCTGCATTAATCAAATAAAGTATAGTACTAGTAATTCGTATTTCCTAGTATTTCGTACATTTCGTGTAAAATTATGATCTCATAAAACTCAGTACGTGGCTTTTCTAGTCATAGTATTTTTAATGATCCGCGTTTGACATTTTAATGGCAATATAATAATTGTTGAATGTCTATTTCTTTTAAATCAAAATCATCATGATTGATCAATCATGATTTAAAAAAATAATGAACTTTCTCCTGAGATATACTTATACTCCTATACTTATTGCAAATAACATAGTTTATTCACTTCACATTTATTGGCATTATATTAACGTGACAAAATATATGGTTTATTTAAAAAATGATCATAGAACGGAAGTTTTTATTTTGTAGAATAAAATATCTCTCACAGAATGACTGTGATCTAGGAAGAATTTGGTGTTCAAATAATTAAATGTTTCTTTGATAAATCAAAGTGTAATAAACTTTCAGACCTTGATATATGTGAATAAAAGTAACCTTAATTTCTCGTAGGTAGCAAACATATTTCTGAATCACTTACATTGTTATAATTGTTGCTACATTCAAGATAAAGGAACTAATCCCCTCTTTTGGAAATATATACAATTGATTTGTTCGTAAGACTCAAGTAGGAATCACATGAGTATGATTTTGTTTCTAGGATTTAGTATGAATATATGTAGGAATATGAATATAATGAATATATTAGTATGAATATAAGCATAAAGAAAATTCTTGATCTCTTTATAATTCTTGGTCAGTTTAATCTTATCTAATGTATCTTATGCTAAAAAGACAAGGATTTAGCAAGTGGCTGGCATTTGTTTTTAAAGTTAAAATTTGTGTTAAAATTATTTTCCTAAAAAAATGTTTTTTTATGTAATTAATTAGAACGTGCTTTTTGTAAACATTACTATCAATCTTAAAGTCTTTTTAATCCATATCATTAATTAATTTAATATAGAATTTACAAATAATGAAACATGTGCTAATATTATACGAAAAAACAAAATTCATAATAGAAAGTATGTAGTGCAAATATTAAAACATAAATTCTGAGTTATAAAAGTTTGAAAACATCAAAGCATATATTTCATGATTCCTTAAAACGTTCATGCTTGTTTTAACTATATTGAATATCATTGTACGTTTTTGGAATTTATAAAACAATCTGATTTCCCAGAATAAAAGAAAAGTGTATTCAGATGAATACGAGAGGGAAATTTCAAATGTAAGCTGTTGTTGCACTGAATTTCAAAAAGCCGTGAAAGTCAGCGAAATAAAATTCCCGAATTCCTTTCAATATTATATATTTAGTATGAATTGACTGATTCAATGCTAAAAAAACATAAGCAAAATGTTAAAGATTTAAAAATTCTGTATCGCACTGATTTTCAAAAATAAATAAATAACTAAAAAAAGTTCCATGTTGAAGTTTTTTGGAACAAATGTCGGTGTATCACTATTTAACTTTAATTTTAAACAGCTGAGTTTTACTTGATTTTTTTATGTGTTCCTTTTTAACTTTCTATACAATCGAACTTACCTAAAAAAGAAATTTGAGTCATTAAAAAAAGCAAATAACTCAGCGCAGACATTGGTTCATTTAAAATAGCCTTAATAATATTTTATTTCAATCTGTTAATGTTTTATGCTTGGCCGCCCATAGGCATTCGTGGCTGGCTTTGTTTCAAACTAAAGATTAGAATGCACGCAATCTGTCGAGAGCTGAAAAAAATATGTCACTTGACCATGGCACGTTCTTGCATGAACATAGATATTGTTTCAATTAGAATCAAAAAGAAAAAAATATGGAAGCTCGTTCTTATAGATGTGTCTCTAGTAAATGTAGAATATATGCTTAGTTCTGAAGTTGAAATTTCATATCGTCATTAAGAGTATGTTTCTCACGTTAGTAACAGCAGCGGTAGCCTTGTGGTCAAGGTAGCGGACTTGTGGCGGCGTGTCATGAGTTCTAGTTTAGTACCGCTGAAGACCCACCATGTAGGGAAGCGATGCACGTTAATCAATCAAGAGCTCAAACATCCCACTGTTGGTGTAATGTGGTAGTTAGAATAAGAGGTTGCCAGCTCAGGTGCCGTCTTCGTAACTTGACCATAGTTCAAAATTACGCGTTACATCGCCAAAAGCCCACATGTAGCTGAACAGTGCGATGTTTATATTCTTTCACTTTTCTCATGCTAATATCATTTAATAATTAATGTCACCTTTTGATATCATATCCAAATTAAATAAAGTGTAAGTCTAAGTACAACTGGTATAAGAGTAGCTCGAATAAATAATTGCGTACGTGTTAAAATATATAATCAATTATTAAACTGAAGTGACATTAAGGAAATATTTTGCCTGGTAAAAATGTTAACATTGAGAATGAACTTAGAAATTATATTTACATACGTATTGAAATTTTGTCTTATCTAAATATTTTTCTTAAATAATTTAAATAAATATTTCGTACCATGATCAACTCGCATTGTTCTTGTCCCATTTGGTAGTCATTTTTTCCACAAAAGTAATAAACAGAGCAGGATTTAATCAATCAGCGATTTTTAGAATTACTCGACGATATATAAGTATGAGAATCATGCTGATGCAACAAGGCCCGTTCGGACTTTTTGTTCATCAGCAAAGAATGACGACGTATTACAAATGAGTTACTTCATGATCCGGACATATTGCATTTACTTGAATTACTCCGTAAATCCTACGAATTTTATTTACTTATAACTCATCAATCAGTTACGTCACACCGCGCATTACTTAAATTCCATGGCGCGTGTGCAATATCAATAATTTTACTATAAAAATATTTTTAAAAAGGGATGCTCTGAAGGAGAAAAACACTGTGTCTTTGATCTTCTAGCATTAGGAAAAAAGTACATTTCAGTGGCGAATCAACTTTCTTCAGAGAGTTTAATTCAAAATGATTTATGTTAGGAAATACTCAGAGAAAAAAGCTTAACCCCTTGTCATCTTTTTAACCTAACCTCTTAAAAAATGCACACACGCATTTTTTATTGCATATAATAAATCACTGTAGTTAATAGAATGAGAACACATGGAAGAGCTTTAATTTTAAATTTTAAAGTTTTTGCTCCATATTTTATTTTACAATTGTAGTTCACAAAAACTCTCTACAGCTCGCTTATTGAAAGTACACTCTGAATGCTATTTTGCATTTTTCATAAATACATTTTTATGTTTGTATTTTTAACGGTTGAGGGTTTTGTGTGTGAAGAAGTTTGTATGTGTATGTTCCCCTGAAGGGGAAAATCTAAATAATCGGCGGACAGTTCTGAATCTACATCCAAATTTATATTATCCTTTCACACACACACAAAAATGTTGTTTATGTTATTCGTATTTTCAATAGTCGCCGTTTTGACTTCATAAGCATTGCATACAATAGGACACAAATTTTAAGGATTTACATTCCTGTGTTCATCACACAAAATCTCCGTCATCACCACAAAGGGTGAGTGAGTGAGTGATTATTAACATCGCACTGTTTAGCTACACGAGAGCTTTTGGTGACGGACAACGTAATTTTGAACCATGGTGAAGTCACTTGAACGACACTTGAGCTAGCAACATCCTCCGCACGAGTGGAAGGATGTTTGAGCTCTCGACAGATTTAACGTGCATCGTGCCCCTACACGGCGGGTCTTTAGTGGTACTGGGCTCGAGCTCGTGACAAGGTCAGTCAAGATCCGATACCTTGACCACTCGGCTACCGTGGTCACTGATCACAAAGGAAATGTCGGGGATGAAAAGTATTTCAGTACCATATATAGTTAAACTGAGTACCCTTTTCAAAACACTAACAGTAAATAATATCACAATAAGAATTAAATATACGAGCAAATCAGAAAAAAGGTAAAATTCAGTGTTCATGCAGTGTATGAGCAAACCGGTTGAAGCTAATTTTCAGTAGCCCATACGCTGCACGGGTAAACCGCTTAAGAGGAAAAAACTTTCTTTTTCTAAGTCCCTCTTAGTTCTAGTGAATAGAAGTAAAAACACCTGTTAATCATGGTGGAAGATGCCAGAAGATCACACTCTTTTAAAGTAATTGCATTCATTAGTTGACTTTGCATCTCGGAAAATGTATATATATATATATATATATATATATATATATATTGTATGGTAAAAATCAATACATAAAAATTAAATAAAATAGTGAAAGTTCTATTTAATTCGTTTATTGTGGTAGTTTTAAATCTAAAGTAAGCCGTTCTAAAATCTTTTTAATGTAGCGTTTCTCAAACTGTGAGGCACGTCTCCCTAGGCGTGCAAACGAGGGGTGGGAGAGTGCCAGCATACTGAAAAGTCGAATACAAAAATTATTTTAAAAGTTATTAATTTACTGAAAGTGAACAAAAAAATATAATCTGGCACAATAGAAAAATAAAATACACATTTACACTGAATAAATATATCAGTACTGCACAACTTACTAGTAATTTAACGATACTAATGATAAGAACTAGTTTAATAATTAATAAAGATCTCATGGGTTGGCCTTATATAAAATTATATACAAAAATTATCACTTATCTTGGTTATTTGTACGGTTAATAACTAATCCCTGTCCTGCTGATTTAAAGTTATGCGATTTTCTCCCCAATACCACTGTTTTCCACGTAGGGATGCATATGGGATGAATTGGGAAGGAGGAAAAGGAATAAATAAGTAAATTCTTTGAAATAAATAAATCCTTCACGTAAACACTATCAATGTCCAGTTATTGCATGCCAAAGCCTTTGGAATTATTTTATGGATAGCAGTGCACTGAAAATATCGTACTTCGAACAGACATACATGCCCGGGACAATTAAGACTTTGACTAAATGGGATGTTTATATATGCCGGGGACACTTAAGAAGTTAAAGTCGTATTGTAGCTTTTGCTTCAAAGTATAGTATCATTGGATTCAATACATTATTATTGTATGGAAGGAGGGGGGAGGGGAGATAAAAACTATGATTGAATTTTGGTTGGAAAACATTGAAAGTTTGAAAGAAAACGGTTTAATGAGACAAATGTATCATTTCACACTTTTCTGCAGTTTTTAAACAAATCAGGATTGAGATTCTTGTTGAAATTCTGATTACAACTTGCAAGTTTATCAGCAGACTTACACCTACATTTATTCTTACTCATATTCATGCAAGAAACACTTAGCCTCAAATACATGTTGACCCAAAAATGAACCTTTTCAGATCTATTTGGTTTTCTGATTGTTTTGGTGGGTCATAAAACGAAAAAACAACTCTATTGTGTCACTATTTACCCATCCCTGCTTTGTATTATAGATTTTTCCACAGCATTCAATTTTTAGTTTTATAAGAGAACCCGGCTATTATACATTAACTATCAATGATAGCATAGCAAACTGATAATAAAATAGTTGATTTATGTAATGCTTATGCAAATTATAAACAATTAAGATTTAAAGAAATCTTAGAAAAAGTTTTGTTTTTGTATGTTAAATAAAATCTGAAAATAACTAAACGCTGAGAACAACATTTCCTTCCATTCCATTAGGAAAGTGAAATCCAGTAGAAATAATGATGCTTAATTTAAAAGCATAAACAACAATTACGTTTCTATTAAATTTTTTTATTTACATATACTAAGATGTCACTAACTATTTTTTCACACACTATCTTTTAATTCTTCTTTACTTCTGAGCATAATTCTAATATATCTTTCTTAAATCTGAATTGAAATTAATTACAGGGAATTAATAGCATTTAATAAAATAAAAAAAAAGTATTAAAATAGTAATGATTATACTAGTGCATGTGTAATTAGGACTGAGAAAGACCTAAATTTTACTTGAAAACTTCCCCTTGTAAGTTAATACTTACTTTTGTAATTACTATTTCTGATACTTTATATTTTCAAATCATTATAAAATTTTTTATAAAAATGTATTTTTATAATCAGTAATATTCATATGGTAAAAAAAATGCAGGGATCGGAAAAACATGGTTCACGAGCGAGACGCAGACCAATCAAATCCCACGCGTGCACATTAGGCGACATATCCGTCGATTGAGCAGGCCAAGGAAAAATTGGCATGTGTTGGGATGAACAGTAGTCTCGAACCGTCTTTGCAACATGTAGGCGTGCATTATCCTGCTGAAAGATAGCTCCAATGATGCATTGAAGGAAGGGAACGACTTTGGGATGTAGCACTTCACGGACCTACATGTTGCTATTGAGATTACCTTCAATTCGTTGCAAATAGGATCGCCCATGATACGAAATCACCTCGCCCCCAAACCTCCAGGTGTTAGGCCACTATGTCGTTCGATAACGCACTGGCATAGCTTCAAACACGAATGCGGCCATCATGGTCCCACATATTGAAGCGTGATTCATCTGAAAAGACAACTTGGTGCAAATCAGCTAGCCAGGCTCTGTGCTCATGAGCTATTGCAGACGCAGCCATCGATGGTTTGCCGTGAAGGGATCCTGCATAAATGTAACCTTGCATGCAATTTACGGTGCAGTAGACATTCGCAAATTGACGAAGTCGACATTAGTATACCCATAGCAGTAGACCAACGGGCTGCCAACTGCCTGAGTAAGCTGGACGGTCATTCACCTCTATGCGGAGTAAGTGTCGTTCGTCGCGAGCAGACGTGAACTTTCGTTGTCCACTGCCAGCTTTTCGAGTTGCTCGGTGCTTGTCGGTCCACTGTTCCCTAACTCCTCATAACTGTGAAACTGTTCCTCTGCACACGAGCTCCCGTTGCGCGATAGAAAAATCCTCCTTCTCGAAGTCCGAAAATCCTCCACCGTTGGTTGTTGGAATTTCTTCTTATTTCGTAGTGGGAGACATTCTTAGGTGTCACTAAACGTTCGTCACTAACAAATAATTATTAATTTTTTCAACGTCTCATTACAGCCCCTCTATTTATACGCTTTCAGCATCAGTTCTGCGCATGCCACGAAACTGTACATGCCATTCAATCTGTGCATGCCACACATGCGCGGTGGCTTTGGAACTTTACTATTTTATGAAACATCTTATATTTGATATTTACTTCATTTATTTAATTCTGATTATTCCCCCATGGTGTATTTTTTTAACAAACAGTGGTGTACATTTTAAATTTAATTTGAAAAATAAGTTATTCAATTTATAACACATGATCCTTAGTAATAGCATTGCAAACTAATGTGTAATGACAAAAAATTTCGTCACTCTGCGCCCATAAAGACATCTTGGATAGTACAAAAGATTTATTCTGGTTTAAAAATTCACAATCTATATATCAACAAATTCCTCAAACAGCCCGAAATCATTTAAAGTTACAAACGATAAATATCAAAACACGATGAAATCAATTGTCTGTTTTATTTGTTGCCGCCTCTGTGGAAAAACGGACAGTGAGCTCCATCCAAATCCTACTCTAGGGACAGATACAAAAAGACACAAATAAAAAGACATTTTTTGATTCAACAAATATTTTAAAGTTTTGAGTTAAGGAATTTCTTTTTGAACTTTTGCTCACAAAGAAATAAATGGAAATCTTCAAAAAAGTAATGAAATCTCGCATTTGGTGATTTTAGAACAATAAATAAAATGACATAAAAATTGAGACATCATCCATGTAAAATACATTTATCAGGAGAAAATAATGTGATGACCTATTTCTCAATTTTCCATTGTGTGAATTCGAAATTGAAGGTCTAAGCAAATATTCCCCTTTTGGATTGTGATTCTTATAAATTTTAAGCATTCCCTATTTATCAGGAATCGAGCCAAGAGTGTAAAAATCCACACAAGTTGTTTTATTTATTATTTTTACACATAAAGCCTTATTATTTTGTTTCTGTTGAAAGCAAATAGTTTTCTATCAAAACCTGACTAATAAAATATATTTTACTTAGTACTTTTGCTTTCTCACTATAAAAATATGTTTGTATAAATTATTTTCAAACTCTGAAACTACGTCATCATTAATACTTTAAAAATATATACTTAAAGTTAAGATAATTTACGTAGATTAGTAACTAATTTAGTACTTTAAAATGCAGTAAAAACATTATGATGTATTAAGTAATTAATTTTTTCAATTCTTGTCAGTATACCAACTTGTAATCAAGTGTTCTACCTGCAAGAAGGAAAGTTACACCTTTAATAAAACAGCTGTGACTATTTGATTAATATGCAGTATTCTGAAACTTTTGACTACTATATAGGCTGAGTTTAAGCAGGAACACAATTTTTAAAGCATACAGTTTTTTTAATCTATTTCTGTATGAATAATGAACACTATATTTTACATATATAAAATGCCTAAAATTTCTCTGGAAATCTCCGCATATACGAAGAAATTAAAACACTCTGCATGAAAATATTTAAGTATTGAAATCAAAGATAATGCATTTTCATTTCAGATGTCTGCTAGTCTATTTAGAGCTTCTAGAGGCTTTGAGATACAGTTATATTAACGTCACATAATGTGCATCATAAGGGTTATTGGCGACGTACATCGTATTTTTTATCTTTGGCCAAGTGATAAGGATGACATCTGAGCTGGTACCCAATATTCTAATTACCAGAACACACCAGCGGGAGCACTTTGAACTTCAACAAATTTAACTTGCATTAGCCTTCTCTACTCTGCAGACCTTCAGTTGAACCATTACTCGAACCTATGACACACCAGTTATAAGTTCGTGCTCGTAGTTGATAAGGCTATGAAATTAACTTAACTTGATGTATGTTCTTGTGCTGCTAATGACACCTATCTGATGATATCATATCGAAGTCTACGAAATTCATCATGGCAAAAAACTGGATGTACGCATGCGCGCACCTGTTGTTATCCGTATTTTTGAGCACCATACATGTGATAGTACGATTTGCCTTCTCTTCACCCCAATGTTGAGGGAAGGAGAACACCTGAACAGAAAAAATCGATATATAATTGGAATAATGTTCTTATCATTTTTATACGTATAATAAAAACAGTGATCGGAAACATACATACATTCATTATCATAAAAAAACTTTACTCATTAAGAAGTAAGAGTGGTGTTGATACGAAATCTGACTTGAAGCTACGGGGGAGGCAGAAATGTATATGTTTATAAACGCAGCATGATTGAATTGTGTAATGCCACCAAAAGGCAATGAACTTAGTTATCCTTGAACTATAAAACAGACAAGCAATGCTCGTTTGCATGCATTCAGTTTGATTCAGAAGGACGCTTTTTAACTAGAATTTCCATCACCTCCGAAATCCCGGAGACCACATGAGCCGCTATCAGATCTCAAGAGGGGAAGTATCGTGAAGTGGAAACTGTTGTAATAGATTCCATGGTGCCACCTAGTCCATTCTCACTTTACTGTGAGGAGGTGTTGGGGCTTGTGAACAAGAGTGGATGGGCTGTTATTCGATGATGACTAGAGTCAGGATGCCCTACATCAACCAATAGCCGAGAAGACTATTACATCATACGACACTCGCGCATAGTTTCAACTGTCCACCATCGAAACACATGCAATACCTTCACTATGTATGTATCACTTGTGATGTATTTATTATCACAAGATGCCTGGCTGAAGGTCAAGCTGTTATCGAGGGCTAATTACGTGTATTCATATTAGCAAGACCCACTCACCGTAGCTTAGTTTATGGAGTATTGTCGACCTCGAAAGATTGGGATGAAACCGAATGTAATCAGGTCATCTTCACTGAAGAATCCGGATTAAATTTGCCAGTGATAACAATCGTGATCGCCTTATGGTAAACGTCTCATTCCTGTCTTCGTTTTAAATCAGACAACTGTTCCCACAACAAGTGATGGTACCATTACATACGCGACACACTTTCATCTCTTATATTGATCCGAGGTGCCTTGAGAGAAGAGGTACATTCGTAACAATTTTCAGCCATATGTGCTGTCTCTCATGTCAGGGCTCTCAAGAACCATTTTTAACCCGCGATCACTCGCGCGGGGTGTTCTGTACACCCCAGCAACAAGAAAATCCTCCCATGATTCAAAAAAGAATGCGCAGAATCACGATTTTTTCTGTAGCTGCACATTTTAGGTCATTGAACCTTCAGGCCTGATGCATTCCCTCTTTCTCGAAAGATTGGAATGCAATGACCTTCAAAAAATTATCTGGGGGCTGAAAACTCCTGCGAGAAGTTGAGCATGTATACAGTCTGCTCTGAATGTTTGGAAAATGATTAAAAATATTATTTTTCTACGTTCTACTATCATTATCTCATTAATTATAAAGTATATTTATTACTGATTTATACGTTTTTTACTGGTTTATGAAAAAAAGATAAAAATTATGTGTTTTTTAAAATGAAAATTTTGTATGTTTATATAGTTTAAATTAATGTTAGTTTCATTTTGTTTGCAATAAATTTACTAATTTTATTTGTATAATGCAAAAAAAAATCTTGCACTTTATAAATATGTATCATAATGACTTAATTTTTTTTCATAATTAAAGACAAGTGTTAAAATTTGGGATGTTCTCTACACCTGCGAGTAAAGATGGTAGCTAAAGCAGGGACGAGTGACCGCGGGTTAACAGAACATTACTCGCCAGAACACATCAAGGGTTTCACAGGGATGCATTTTTCCTATTTCCACCCTAATTTGTTAGATCCTCAGATATGTCATCGATTGAGCATATATGGGATTGTTTAGGACGACGATTTGGACAGCCCACGAATTTTATCAAATTTGAAGCCTGTTTACAGCAACTGTGAAATAAGATATGACTGGACATCTTATGGGACTCGTGTTCCTCAATACCCGACCATATCTCATAAACATTTATTGTACAGGTGGCCCAGTGATGATACTAAAACTTCCATTCAATTGCAAGTTTTTTCTACTATATATATGATAATTTTGCTTTGATTTTGTAATCACTTACGTACATTTAAGTTGTATTTTTACGCTTGTAAAATTTCGTTTCACAGTGGAAACTTCTTGGTGCGCAAATTTTTATAGAAATGTGTATGCAATTTCAAAAGATTTTAAAGTTTAATCAAAATTCCACTGGATAAAACTTTTAATTGTCCTAACATACAGTAATACAATATAATTCATAATATTGATACTTATAAAATTTAAAAATATGACGAGTTTTTACATTATAAAGGAATAAAATTAGAAGATACACGGGGAGAGTATTCGAAACAGTTACCTATATTATTTTTGCCTTATGTTCTTCTTAATAATTTAATTTCTTCTAATGGGACTGATAGAAATGGAATTGTAATGTTGTAAGGTAGGAACAAAATATATACATATTACTGCAATCTCTCTAAAGTAATGTGTAGAAATACAAACTTGTGTTTGTAAAAAGATGTTAGCTTATCATGTCTTTGTAACTAATGATTTCACACATTAATTACAATTACCATTTTTAAGTTTAAATTTTACACTGACAGAAACTTTTGTTCCTAATGTTTTGTCTAATGTAGATTAATTATGTGCTTTATTTTCTCGTTCTCCATCTCCACTTCTAAGATTAATTGCTGAAGTCAAATATGAAACCTAAATGTGTATAATATTTCAAATGCAATTAAATAAATAAATGTGATTAAATTTTTTTTACAAAAAACAATATTTTTTTTCAAATATATAGTATAATGAAATAATCTAAATTATAAAATTTTTTAGAGAGAACAGTTAACTAAAAAAAAAGGAACAAAATAGAAGCAAAATATGAATTTTGACTTATGGCGAAAGATTAATATAAAATTTGAACTAATTGTTTCATAAAATTTAAAATAAAATGAATCTTCTGTCTAAATAACTGCAGTCTAAATAAATGCAATTGCTTCGTAAAAAAAATTAAGATTTTAAAATTACTTTTATGTCTTTACTAATTTTGCAAAGGGCAAGCCAAAAATAAACATTTGCAATTTCCTTTCCAAGGTTTGGCAACAGCGCTAGTATCCAGGGCTGAATGAAGGGTAATGGCAACAATGGGATTCACACAGATAATCTACACATTACCCCCTAATAGACATTCGTTAAAGTCAAAATAAGGCATTTGCGGCGTAATAGCGACGCTTTTTTTACGTTTATATTTTAAATAGGGCATTACTTTCTTTATTTTTTGATACCTTAAGAAACAAGTAAATACAATAGTATAGTCGACACACAATTTTAATTTTATCAATCATCATCAATCAACTGATAAAATTATAATACAAAGAATCAAACTTTACATAATATTAAGCATTAAAGCGTTTCTCAAATCCGTGGGTCGCGCCTCCCTTTGGGGGGCGTGATATCTCGAGGAGAGTGTGAGCGTATTGAAAAGTTGAAAACAAATGATTATTTCATAAATTAATTTACTAGTAAACAAATAAAATACTTTCTGATACAAACAAAATATAAAATACACATTTACACTAATATAATACACTTATAAATGTATCAGTACTGTACAATATATTTTATTAACATGATGTTTATAATTGATGTTTAATAATACTAAGTGAAGAACAAATTTGAAAATTATTAGTGACCCCATGGGCTTGTATGAACATTTATCTTGATAATTTGTGTGGCTTATAATTAATTCCTTAACTGCCGAATTAACAGTTACGCTATTCCGCTTCCCCAATGCCACCGTTTCCATGTAGACGAACGTATTTGGATGTTATTTTTAAGAGGGGGGGAGGAGGGATAAACGGTATAAATAAGCTTAAAAATCTTCTGAAATAAATAAATCTTTCATAAAAAAACTGTCAAGGTCTTTTTTTATTGCATTCCAAAGCCTTCAGAATGATTTTTATGGACAGCACTGCACAGAAAGATCGTACTTCAGAAAAAGACGTATATATATACGTATAGAAATTTAAGTTTTGACTGAGCGAGACGTTTATATGCGTCGGCTGGACAAAAATAGGTTATAGTTGTATATATATTATATATTATATATGTCAAAGTATATATATTATTGATATATAATATATATTGTATATTGTAGCACAGTGTCAAGTATAGTTTTTTTAATTCAATTCATTGTTATTGTATGGAGGGCTCGATGAAAATGATGATTGAATAATGGGCCACATACATTGAAAGTTTTCAAAGCAATGGATTGAGCCCCTCCTCACGTGGTGCTGATAATCTCTTAACAGGGGGCGCGGCATATCGGAAAGACGTGTATATACGTTCAGGAAAATTAATACTTTGACTGGAGCGAGACGTTTATATACGTCGGTGGCACAAAAATAGGTTATAGTCGTATATATTGTAAAGCTTTAGTGTCAAAGTATATTATTGAATTGAATTCATTGTTATTGTATGGTGGGGCGCGATGAAATGACTTTATATATCATGGATAATTGTATATTGACTTTACGAGTGAACGAGATCATGGACCACTTAGCTTCTCAAATATTGAAATTAGCGACAACAAAACGTGGGTGCGATTTCATATATCATAGTCATATTGCTATTTTACGTGTAAATATTTTAGAATAAATTATGACGAACAGACGTTTAATCACGTCGGTGGCACAAAAAATAGGTTACAAGCATATAAATTGTAGTTGTATGTCAAAAAGCATAGTAATATTTTCAGAACTGAATTCATTGTTATTGTATGGTGGGGGCGCGATGAAAATGATGATTGTATAGTGAGTTACGTATATATTGAAAGTTTTGAGAAGCAATTGTGCTGTACACAAAGTAGCGTTTCTCAAACTGTGTGGTGAGCCCTCCTTACCGTGGGTGCGATACCTAACAGGGCGCGGGCATATCGGAAAGACGTATATACGTTCAGAAAATTAATACTTTGACTGAAGCTGAGACGTTTATATACGTCGCGGCACAAAATAGGTTATAGTCGCATATATATTGTAGCCAGCTTTTAGTGTCAAAGAATTTGTACGGAATATAATTAACCCTTAACTGGCGATTAAAAGCTGCGTTCGCTTCCCAATGCTACCGTTTTCCAAGTAGGCTCGAGTACGTAATGTATTTGGGGGGATAGAAAGGAAGAAACAAACAAACCCTCTGAAATAAGGACAGCCTTCTTAAACACTGTCAAGGTCATTGTATTGGTTTCAAAGCCTTCGGAATAATTGTGATAGCAGTGCACAGAAAAATCGTACTTCGAAAAGACATATATACATTCAGGGCTAATACTATGGCCGGGCGGACCTTTATATCCGCCAGTGGCACTTAAGAGGTTTAAGCATATTGTAGCTTTAACGTCAAAGTTTTGTATTATTTAATTCAAAACATTGTTATCTATATAGTGGAGGGGCGTGATAAAAATTATGATTGAATATTGAAATGATTGATTGATTGATTCATATGATTGAATGATTGAATCTCAAATATTGAAAGTTTGAGAAGCACTACGACAATGTGAATATTGCCTCGATAAAATCGGGAAGCACTTGAATCTGCAATTTACGGAACAAATCAGTTAATCTGTAGATTAGTTGGATAATCTGCACATTAACAGCTTCCATGCTGTGAGAGTAACATATATATTGAACTAAATTTAACAACTTCATGAATTTTGGATTAGTTTTTATTTACAATATATAATGTTATAAATATACACACACACATATATATATATGACATGTTTTAAGCCAGAATCTGACTTAATTTTAAAAAGGAACTTTATCAATTATTTCTACATCTCTTCTTACGCTTAGAGCAGAGAGGAAAAATTACGCCACGGGTCGTTCTAAGTGGGTTAACACTTAAAACACAGATGCGGTAAGTGTCCTCTGATTTTATGGTTGTACTTGGAAGTTAATGCTAACATATTGGGCTATTAAATCTAAGATCTGCTGGAATTAGACATGATTATTGGCTAGGCCA
>BMAU01003132.1:0-152500 GCA_019973935.1 Trichonephila clavipes
TATTGTTATGATATCATGAAAGTACAATCAAGGGTACAAAAATTTAAAAGATATTAAATGAAAACACCAAAATCAGTGATTGACCTTCTCCGACATTGTGATCTATAGCAGACATTGAAGTACGGCTGAGGAAAGATTTTATTATTTAGGTCGTCTTCAAACTGCCATCCTTCAATTTTACTAGTCAGACAAAAATGTAATTCTGAATCGGGCAGATCATTAATTTTCTTTTATATTGGGTGTAATATTTTTTTTACAAAATAAATATTTTTTTGTATTTCTTTTATATGAAATTTTTCAAAATAATTTGATTTTGACGAATTTTCAAACACAGAACGCTTTTTCTCATATCATTAGCATTCCCGAGTAATTTAAATTATTAGATTCTCAAAAGCGTATTTTTTTTTAGGGGGAAATTCCTCAAAGTTTTACTTTAAAATCATATAGCTTAACAAATCCTCAAAATGATTAAACGAAACATTTTTTTTCTTCTGTGTTAAGCTACTATATCTATATTTTATTGAAGACTGAACAATTTTCACATTTAAGTTGAAAGATCACTTTTGTTAGAGTTTTTCTTCCAATAATCTTTTTGAGACTTTACTTACCTAGTTTCTTTGCATCTTTAATTACTTAAATTTACTGTAGTTCATTACCATGTGCGAAATGTAAAAGTTTTTTTCACTTAAGTTTAAATTAACTTATGAGGATTTAAAAACAAAGCTTCAGTAAAATGTTTTTTGTCCATCATGTGATTTTTTTTTCTGCCAAAGAATAACGTAAACCAAACGGCGAAAGCTACTTTTAGGAATGTCCAGAGATGGATATAGTATAAATGAAAATGTGTTTCGGTGGGTCAAGGCTCTTTATCATTGATCGTCAAGTGGTCTTCACCAAAGTATGACGTATGCTCCTAAAACGCTGGGATTGCTCTCTTTGATGGTGAGATTACGTCATAATTTAGGTATATAAACTAGATATTCTAAGCTTCATATTTATAGTTTGTGTGGATTGACCAAAAATGTCTATTGATTTCGATGAAGTCAAAGTCAATGAATGATGACTCTTCGATTGTGAAATAATATCATAATAATTTATTTTTAATACCTACGTATTCTAAGCTTTATATTTATAGTTAGTGTGAATTGCCTCCGAAGTCTAAGGAATTCTGTCATGCATAAAACCAACTTTAAAAGTAAATTACTCATTTATTTGAACTAAACTCAGTGGTACAACAGCCCATGAAAGCTAAAGCCTACTGTGCCTATCTCCGGTTACGTGACACTAGGCACTGGGGTGCATGTGCAGATGTTTCGACAAAGTGATCAACCTGACTTAAAACTCTCGTTTAGTTCTCAAGCAAGCTTAGTACTCATTTATCGAACCACTAAACGGATGAAAAGCTCAGTTGACCTTGCCCAACTTGGGACTTGAATCCGAGACCTGTGGGGAGTGAAAGAGCGATACACTATTACTCATGCACTTGACTACTCATTTATTTAAATAGATTTTTTGCCATTAATGTTTAGGAAATTTTGTATACGAATGGTGCTACCATGTTTAAAAAGATATGTATGTTTGAAAATAGTAAAAAATTTATATTTTTTTTATCCATAATCCAAAAATATAAAATTAACCTGGAAGAAATTAAGCTTACTACACTAAAGAAAATATCTTCTTTTTCTGTAATGGAGCTACGCATTGGTATTTAACCTTTGAAGACCTAGTACACTCCCCAGCAGATGATATCACTTTTTAGTGCGACATCATGCAGGCAATACCAGTTACCGAAAGCAATTTTGACACCCAGTTTCCTCCCTACAGGGAAGCACCTGAGTTCTGGTGATGCGAAACCATACTTAGGATTTTTTTAAATTTTGCCGGGGGTACCCAAGCCAAACAGGCACTCAATGAGTTTTTTACATGCCGTATAATCATACGAAATGTCTGCTGTCAATTTTCTGCACCATGAAAAATCCACCGACTTAGGCCGGAGTCGAACCCGCAAGTTTGGTTGCAGAAGGCCGGCGACAAATCAACCACGCCTCCCAGCCGGCCTGAAGAAAATATTAAAACAATTCACATTATGAGAGAGACTTTCTCAAGTGCTTCATGAGAGGAAATTAAGTGGGAATAAAACTGACAAAAATTGCAATCGATAGTTGGACTCTTTCCAAATAATAAGCAGCGTCTAGGAACTATTATTTTAGTTGTCGTACAACAGGCAATTGCCATGAAGAAAGATATGATTATTAAATATTTTTAAAAAATCAGTATAACTTACTTTCACAAAGAATTCCCAGGCGTATTCATTTCATTTTTAATAACAAATTTTCCATTCCAAGTTCTGAAATAGTTTATCTTCTTTTCAAAATTCTCTTAAAAATAAATCTTACTTGCAATAAATTTTATTCCTTTGTCGTAGAAACTATTTTCTAATGTAGGAAATATCATGAAAGGAGGGGGAGGAGGAGGAGGAGGGGGCTTAAATTTATAATCTCCACTGTATTTTTGATTCTGTGCCTTCTCTCAAAAACCATATTTTTAGTGAAGTTTTCTTTAAGATGTCATGAGACGAAAACTATTTGAAATTAAGTAACGGGTAAGTAGAAGATATGTGATAAAACTTTTCGTACAATAAAAACCTGTAAACAAGCATTAATATTTTTGGTGCTGTCACATTACTGAGAGTTACCTGCTTATTTTATTTCATTCAATTGTCCCCAAATAAAATTTTCTTTCTTTTGCTCTTAAAATTTTCTTCTATACATGAATGAAACTTATATTCCAATGAATGGTATCAGTAGAAACAATAATTATTTGGTGCTTTTTACGAATCCCTTTAGAGGAAAATTTGAATATAGAAGTTAATACGTAGTATGATCCAAAAGCTCGGAAACAAAGTGTATAAAACTTTACCCTGAATTATTCACAGCACCGAAGCTTATCCACCTTCAAAGTAATCCCGTTGGTTGACGATACATTTCTGCCAGTGTTCGTATAACTTCTGGCAAATAATTTGAAACTATTTTTCGCAGTCTCTGCGATGCTACTTTCACTTCATCTGATGACACAAAGTGACGCCCCTGTAAATGTTTTTTCATTGATGGGAACAGGCAAATGCCACACGGGGGAAATCTGAGGAATAATGAAGATGTGGAACCCCCTCTTATTTGTTGTGAGGAACTTTTTACCAATTGGGATCGATGTGGGGGGATGCATTGTCATTCAGAAGTTAACCAGTTGTCACAGTGCTTAGCCATTTGTTCCAGTGTTTGGCGACGATCTTTTCGAACACATTCAGACACCAACGCAACATTTTTCGCGTTTCGTCAAGTTGAAGGTTACCCAACGCATTCTTTGTATTCGATGGATACTCAGCCCCCTTTAAAACGCCGATGCCATTCGTAAACTTTGGATCTCGTCATGGTAGGTTCCCCATACACCTTTTTTAGCATTTACAATGTCTCCATCGTTGGTTTGCTTAAGCGTTGACAGAAATTAATGTTCAACGCTGTTCCAGAAATGCCGTCTTTCTTAGATCGCGGGATAAAGGTAACCATTCTTGGAAGATAACAGCTGCGCGGGTGGTTCTCTCACATGGTATGGACTAAACCAACCTGGCCAGGTAGGGGGGGGGGTTAAGATAATCCATTTCAAGTGGTTTAATTTTAGGCTCTTGCTTTCATCAGCAATGGCCACAGTCCACAAACTTATGGATAGTACGACGTTTAAATCTAATAATTCAAGAACTTAAACAGTATACTAAATGCCAGGTAGCTAAAAAAGTTCGATTAAACTTTAACAAATCATAAAAAAGAGGAATATATATATATAAACTCAAACTCAGTGGCGCAACAGCTGAAGAGGGCCAGGGCCTAATGTCCCTATTCCAGTATCCGTGACCATTGGGCGTTAAGGTGCATTAGCAGATGTCCTGATCAAGTGGTCAGTCTGAAGCGAGAGAGACCCCCCAGTGCTTAAGTCCCCCAAGCAAGCCTTGCCCAGCCTAGGAATAGAACCCGGACATGTGGAGTGGAAGCGTGACACGCTACCACTCGACCAACGGCCCTTATATATATATATATATATATATATATATATATATATATATATATATATATATATATATATATATATATATATATATATATATATATATATATATATATATATATATATATATATATATATATATATATATATATATATTATTACCTCAGGGTGGTCCAGCTAGTAATTGTTTAGCGAACCTATATTTACATTTTTTTGAAATAGATCATGTTATAAATGATTCTTACTTAATTTATCGTTATATAGATGATATAATAATTTTTGGTAAAAATAGTGAATACAAACCAAATATTACATTCTACCCTGATTATCTCAAGCTCCTTAAAAACTAACTTCAACTCTAATAGGGTGGAATTCTTGGATTTAGACTTGCATCTTATTAACAATAATGTAGTCAGTAACATTTTTGACAAAAGAGATTCGTTTAAGTTCCATATAATTAAAATTCCTGTATGGAACAGTAATTTTCATATATCAATTTACAGAAATATCTCATTTTGAATTTTTTATTTAGAAATGATAACTTAACTACCCACAAAATAGATAAATACAATAATATAAAATTTTTTTTAATGTTGTTTAGATCATGAATACCCTTTTAATTTCTTAAGAACTTATATTCATCACAAATACATCAACCGTCTTGCTACTTGAATTCCAAATCCACCACACAACAATAGGTTTTCAAAGTCAGCATGTTAGTGGTCTTGCTGTGAAGATTATATCATAACACTCATATCACAGTTTACATTTTTTCCACACACATCTTAAACATCTTACACATTTTTGACAACCAACCAAATTAGAGCCTAGCAAATTTACATTTTTGACAATCAACCAATTCAAATTTTACCATATTTGATTGTCGTCATTCTATACTTGTCTTTGCTGGCTGGTTTAAAAGTCAGCTCAAAAGATGTGTTTATGTTTTTTCGAATTTTTTAACTTGGTGAATAATTGACTTTCATTAATGGCAAGATGCTTGTTTCTCTTCGTAAAAGCTTTGTGAGTAAAGAAATTTTGTTAAATTATTTTTTTGAAAGATACTTTTCTTATGTAATTGTTCTAGTATTTTTCTACTTTTCTTACATAATTATTTTGTGATTTTTCTGCATTAAGAGTTTGGGAGAGTTTGTTACATAATAGTAGTGATTGGTTTTATCATGCTCTCTGTGTTATACTTTCTCTGAAGCTTTGTTTATTTTATTTGGTTTTCCTACCGAGTTGCAAAGGGGGAAGGTTGGCGCCTTCAAACTAGTTTAACCCCACTTATTCGGTCCTAAGTCCGAAATTGCTTTCTGACTCGCTAGGTTCTTCTTTTTTGTAGTTCTTTTATTTCTCTATAATTTTGTTCTTCATGTTCAGCTTTCATATTTTTATTACGTAATTTCTTGTTATGTTCTTTATCTATTATTTCTTGTTTTTGATAAATAATACATATTTCTTTTTTATTATATATATATATATATATATGGAGGGCACTTGTCAGGAATTGGCTGGCATACAGATTATGATTAATTATAGATTTAATTGCTCAAAACTATTTATAACATATACAGGAGGCTTTTAGTTCAGTTCGTCATTAATCGTCTTCGTCTTTAACGTCTTAAATGGCATTTTGCTTCCGTCTTTCTCAATCCGTCATCTCATCCATGCCTACGTCTTTCTTCAATGGCATCGTACCTCCTTTTTAATTGCGTCGGCGCCCTTCAAAGTCGTGGTAGAAAGTGCGTCTACAGACAGACAGGCTCCCCAAACACTTAGCATACTCCTAGCAGTTAGTAGTCTGCCTTGTAAATAGCCGCCGACACCACCATATATATACACTGGTGTGCAAAAATTAAGGACGAGACGGTTTTTTCAATATAACTTTGTACAAAAGCTTTCCAAATCAACACATTTTATACCGTAAGATCTCCAATACGTAAGGACATGTGTAATATGTAAGCAAAACTTACTAAAAGAGAAATCAGAGGGATAAAAAGAAGCTTGATTGAAAAAGTAGCATGGAGCGCAATGCGACTGAAGGCCGAAACATTCCTGTGATGGGTGTGCAGCAAGAAACATCCGGTCTTTAGTAGGGGATATGATCTCCTCTGACTGTTAGGCAGGTTTCACAGCGTCTGCCCATGCTGATAATGAGGGTGTCAATGAGTTGTTGAGGCATTGCTGCCCATTCGTCTTGAAGCGCCAATCGAAGCTCCCGAATCGTTACTGGTGGTAAGGTACGAGCTGCCAAGCGTCTGCCTAGAAAATCTCATACATGCTCGATGGAATTGAGATCCAAAGATCGTGCCGGCCAATACATACGTTCAATATCCTCACTCTCTAAGAGCTGTTCGGCAGCTACTGTGCGATGACATGGTGCATTGTCGTCCATGAAAAGGAACTGCAGACCCATAGAGCTCTAAAAAGACGCACATATGGAAGAAGAATCTCGTTACACTAACGGGTCCCGTTGACTGAACCTGCGTCGAAGATGTGAAGGTCTGTACGACTACCAAGCATGATGCCTCCCCAATTGAGAACACCGCGACCTCCATACCTGTCCCTTTCAATGATGTTCGAGGGATGATTGCGGCTTCTCCGCTCTCTCCAGATGAGTATGCGATGAGAATCGCTACTCAAACTGAATCTGCTCTCATCTGTAAAGAATACTCGTTCCCATTCATTGTCTCTCCAATTCCGGTGTTCCCGGCACCACAGAGAACGCCTTCTCCGATGGGCAGGCGTTAAAGGTACACACCATACATGGCGTCGTGCAAACAGACCACCACCGTGCAGTCTTCTGGCCACGGTAAAACGCGATATCGGTCGTCCAGTCTCCTGTGTCGTGTGTCTAGCGATTTCTCCCGCTGTCTGCTGCCTGTTTCTTCTGGCCTGTAAGACAATGTACCGGTCATCTGCGGGTGTGGTTCCTCGTGGACGACCACTACTGAACCCCGGATAGCTGTTCCTGTAGTTTGAAATTGTCTCCAAAGTCGTAAAACGATGCTGTGAGCAATTCCGAACTTTGCAGCCACACTTGTCACACTGCGGCCTTCCTCCAACTTCCCAATGATTCGACCTCGGGTAAAATCATCCAGATGTCGTCTAACAGATTGATTATTCGCCATTTCTCGCTGAGGCAGCAATTCGGTGTGATTTTAACTGCTATACGGTGTGCAATCTCTTTGCCAGAAATACTGATCTTACACCGACAACATGCTTTATACTACTCCGGTGACACCCCCATTACGTCTACCTGCATATCTGCGCATGTGCTACCGTACATCACCTTACTTAATCTCCTGATTGGTCTTTCTGTCCGCTCTGCCTCTTCGTTCAGCTGATATGCTAATTTTTCGACTTCGTCCTTAATTTTTGCACACCAGTGTTTTATATATATATATATATATATATATATATATATATATATATATATATATATATATATATATACTTTGTCAATCTAATAAAGCGATTACTATTGACAAACTTTGGTGAGGGTGGAGTGATTAGTCGAGGTTGGAAGATCCCATAGCCACCATATTCAGACGATCACTTTCAGGTCGGTTTCTGGTTGTGAGACTATTTGAAATCACCTGTATAACGTACCTATTTGTATAATCACCACGACTACATTGGCTTAACTCAAATAATCTATTTGGCGTGAGGGCTTTTATAATTCATTCCTATATATTGTGTTATGCATTACGAAATGATATATGACTGGTGTTGTGAGCCGCCTTATCTTTGTCGGTCCATGCAGTGGAGGTCATGTTGAACAATTGATATTGCAAGAATAAATGAATAGATTATTCTGTTTTTTTTTTGAGTTTGGGCTTCGAATTGTCAGTGCCCACCACCAGTGGTACTTTTAACTAAACATGTTTCTGCCATTTAGAAGAAAATCTAACTTTCTTGTGAACTATTTCGTGCACCCGCTCTTCTTTTCTTACGAATTTTCAAAGATTTAGCTCACCCTATATAAAAAATGCTTTTAAAAACATCAAATCTTAATATAACTATTTATGATTTCTTATATAAGAAGTATATATAAAGTATTATTATATTGAGAAAAACTTGAAATACAGTTAAAATTATTGATGGATTCAATATGCTGTATATTTTTCATTAGGTATAATACGTGCAATATCAAAAAGGAACTTATGCTTAAAAACTATTTTGTTTGAATTAACACTAGATTGCCCAAAGGAAGTCATTTTACTTGGTTTTTAATTTCAATTAGAAAAAAATTACTTAATAATGAACAATTTCTTAGAAATTTTTAGAATATATTTTTTTTTCGAAGGGAAGAAAATATTTTTTTACTGTTAATATTTACTAATAAGTTATTATGTAACTGAATAATATAAAAAAAATATTAAATTTATTTTAAACAAACTTTTTTACACTTTAGTCATTCTTTCAGAATGCAATCTTTTAGACAGCTTTTGGGTAATATAGGTATATACTAAGTTTCAGTTTTTCTAATGTTAATTGGACACATTTTTTTATTTAAAACTTTGAAGTCTTTAAACAGCAGTTATTTAATATTTTGTTAAAAAAATATTTTATAGCACTTTTATTTATTTTTATTTTTTGAATTCTGAAGAAGGTAATCTGTATTTGTACTGGCTAGCATTAGTAAGACTAAAAATATCAGGAAGCATTTGCAAGACTCTCTCTCTCTCTCTCTGAAAGATTTAGAAATAAGTTTTTGTTCAGATAAGTCTGCATTTTGCACTGTAAGAAAAAGAAGAAAGCCACTTCATGTTATGAGATTTTTTTTATCTCTGTATTTTTAGTCATTTGTGTTAATTATACAAAATGTAGCACTGAATAAATTGGATTAAATATGCCCCGTGGAATACATTTTGCTTTAAACATTGCAAATAAACAGTTAATAATAGTAATATTCTGGGACGGCTGAAGTTGCCTTCCAAGCTAATCATAGTCAAAAATAATCTAGAAAAATATTTTTCATATTTCATATTATCTCAAAGTCTTCGATGAGAATATCATGCCATATATGATCTTTCTCAATGAAAAATGGACGGTTCAGCGACTTCATAACATATACATTACACCAGCTTACAGTACACTGCATATGCTTATACACGCATATGCAGTGGTCATCAACGCATGGAATAAAATGTGATTCATGATTGAAGAATTTCCATTTTTAATCGGATACATGATTTAAACATAACGATAAATTCCTACTATATGTCTATGTTGAAAATTCAATAGTAAGTGTGTGACGAATCTATACGCGTTCTCTCACTAATCCTCTTGGGAAATCTTTGGGCTAGCATTCGCATTTAATTCACAGCCATCCCTTTCAAGAAGAAACCGTAATACTCAGATTAGTTCGACTATATAAAGCCAGAGTTTTGTAATTCTAGAGGATGCGATAGAAAGCAGCTATATTCGCTACGCCGGTAAGGTTGAAGAAGATTTACTATCGCGTGTAAGGATTAAGAATGGTGTTTTGCCACTGTGTTGAATTTGAGGTTAGAAATCAACAATATATTACCTTGAGTTAAATAAGTTGATTCCGCATATTTGCTTAGTAACCATTGCTTTCTACGTGCTACTCATTTGACATTCACTTTGAGAATAGATTGTTATTGGTTAGTTTTTTTGACTAAATATAACTAATTGTAAATTCTCTGGATCTGCTTTCATTCCTTCCACACCCTTTGGTAGGCAAGACAGTGAGAGAGAAACTTCGGAAAAAAGTTTCTCACAAGTGCTTTGGTGAAACTCCACTCATGATTCTGCTTCAGTCAATCATCTTCGAATGTTTTTTTTACACACCTGATGTGCAACAATACCCATCACGTGTCCATTTTGTGATTTCGCTACTTTCACATTTATTTGTGTTATTTGAGCACGCTGTGACTTCGTAATGGCTAATACTTCCTTCTTTGCTCCTCAACTGTTACATTTCTCTGTCAAAAGTAGAGCTGCATAAGGTACTGGTGTGGTTAAATACGTCTCAAAATTCATATTTTAGCGACGTATGGAATCTTGGTGATTGAAGTGTTGGCTCAAATGCCTTCATAGTCATCAATCAAATTTAAAAATAATGAGATCCGTTGTCACTAATTCTTGTGGTGATTCGTATGACGACATTAAAAAAAACAGTTAATAATTTTAACAGCCTATTTGTCTGAGTCTTTATGGTCTTTTTTTATATCCGTCAACTGTTCATACTACCTACGGGTATGACTTTGAGATAATTATATTCATAATATCATGCTTTTAAATTCACAACTATGTTTGCAATATAGTGCAAATTAATGTGCCTTTAACGTGCCCCTGCTGCGCTTCTCAAATGAGCTATTGAGTCTCAAAAGTGCCAAACGTTTTATAAGGTAAAGACACATAATGTTATCATACAATGATCAATAATTTACTCCATCACTAGTCTCTTTATACCTTAAACCTGTGAATGCATTTGCATTAAAAATATGTGTGTTTTTCATCAATATAGGTCATAAAAATTGTTTTTTCACATATAAAAATTATGTTTTTGTAAATATTTATATGAATGTTTGTGTATAAAAAATTTTACTTTCTGCTTTTATTTATATTCACCATTTTTTGATTATTTTTTTTGAAAAAAAAAATTAATGTAAGTGATAATATAAATGAATTCTCTTCATTTTGGAAATTGCTAATTAAATGAGAAAACGTCTTTATTGAAGTACTGATGTTTGTAAACTACTTTTAAAATGTATGAAATAGCCCATTTTCATTTAACCCAGTTTATGAAACTCTCTTCACAATCTATTGCATTTTTCTCAATTATATTCGAATTTTTCATATATTACTGTTCCTTTTTCGTGTTTTTGAGAAATTCTAATTTTACAGAGCAGAAAGAAAACTTTTTATTTGTACAGAAAATATACCTTACATCCATGGGGATACAAAACAACTTACAAACCAGACTGAATTCCTAGGGACACTATGAAATTACATGAAATAAAATTGTAAAGCACTCTTTGAATGCGATATAGTTTTCTCTTGAAGACTGATCTTGTGAATACGCGTGAAGTGAATAATAATGAAGCCGCTACATTAGTATTAAAGAAAAGAAAGGAAAAAGGAAAAACCGCCATGAATGATAAGCAGATTTGATGTTCGATTTTTGAGACTTGTCACACCCCGAAAGTGGCAGTTGTAGTTTAGGTCATTGAAAAAACATACATTATTATAAAGATAGCTACTTTTTATTTATGACTGATTAACTTATGATTATATATATATAATCAAAGTTTAATAAGCGTGGGAGAAACTCTAATTAGTTTCCAAATCTAAGCTCATAAGATTATCAAACAGATACTTATCTCTTGATCCACTTGTAGATCACTTGTTAAGATTTACTTAAACTGATTCAATCCTCTTTAAATCAGCATCCCTATTTTTTTCCACTTCTCCAATCGGTAGTTATAGCTTGAATGATAACTTAACCCGGGGTCACTCGCGCCTGTTTTTGCTACCGTCGTTGCTCGTGGGGTGCAGAGAACACCCCAAACTTTTAACACGTGTATTTAAGTATGGAAAAAAAGTATATTGTGTTATATATTTATAAAGTACAATTTTTTTTGTATTATACAAATAAAATTATTAAATTTATTGCATAACAAAGAGACTAACATTATATTTTAATCTAAACATACAAAACTTTCATTTTAAAATACATAATTTTGCATTTTTTCCAAAACCATAAGTAAAATGTATGTACCATTAATAAACATAACCTACAATTAATGATAAGGATAGTAGAAAGTAGCAAAAAAATATTTTAATCATTTTCCAAACATTCAGACCAGACTGTTTGCATGTACTCAACTGCTCGGGGGGAGTTCTCAGCACCCCAGGTAAAATGTTGAAAGTTGTTACGTTCCAATCATCCGAGCGATAGTGATTGCATCCGGCCTGAAGGTTCAACGACCTAAAATGTACAGCCACAGAAAAAATCGTGATTCAGCGCATTCTTTTTGGAATCGTAGGATGCCTTTCTTGTTTCTGGGGTGTACAGAACACCCCGCTTGAATGACCGCTGGTTAAGGACGAACGATTAACGACTAATTGCTCACGATTCACAAATAACGATCCACGATTAACTTTAACGTACCCCTTTGCCATGACTTAAATAGCATTTACATTAGCACTGATCCAGTCATCTCTATGTAAGGCGGTTTTAAACTCAAACAACAGTTAAAGAATAATTTCCTCTAGAGGATTAATAGGACAGCGGATAGAACCCGTAACAGATTGAATGGGTCAAAGTTATATACCCTTTGTAACCGCTTCTTCTTTACGAGATACTTCGAAGAATATCAACATTTTAATACTCTGAAAATATATTTTTTTATTGCTTTCAAATGGTGCTTTTAAAAAATATATATAGGGATGTTTCAAGCGGAATATAAAAAAAAATTATGTTAAAAGAGTCATCCGTAGTTGAATTACTCATGATTAAAAGTATCACCCCCAGTCCCTTTCTTATAGTTATTTTTATTGTACAAGATAAATATAGTAATCGAACGTATACTTATACCTACTTTTAAATACTTTCCAATTTTTCTTTGATAATTTGAGAAAAAAAATCCGATAAAACTAAATTAAAATATTTCAAATGTGTACAACTTGAATAAAGGGAGAAAATCACAGATACTTTTCGCTAACATTACAGGAATACTATTTGAACTTTCATATTTTTCTCAAATTAATGTAGTTTTAATGTCCTTAGATGAGCAGCGTGTTGGACTTTCTTGAGCTTATGTCTTTTTGATAGGGTACTTTGTGTCTTGCGGTACACTTGTGGCTTCCTATTTTTTTATGGAGTTAAGGATTAAGGCCTATGGGAATAGGCCCTCAGAATACGTGACCTTAGGCCCTGAGGTACATGAGCAAATGTTCCGGTCTGGTGGTCAGTCCGACGCGAAACCCCCAGTGTTAGGCTCTGAAGCAAGTTTAATACTCATTTATCGACCCAATTGTTCCTTTCACACAAGTAAGAACAAATTCACGGTATACATACCTTGCACTGGAGGAGCTATCTTAAAAAAAGTACAGAGGAGGCGTAGTCATTTGTTTATATTCCCATCAGTTTTATTTTTCATATTTTAAGGTTAAAATGAAAGTAGTCGATTTAAATTTTTAATTTCTTTCAAATTTTCATTTATTTTGTCCTGTTGAAAATTCAAACTTTGGTTTGTAACGAAGCTTTCACATTTTTTTCTTTTTAGATAAGCTTTGCTTATAACCTTTTTATTTTCTTATTTATTTTTTTGATAGCACAAAATAAAGTAGAATAATTAGAGTAAATATTTCCTTTCCTATGTATCGCATGTTTTCAGAGAAGTACAACATCCTTATTTTAAAAAAGGACATTAAACTTTTTTAGACAGTACCAATCTACTGTTTCGAAGAACATTTTGATTATCTATGTCACATTAAAAAATATGAAATGAATTTATTTAACATGCAACAATATAGTTCCTTTATTTTACAGCTTCCATCGATCAATTCAGAATCTCTTAATGCTATTTGTATTTGTTTCACATTATGATTGTGATATTCAGTTTTTACATCTTGTAAAAAATAATTATTTTGAGCTGTGAAACATTGAAACGATTTAACAAGTTTAACAACGAGAAACTCTTTGAAATAATGATAATTACTAACTTTTTTGGACTTAACATTTAAAAAAACAAGTAAACAGATAATGATAAGGAAATTGACACGTTAATTACACTTCTAACAAATCGAAACTCAATTCATTACGGTATCGGCTTTAACTTCCCGTAACACCATTAATTTTGTTGATCCCAAACCGTGTGAATTATAATCTTTAATCAATGAGGTTATGTATCGATAAACTTTCTACTCGTAAGAAATTTTCTCGTTGCTTGTCATTATCTGTTATCATCTCTCCAATTGATGTTATTTGAGATGATAATTGATAATGATGATGGATGATAGTAATAAATATAATAGAAAATAAATTGTATGTAGTTCATAGTTCAGCTTTCAGAAATATACACTGCTGGACAATTGCTAAGGACGGATAACACTATCATCCATAGCAACCACAAAATGAAAGGAAGCAAAATGTGGAAAATTAGAATAAGTGCGGGATATTAGTAAGAAGAAGTATGAGTATGCAATTTTTTTTTCCACGTCTGTTCATCACGTGATAGCGTTCATAAGAGCTTTAAAGGTTTTGACGCGTGTGGACAGTTGTTGATTCTAGTTAAAGTTTTACAGGAAAGTATTTAATAGACGAACTTAAAATTTTTGGCATGTCTTCCCGACATCACATACATGATTTTATGCGTGGCCGAATTATTGGAAAGATCGAAAAAGGACGAAAAATAACAGATGTTGCCAGGGAGTTCGACATCGCTCACAGCGTTGTTTCACGGCTGGTGAAGTCATTTAAAACTACTGGAATGTGTAGTAGACGGCATGGGGGAGGTCGTGTTAGAAGTACGACGCCTGCAGAAGACAGATATATCGTCCTATCAGCAAAACGGAAAAGGCGCACCACAGCTCAGCAGGTGGCAAATCAGTTTCTTGCTGCCTCAGGAAAGCAGATCTCCCGAAAAACTGTTGCCAGACGTTTGAGGGGAGGAGGACTATACGCACGCAGACCTGTTGTGTGTGTCCCATTGACCAGACAGCACCGTACTGCCCGTTTGCAATGGTGTCGTGAGCATCACAATTGGACTGAACAGGACTGGGCATGCGTACTATTCTCAGATGAGAGTAGGTTCAGTCTGTCATCGGATTGTAGACGCCAACTGATCTGGCGCGAGAGTGGTACTGCTTATCGTCCAGAAAATATCCAGGAAAAGGACCGATATCCGACATGCAGTATCATGGTGTGGGCCGGCATCATGATCAATGGCCGCACGCGCCTACATGTGTTTGCGAATGGGACTATGACGGGCCAACGATACATTGATGAAGTTCTACTTCCTCGTGTTCGTCTTTTCCGTGGTGCTGTCGGTGATAAATTTGTTTTTATGGACGACAACGCACCCGTCATCGAACACTCGCTGTTCAGGATTGTCTAGACTGCGAGGGTATTCAACGTCTCGTATGGCCAGCGCGTTCTCCAGATCTAAACCCCATTGAAAATGTGTGGGATGCTTTGGGGAGGCAAGTTGCTGGTCGAAACTATCCTCCGACAAACAAGAACACCCTCATCCGTGCACTCACAGAGGAATGAGATAAATTGCCTCAACAGCTGCTGGATAATGTTGTGCAAAGTATGGTACGACGTGTGGAATAATGCATCACACTCCACGGTGGACATATCCCGTACTGATACCTTTCTTTAAGGTGCCTGCTGACTTTTATAGATCATTGTTCCATTTCTCCGTAAGCAGATCAAATGAACATTTTTTTTTCTTTCAGATGTTTCACAGCTTTTGTACTTTCCAGAACAATAAATATTCTTTATTCTAATATCTGAACAGTGTGGCAACTATATTTTATCCTACTAGGCCTCATGTCTCGCTTAATGTTATGCTACATAGCAATTTGTGATCCGTCCTTAGCAATTGTCCAGCAGTGTATATAGCGATAGATGCAAAAATTTTTTTCGCTCAACCGTTAACACTGTATTGCAGTGCTTCTCTAACTTTCTATATACTTTTTTTTTTGCGACCTAATTTTCAATCATAATCTTCATCGCGATCCCTTCTATGCAATAATAATGAAATGACTTCAATAATAGTATACTTCACGTAAGGATTCAATTCGCATTAAATTATAAATACTACAACTTATCAAGATAAATATTAAATTTTGTATATAATTTATGACATGTTTATAGAGAATCAGTGGTAATTATTAAACTTGTTCTTAACTTAGTATTGTTGTTGTGGCTAATACCACCTGTCTGACGTAGTCAGAACGAGGCCCACAAAATTCATCGTGGCAAGGGGCTAGAAGAACGTCTGTTGTTGGCCTTGAGCACCATACAGAGGACAGTCAGAATTAGCTCAGAAAATATTCCCCCGAAGGGACGATAAATTACGACACCACCTATCTCTCCCTCTACAATTTAGACATGGAACTGAAGGGGAGGGAAATATTCTCCAGTCCCCTGCACTCGTGATTCAGCCAACACGACTTTCGGACCCACTGATTTAACGAGCACGTACTCCGTGTGTACTCGGAGAGTATTTGGGGGTAGCGGGCATCGAACCCAGACCTTCCGGTCTGGAGTTCGATGTTCTAATCACTAGGCTACCCACGGCCCACTTAGTACTGTTATATTAATTATGAAACACATTGTGCAGCTCTGATACTTTTATAAACGTTTTACTTTAGTGTAAATGTGCATTTATTTTTTTATTATGTCAGAAAGTATTTTGTTTTGCTTTCTTTCAGTAAATTAATAATTTTTAAAAATAATCTTTTGTTTCCGATTTTTTGATAGAGTCGCCTTGAACTGTCATCAAGCTCCCCTAGGGGGCTCGCTCCGTGGTTTGAGAAACACTGCTGAATTGCAAACTTTTTTTGTTTGAAACTATTGCTGAAAGTGATTAAAATTTTTCGCAATTTTGGATCGAAAATCTAATTAGATATTTTTCAGTTCTTATTTAACATAAGGTGGCAAGTCAAAAAGAAAAGAGACATTATTTTCACTAATAAAAAACTGAAACATAAATAATTTTCCTAAATGAATTCCTTGTAATTTAACGCACTTTTCTCGAGTTTGTTTTTATTCCGCCGGATTCCACCTGTAACTAATTTTTAATCACATAAACCACTTCTTCATCGGTTGTAAATTTTCTTCCCTTTAGCGCTTCTTTTAAAGAGCCAAACGAACGAAAATCGCTTGGAGCTAAGTCTGTAATGTATGGTGGGGGTTCCAGCGCTTCGAATCCCAACTCCTCTATTCTTTCGATCACCCGTTTTGCAGAAAACGGTCGATCGTTACCTTGCTGCAGGATGACACCGTTTTGCAGTTTTCGATCTGTTTATTAGTTTCAGTTTAGTTCACAATATTTCATACATACATCGAATAACTTCTACAGGTTTCACACCTTTCCCAAAAAGAGAGCGAATCACTGTCCTCCTTGTTTCAGATGGGGCTGCGGTAGCCCAGTGGTTAAGGTATCCAACCATGGCAGGCATGTCATGAGTTCGATCCCAGTACCACTAAAGACCCGCCGTGTAGGGCAGCGATGCACGTTAAATCTGTCGAGAGCTGAAACGTCCTCCCGTTGGTGTGGTGTGGTAGTTAGGAGAGGGGGGTGCCAGCTCAGGTGTCGTCCACGTCACTTGACCATGGTTCAAAATTACGTGGTCCGTGGCCAAAAGCCCTCGTGTAGCTGAACAGTGCGACGTTAATATTAACTCACTCACTCCTTGTTTCAGATAGACAATGTAGCTGTCATCTTGAAATGTCAGAAACACTACAACAACTAACGCGGAAAGCTGCGTGACATGTTGCATATAAGTGTTGCTGATTCCCCTTTTTTCAGCGCTGGATTCTAGCGGTGTTGTCAAACCCTAAAAAGAAAAACTTAAAAATTTCTTTATATTTTTACTTTCCCCATAGTTTGGAAATATGTGTTTTTTTCTAACTGTTGTTTATTTCTCCATTCATTTCATATTACTTTTATAATTTCTGTTCAAATATCCACACTAACTTAAATTTCTTATGTCAAGTGCTTGTTGTAGTATGGAATTTTTCTTTTAATAGATGTATTAGTGTTAACAGCAATGATTTAATAGATTACCATTTGAATTAACTTGATTTTTCTGACTGTTTATTTTGGTCGGGGAAGCATCGTGGTCAAACTGATGGACTCGTGGCTAGTGTGCCATAAGCTGTAGCCTTTTGTCACTGAAAACAGGCTATATAGAGGGTTACGATGCACGTTACATTTTTAAGATTCAAACGTCCTCCCAACGTTGTGGTGTGGAAGTTTGGAGAAGTGGGTGCAAGTTCGGGTGTCATCCTCTTCAATTGACCATGGTACAGAATTTCGAGATCCGTCTCTAATAGCCCTTGTGTAAATTCATAGTTCTTACTAAATCACGCTGATCGTTTATTTATTTCATTCTGCGCATTTTATTGGTAACAGAGCGAATAATTGTGATCGTCAAGTCAATTGACGAGGATGATACTTAAGCTGACATACCCCGCTCCATACTTTCCCACAAAGCCAGTAAGATGGAATAGCTAGGATATCCTTTTTTTACTACTTATACGTTGCGCTCTCTATGGATTAAAAAAAAATTCAAAACTACCTTTTTATATTTCCAAAAATAAAACCTTTCATCGTTGCAAGCCGTTTGGTCTTACCTGCACTCTTGTAAGACAACTATTAGATTGTATATTAAATTTTCAAATGTATCGATCTTTTCGCCCACCCTGTATATTAGCTATTGAACTGCTATATGTTTATTTCTACGTCTAAAACAATACAAATAGGAAAAATAAAATTATCTTGAATAACACTGTTACTGAAAATGCACATTTGAAGCGTTACTAGAATTCTATACGACCAAACGTATGTATCTGGATACTCTATTGTCATTACTGTGGAAATGAATATTTAAGGAAATAAGATTATGTCAGGAATCTGATGACGCTGGAAATACTTTGTCCGTGAAACAGCTTGATATAACTAATTCAGAGAATACATTTTTCTTTATTTTAAGCTATTCTTCCAAAGAAATGATTTATATAGTTTCACACACATAGCATTTAAATAAAGCAATACGAAAAACATTTGTATTGTGCTAAAGTACAAGCCAAAGTTATCTTCTTACAATACAATTCTTTCCCACTTTCTGAAAATTACGTCTAGAAAGTTAGAGAACCATTTCACTGAAGTGCTTACATAACTAATTGTTTTACCATATGTTGTCCCTTCTGATTTTCTTTTGTTTCAATACCTGCAACCCAGTTCTCCGGATATCAGAAAATTTCCTGAGTTCTGAAATGCCAGAAGAATAATAGAAAAGTTGTATCTATGCATCAAAAATTATTTGAATGTCATCTACAATATTAAAAATAAACACTTCAAGTATAAATTGTTTATTTTTTCCAAATGAAAAAAACAAAAATCCAGCAACGTAAACATACATTTAGGAATTTCTTTTAAAATCTCTATTATTCTAAATTATAGAATAAGGTAAAAGAATAGGAAAAGAAAATTATATAAATTATTTTTTCATTTTTTTTATCATAATATTGCGAAAATTTCAATAATCTGTATTCGAGATGGAAAATAAAGTATATTTTAACGATTACTCACTTTTAAAATAGATCACCTAATACATCCTAAATACAAGGTGTGACACACACAAAAAAGAGTTTGATCTAATAAATCATTCTACTCACTGTATCAGTTCTCCGCGACAGTTTTACCTTGAAAATAGTTCCCTTCGGCATTCACACGCTTCTGCATTCTGCACTGTCATTGCTTTGAGCAGTAATAGAACGAGGTTTTTGGAAGTCTCTTTATAAGATTTTCCGTTTTTGCCTGAACCTCTAGATTTAACTGTAGTAAATAAAAAAAGTCATATGGGGCAAAATTAGGGGAATAAGGAGAGTGACCCATCATAGTAATATTTTTGCTGTTGTCTGGAACTGCTTGACAGATATGGTCATGGGAGTGGATGCACCTTGGGGCAACATTCATCCATCACTCCCCAATTCTGGCCTTTTATTTCTAATTTTTTCACGAAGTCTTTCTAGTACTTCAATGTAGTAGTGTTAATTAACAGTCTGATTATATTGATGTGAGACGAAACCCACTCATATCATGGTTTTTGGCAATCTTTTGGTCAGAAACTGCTGACCTTGGGCGCTCAGCAGGTTCCTCATCTTCCACATAGACCCTTCCTCCTGAAATCCTTTCATACCATTTAAACACATGTGCACAAGACAAAGTTTCATCTCCATAAGCCTCGGTTAGTACACTGCTGGACAATTGCTAAGGACGGAAAACACTATCATCCATAGCAACCACAAAATGAAAGGAAGCAAAATGTGGAAAATTAGAATAAGTGCGGGATATTAGTAAGAAGAAGTATGAGTATATATATGCAAATTTTTTTCCACGTCTGTTCATCACGTGATAGCGTTCATAAGAGCTTCAAAGGTTTTGACGCGTGTGGACAGTTGTTGTTTCAAGTCAAAGTTTTACAGGAAAGATTTAATAGACGAACTTAAAATTTTTGGCATGTCTTCGTGACATCACATAGATGATTTTATGCGTGACCGAATTATTGGAAAGATCGAAGAAGGGTGAAAAATAACAGATGTTGCTAGGGAGTTCGACATCGCTCACAGCGTTGTTTCACGGCTGTGGAAGTCATTTAAAACTACTGGAACGTGTAGTAGACGGCACGAAGGAGGTCGTGTTAGAAGTACGACGCCTGCAGAAGACAGATATATCGTCCTATAAGCAAAAAGGAACAGGCGCACCACAGCTCAGCAGGTGGCAAATCAGTTTCTTGCTGCCTCAGGAAAGCAGATCTCCCGAAAAACTGTTGCCAGACGTTTGAGGGGAGGAGGACTATACGCACGCAGACCTGTTGTGTGTGTCCCATTGACCAGACAGCACCGTACTGCCCGTTTGCAATGGTGCCGTGAGCATCACAATTGGACTGAACAGGACTGGGCATGCGTACTATTCTCAGATGAGAGTAGGTTCAATCTGTCATCGGATTGTAGATGCCAACTGATCTGGCGCGAGAGTGGTACTGCTTATCGTCCAGAAAATATCCAGGAAAAGGACACATATCCGACATGCAGTATCATGGTGTGGGCCGGCATCATGATCAATGGCCGCACGTGCCTACATGTGGTTGCGAATGGGACTATGACGGGCCAACGATACATTGATGAAGTTCTACTTCCTCATGTTCGTCTTTTCCGTGGTTCTGTCGGTGATAAATTTGTTTTTATGGACGACAACGCAACATGTCATCGAACACTCGCTGTTCAGGATTGTCTAGACAGCGAGGGTATTCAACGTCTCGTATGGCCAGCGCGTTCTCCAGATCTAAACCCCATTGAAAATTTGTGGGATGCTTTGGGGAGGCAAGTTGCTGGTCGAAACTATTGTCCGACAAACAAGAACACCCTCATCCGTGCACTCACAGAGGAATGGGATAAATTGCCTCAACAGCTGCTGGATAATGTTGTGCAAAGTATGGTACGACGTGTGGAATGTTGCATCACACTCCACGGTGGACATATCCCGTACTGATACCTTTCTTTAAGGTGCCTGCTGACTTTTAGATGCATTGTTCCATTTCTCCGTACGCAGATCAAATGAACATTTTTTTTTTTCTTTCAGATGTTTCACAGCTTTTGTACTTTCAGAACAATAAATATTCTTTATTCTAATGTCTGAACAGTGTGGCAACTATATTTTATCCTACTAGGCCTCATGTCTCGCTTAATGTTATGCTACACAGCAATTTGTGATCCGTCCTTACCAATTGTCCAGCAGTGTATTTGAAATGTTTTCGTGGCTGATTTCTTAAGTTTCACAAAGAACTTGATATTTATTCAACAATTTTCCGATAGAATATATTTACACGTGTTTACTCAATGACGAAGCCCTCAAAACTGGGTGATTAATTAAGGCGAAACAGGTCACATGGATAGATTAGGGGTGGGAGATGACGTTACCAAAACAGCTGTTGCCACAACTCCCTTTTTTAAGCTATACACTTAGTCTCATTTGTTTTTTTGTCCCACCTTGTAAATCAATCATCAAAAAAATTTCACTGAAATATAATTGGTCAGAGTTACAAACATAATGTAGTTGCAGTTAATTTCAGAATGTCATTGAATGACAAATCGGTCTAGTTCTTAGTGAGATATGTTTAGATTTTCCTTTTCTGGGAAATATTGGTGTCCTCTACACTATAGAATAAAAATATGAATTAAACCATACAACCATCAGTTTATTACTTAACAACTTCATAGATCACAATATTCAGCTTAGCTAAAGATATATCAAAATAAGTTGCAGTCTTGAACATTAAAATATCAAACAACTGAAAATTTTATAATGATAACAATTTGTAAGTTCCCAAATCACATTAAAATAAAGGGCACAACCAAACCATCCCATTTGTTGTTTTCTGTACACAAGTGTAAAAAGAAAAGAATTTATTAATTTTAAAAACGGCATTTTCAATTCTTTTCTAAAAAGTCGCAAAAATATATACATAAAAAAAGAAAATACAGTACTCCTTGAAAAACATTTTTCACCAATAAAGTCGATTATTTATTTTAACGTTTATAGAGATTTTTCATATTCATTTTGACAGTTCTTTATGGGGAATCGAGACTTTAAAACTTAAAAACGTAAGTACATGCATTATTTATTTAAAATAATATTCATGTATATGCAAGAAAAGTTTAAATCGTTTGTTTTCGTATTTCACCATAAAACTGAAATTTTTTCTTAATAAGCAACTATTTATTTAGACATTAAAATATTTAAATGGAAAATTTAGTTTCTATAGTTAAAGTAATAATTAAACACTTGCACTGGGTAAACGTACCACGCACGTAAACATGATCTTGTCACAAAATATGCCAGGTACGTGCTGTACACATTGCCAGGCAATAATTAGAGAAATAGGAAGACATATAAAAAAAGACAAGTCAATTCCTATTTAAATCAACAATTTTTTTTTTATTTTAGCTACTTTTTTAATTAAGTAGTTACAATTAATATATATATCTTTATATATAAAAATCTTCTGTGCGTGTGTTTGTCACTAAACTTCTAAACGACTGGACCGATTTCAATGAAATTGTTTGTGTGGGTTCAAGTAAATTCGAGAATGGTTCAAATTCACAATTTGATCCGATATCGCAATTAATTAAAAAGATATTAATTAAAAACATTCAAAAAATACAACTCAACATTCACCTGCATTGTTGTAACAACGCTATTTTTATAAAAAAAAGTAATAATTTTTTTTTTAAATCAAAATTCCTACTTAGATCAATCAAGAAAAAATTTATTTTAGCTACTTTTTATTAAATGGTTGCTATTAATTTAAATATGTATATACATATGACAGAAACACAACATTAAGTGGTAATTAATTTTTATTAATTATCATTAAAGTATGGTATTGTCATCCAAAACAATCGAGTATATAAAATTTCCTTTCGACTGAATGCTTTAACACGTGAGAAAAAAAACCTTTTCAAACTTTGACATAAGTCGCCAACATGGTTGCAATTGTAATTTTTAAAATAATTAGTTTTAATCAATTAATTTTTATTAATTATAATTAAATTATTGTATTGTCATCCAAAATAATCATGTACATTACATTTCAGCTCAATTGAGCGCTTTGAAATCTGTTTTATTAACGATTGAAAATTTCACCAAGATAAATAAATAAACAAACAAACAAACAAACAAATAAAATATGTATAGAGATCGTGAGCTAATAGCAGGAATTGAAAAAGACGTAAGTTGGCGTCGAAAATTGATTTTCAGCCAAACTGGCTAAATCGGTTTTTATTGTTTGAAAAATGCAGACGATTCACGCTTTTTAGCGTTTTTAATTAATATCTTTTCAAATAATCTTTATATATGTAATTCTTCTGTGCGCGTGTATGTAACTGAACTCCTCCTAAACGACTGGACCGATTTTGATGAAAGTTTTTGTCTGTTCCAGTGGACTCGAGAATGGTTAAGATTTATAATTCGGTTTAGAAATGTTTATTTAATTAATTTTTTATTTATAAATTGTTGATCTTGGAATGTTTTACATTGGATCCGGCAGACTGCTCTAAGATCGAAGTATCGAATATTCAAAAATATTTTATTTTAATTCAAGTTGGTCCCGGCAGTTGGTGCTGTGATCATTTCAGGAAAATATTTTGTCACTTCGTGTTATTATTTTGTTGAAATAAATCGTGTGTTAATTAAATTATTACATTCAGATGTAATTAGTGTTTGAAGAGTTTTGAAGTGTGCATAGAAAACTATGCATTTTATGTACAATTTATTAAATATACCTGTTATAAAATAGTTTGAGTCTCAACTTTTTCACCTTTAAATAAAACAAGTTTAAGTTTTTATTCACACAGCCTTTACATTTAACTTCACTCATAGTATACACATAATCAAACGCTATCGATTGATTGAATTGTGATAACCGTACATGTGTGTAATGAAGTTAGACATTGTAATAACTTTTTAATACAAATTTTACTCAAAACGGTCCAGATTGTTAAAGCTTATTCATAAAAATTTGGAATTTTTGAATTTAAGATGTGTGTACACAGGACAACGTCTGTCGGGTCCTCTAGGATATATATATATATATATATATATATATATATATATATATATATATATATATATATATATATAATGGGATACAATTTTCTGAAATATTCGGGAAACACATGGATTTATTCCCGATGAAAAATGTGTTAATAAAACGAGCGTTCATATATAATAAAAAAATTAGTAGATCAATTTTTAACTATAATAGTATTAAGGAATTGGTAGATTAAAGAGAATGTAGTTGCAATGAATACAAGAATTACGTAGACAAATATCATGGGTACGTAATAACTGGCAACTTAGAAATAGTACAGGATCACACACACACAGAATTTAAGAGAAATTATGAGCAAAGGTACTGGTTATCGATTGACTATTTCAAACAGCAATTTAATTGTGAGAAAACAACTATCAGAAGATATTAATAAATTTATTCTAAATGTTGCAATTAAATATAATTTACCTACTCAGGCTTTGAAAGAATATGGTTTTCATGTCCTCAAGGACTTAATGAATTTTAATTTTAGAACAAAAAAGGAAGATTGTTATAGAAAAATTAAGGGACCAATAGAAAACTTAATAAAACACTTTGTGATTGTCTACGTAGATAAAGTCCCAGTAACTTATGCAATTATGTGTAAATATTATTATAGTAAATTAATAAATGATCATATACAAAATAATGCATATGATGTAAGTAAATTTAGTATGAAAGAAATTGACAACAGATTATTGGCATTTTGTAAAGAATTAAATATTTCTAGCAATAAAATTAAATATCCCCATATATTTCTGACTCCTAAATTTCTCATAAGAATCCAGTCCAATTCCGCAGTGTAACAAATGGGTTCAATACTTATATATCCAAATCGGGAAGAATTTTACAGACCATATTAAAAGATACAATATACAAATTTAAGGATACTTCTATTATAAAAAACAGCCATGATGTAATAAAGAAAGTTGATCAACAAGAGGTATTTTCTGTGAATGGGTTCGATTTCGAAGATTTATTTAACTCCATTAAAATAGAAGATATATTTCAGGTACTTTCAGATGCATATGAGAAATATGATTTGAATAATTACATTAGTTTTGAAAAGTTCAATACACTTATTCGTTTTGTAATACAGGAGAACTTCATTATTTTTGATAACAAACTTTACAAACAAATCAAAGGATTGCCTCAGGGTGGGCCAGCCAGTAATAGTCTCGCTAACCTGTATTTACACCACTATGAATCAATTCGAAGAAAGGAACCCTGTTGCCTCTTATTAAGATACATAGATGATTTAATTGTTATAGGTCATGATAGGGAATTTAAACCTAGCATTAATTTTTATGCGGAATACCTAAAATTAATACAGACGAATTTTAACTCAAAGTTGAATTTTTAGATTTAGATTTAACTATTATTGATAACAAATTATATAGCAATATAAATGATAAAAGGGAAGCATTTAAATTCAATGTCAGAAAGATACCAAACTTCAATAGTTGTCTACTTATATCAGTATTTAGAAATATAATTTTAAATTTTCTGATGAGAAATAATAATTTAACTACGCACACAATATTGATAAATTCAAGAATATCCAGAAATTTATATTGTGTTGCATACAGAATGATTATACCATCAACTTCTTGAGAAATATATAGATCAGAAATATTTCTTAAAAAAATATTTTTAAACTCATAAATGCACAAATACACCACACAACAGTAGGTCCACAAAGTCAGCTTGTTAGTGGTCCAGCTGTGAAGTATTTGTGCATTCCACACACACAGGATACATTTTAATACACACTTAGACCAATATTTACACTAATACACTTTAAAATTATATATGACCAATTAAACATTTATGTCCAATCACACATTTATGACCAATCAAATGCTTATGACCAATCAAGAGCGGGTTTTTTACATGCGGTCTGGTTTGCATCTAATGCCAAGTGTTTAAACTCTAGTGTTAGATCATGAATCGTTTGGATTGACATGGCATTGGCAGATGTTATGAGCAAAATATGGATGTGGTAATTGATATATTAAATATGAAAAGTCGTTCTATAAGATATGGATTGAATTCATGATAGGATGCTCTTTGGTGAGTATTTAATGATTTACGCTATTTATTTGTGAATATACTGGGTTTTAATTTGAACATTCGGTTTTTAGATATTTTTTAATTTGAACTTTCGGATTTTTTAGTTTGAACTTTCGTCTTTTTTAGCTTGAACTTTCGGATTTTTTAGTTAGAACTTTCGGATTTTTTAGTTTCAAATTTTGGATTTTTTAGTTTGAACTTTCGGATACTTTGGTTGAACTTTCGGAATGTTTAGTTTGAACTTTCGCATTTTTTGTTTGAACTTTCAGATTTTTTTAGTTAGAACTTTTTGATTTTAGATATTTTTTAATTTGAACTTTCAGATCTCAAATATTTTTTCTACATATACAACTATTTTTTCTACCTATACAACTATTCTAAAGATGGATGCTACATCTTGGGTGTTTGATGGTTCACTTATATTGTGCACTAAATTGTTTTTAAATTTTAGTATTTTAATGTTGTAATATCTTTCAGAATGCGATGGCGAATAGTTTAATTTTTCAAGTATAATGATTTAATTTTAACTTTTTAATTTTTAAATTTTTGAAATTTGGATATTTTCCAATTAACTTACCAAGTTGCAACAGGGGGAAGGTTGGCGCCATCAAACTAGTTTAACCCCACTTATCGGTCCTAAGTCCGAGATTGAACTTGGATATTTTATAAATTTATATTTTTTTCTATAATTTTTAATTTTGTTTGAAAACGATGGAATTTTGTCTTTTATATTCGCCATTGATATTTTGAAATGAGATTTAATATTATAAGATTCATATATTTCAATTTTTCAATTGATAATTGTGATTGATTTTATATATTTAAATATATATATATATATCAGAGTATTAAGTGGTAATTAATTTTATTAATTACCATTAAAATATCGCATTGTCATCCAAGACAATCATGTAAATAAAATTTCAATTTAACTGAATGCCTTAAAATGTGAGAAAAAACCCTTTTCAAGTTTTTACACAAGTCGCGAAAATGGTCGCTAAGTCGTCAAAAATGATGCCAACGTGGCTGTATTTGTAATTCTTTAAAAAGTTAGTTTTAATGAATTAATTTTTATTAAATATATACTTACATTTTTGTATTGTCATCTAAAATAATCATGTATATAAAATTTCAGCTCAATTGAGCACTTTAAAACGTATTTTATTAACGGTTTAAAATTCCACCAAGATAAATAAATAAATATATAGTGAATGTGAGCTAATAGTAGGAATTGAAAAATGACATGTGTAGCACTTAACTGAAATTTTTTGCCAGATCGTAGTTTTTGATTTTACAGCATGACGTGTATTTATCCTTACGTAAATCCTTATTACGTTCAATTAATGTCGTAAAACGGAACATTCCATTCAATTTTACAAATTAACTGTTAGTTAATTTGCATCAAATTTAGAAACAAATTTAGTATTTATGCAAGTATTCCTGAACTTTTTCAAATCACTAATCGACTTTTTTTTGTCATTGTATTCTCCTGAAAAAAATTTTCAAGTCTTTTGTAGAAAACTAATAACACACAGAAGATAGAATTATTATTTTTTTCAATTTCTATAAAGCAGGTGTTCCCAACCCACGGTCCACTAACCAGTACCGGGCTATGGATTAAATGGTAACTGCCCGACCAAGGGACATTATAAATCATTTCTGTTTTATTTACTGTTGTGTATTTCTCTAAGGCTTATGCAGTTTTCCGTGAACAAGAGGTTAACCGGGTGTTAACAAACATCAACCAATACACTGTAAGATTCAATGGCCTACGAGACTTCAAACCCTGTTCATTTAGTTGATTAAAGTTGGTCACTGTCATCCCAGTTATACGTGGTATCATTCATAAAGACACATCCAAGTCTATGAATGCCTATTGGGATTACCACTCTATTCTTACATTCAGTCACCACATTAGGTTGATTGTTACCTTCTTGATGCTCTTGAACGGCTATGGCTGATCGTTCTGACGCAAATATCTGGATGTTCTTTAAATTTATTTCCCTGCCTCTCTCTCCTTTATTTTTTAATTGTACGGCGTCTCACGTCCAATTTGTTCAATCTCTCAAATGGTGACATGTGTTGTTTTGTTCAAAAACCTGTTTGCGAGATATTATTACAGACATTGTTGGTCAAAGTAAACACATTCTCATGGAAATCATGGTTTATCATTGGTACATCTTCTGTTTTACACTTCTTCCTGAGAGCTAGGGCTTTAGTCTTATTCAGAGATTCGTCGCCAAAAATAATAAATTCCAAATACTTTCTTATGTGAAATGCACATTATGTGTATGTAATATCCAGTTCAAATGGTCCTTTACTTCTTAGGTCTATTTGTTTGTTGCATCAAAAATTCAAACAATAAAATTTGTATAAATGTAAGAAAACTATTAAATATAAGGATTAAATATATAGTAAATACATATATAATTCATTATATAAATTTAATATATAATATATATATATATATATATATATATATATATATATATATATATAATTTTATATAAGTATTTAATAAACAATGTATACAATTATTTTTCTATAGGTAAGTGATAGATTTTTATTAATTATGTTCTTCATAATTCATTGTTGTATAACTCCCCAATTCTTTCTTGAGACAATTGCTATCAAAAGTATTGCTAAATTTAATAATCCCTGAATCATTTATTTTTATGCTTTCCTTGTGAAACATCCATTTTTGGTTATGAAGGAGTAAAATGATCATTGGGTAATTTATAAAAAAAGAAGCATTGAAGTCAGAACTTCCAATTTTCCTTTTATATAAACATGGTGGTCCATTTAACTTTATTAGAAAATTTGAAATTGTTGTTAATGGTTATTATTGACAACAAACTTACTTCCTACTCTAAGATTTCCTTTACCATGAAGATTTTTTTATCTGATTATTACACTCAATTTTATTGTTTGTTTCTTTCAATGAAATTTTTATCAGTTTCTGAGAGTTTTCTTACTGGACACTTTTCAGGAGATACATTTTCTGCTATGTTAAGATTGTACCATCCAATGGCTAAGCACTTCTATTTTTACTTCAACTACAAATAAATCTAAAAACGTACCATCAATTGAATTACTTTACTGTATTTATTACTAAAATAAATTAGATGAGACACAAATGAACGTATATTTATTTTTAAACCAAATATGACACTGAATATTACATTCACAGAAAAACTTTTTTATGCTTTTGAAAGTCCAATCGAATAACTGCTGAAAGAATGTATCCGTTACGATGGTTCTATTATTTTAGGAACATTGGACCTCTCCATCCTAATTCATTAAAACTTCGTTCATCGAAGGTAACTCTTCATGACAGGAGAATTAGTAAGGTTAGCTCAGAATAAAACATGTTGTCAATGAATCACGTCGGTCAGCTCTTGTATCAAAAGATTTCACATTCGCTTCAGAGAATTTTAGTTAGAATGGTACTTTTTGTATCAATGATAATTCTAGGATAAAAGTTGAATAAGGATTCCCGTTACGAAATAAATATAGTAAAACCTGGTTTTGTACAGTAGATAGGCACCGCATAAAAAGAAACCACACAAAAAATATATTCGAAAATTTCATAAACACTTACACCACAAAGAACTTTTTCGAAATACTACAGAAATATTTTTATGCGATGGAGAAGGACCGCATAAAAATCGCATTTAGAAAATACAACAATTATTTGCGAAATCTATGAGAAAGTACTTCCAAAACAAAAGAAGTAATTAAATTACTTGGAAACATTTTAAAAGACTTTAATTTATCATTGTATATATGGAGAAGCGTTAAAAAAAATGCACATACATAATTCACTGCAACTCATCGTAACCCAAAACACGCATTTTTCTATATAATGAATTGGTTTAAAATCACTTTCGTCAATTTAAGATGCAAATTCAATTGATTTATTTTTTGTCTCTTTCAAGTAAGCGATAAGTTTATGTGGTGATGGTCGGTTTGTCAGTTGTTTTTAAACGTCGCTATAACTAGATATGTATGACCAAAGCTCTTTTTGGAATTTCAAACTTCTTTCTGAATTGGTATCTATTTTTTGGAAATGCTTTTCCGCCCTGTTGGAAAGCTGGATCCCTGCATATAAAAGGTGTTTTTTAGGGTATAGAACTTTAAATTGCAATAAAACAACGATGTATTATTCGATTGACATGAATTTTTTTTTATTCGAAAGATAATCTTGTGGCATTACATTTTAAATATGATCAAGCAAGGCGTAGATTCGTCGAATGGGTTCAAAACGAGATTGCCGTTAATCCCGATTTTCATAAGCGAATTTTGTTTAGCGATTAAGCGCACTTCTGGTTGAATGGCTACGTCAACAAACAAAACTGCCGAATTTGGAGTGAAGCTAATCCACAAGTGTATGTCGAAACACCGTTACATCCAGAAAAAACTGGCTGTTTGGTGCGCTTTATGGGCTGGTGGAATCATTGGTGCCTACTTCTTCAAAAGCGATGAAGGCCACAAAGTTACAGTCAATGGTGATCGGTATAGAGCCATGATTACTGACTTTTTCATTCCTGAATTGAACAATCATGATGTCCAGGAGCTGTGGTTCCAACAAGACGGCGAAACATGTCACACAGCTCGTGCCACAATCGATTTATTGAATGACACGTTTGGTGACCGCCTAATTTCACGTTTTGGACCTGTGAATTGGCCTCCAAAATCTTGTGATTTAACACCGCTAGACTATTTTCTATGGAGCTATGTAAAGTCATTGGTCTATGCGGATAAGCCACAAACGCTTGACCATTTGGAACACAACATTTGCCGTGTTAATGCCGATATACTTTCACAAATGTTGGAAAAAGTAATCGAAAATTGGATGTCCAGATTGGACTACATCCGAGCCAGCCGTGGCAGTCCCTATGCCAGAAATCATATTTAAAATGTAATGCCACAAGAATATATTTCGAATAAAAAAAATTCATGTCAATCGAATAATACATCGTTGTTTTATTGCAATTTAAAGTTCTATACCTCTAAAAAAACACCCTTTATTTTATCCGCTCTCAAAGAATTTACTTCTTGTTTGTCTTAATATATCAAATTATTGATATTGTAACTGTCATTGAAAGTTTCATCTTCAATTAAATGCGCGCTGCCGGCGAGTTATGAAATAGCAATGGAACGTGCACTGTCGAGAGAATTTATAATAAATGAACAGAGAATGTCTTGAAGTGCATACACATGTGTACTGATATAAAACATTTCATTCGCACCAAATCCATTGAATTCATCTATCGCATAAAAAAAGATAGCGCAAATTTATCGCACAAAAATCAAATCGTGCAAATCAAATCCCACAAAAACAAAATTGCATAAAATAGGACCAGGTTCTACTGTACTAACATTCGCATCTCTCTTGAATGCTGACATCACTGACATTCTTAGCTTTGGAAACAAAAATGTTTATTTGCAATTTATGTATTCTCCCTTGAGTTAAATAATAAACTATTAATTTATGCCCTTTAAATTTACATGATATTTAATAAATTTCGTTGCTAATCAACAGTAAATTGTCGCTTCATAAACCGTCTCGATGCATAATTAGAATCATTGAATCAATTAACAAGTTTTACTGATTAATTTTAACACTCAATACTTTTTGAGAAAAACAGCTGGTCATTGCTGTCAGTCAATCCAAAAATCTTCTTTCAACACACACAATACGTATACACAACTTATTCGTCCCTCTCCTCCCCCATTTCACTGATCACTGAACATTCCTGGTCTAAACGTCGTGTTTTGTTAAATTATGGGATAATTCAGTCCAGGTGTACTTATAAAGGGTGTTTTTTAGAGGTATAGAAATTTAAATTGCAATAAAACAACGATGTATTATTCGATTGACATGAATTTTTTTTTATTCGAAAGATAATCTTGTGGCATTACATTTTAAATATGATTTCTGGCTTATGACTGCCACAGCTGGCTTGGATGTAGTCCAATCTGGACGTCCAATTTTCGATGGCTTTTTCCAACATTTGTGGCCGTATATCGGCAATAACACGGCGAATGTTATCTTCAAATGGTCAAGCGTTTGTGGCTTATCCGCATAGACCAATGACTTTACATAGACCCACAGAAAATAGTCTAGCGGTGTTAAATCACAAGATCTTGGTGGCCAATTCACAGGTCCAAAACGTGAAATTAGGCGGTCACCAAACGTGTATTTCAATAAATCGATTGTGGCACGAGCTGTGTGACATGTTGCGCCGTCTTGTTGGAATCCCAACTCCTGGACATCATTATTGTTCAATTCAGGAATGAAAAAGTTAGTAATCATGGCTCTATACCGATCATCATTGACTGTAACGTTGTGGCCATCGTTTTTGAAGAAGTACGGACCAATGATTCCACCAGCCCATAAAGCGCACCAAACAGTCAGTTTTTCTGGATGTAACGGTGTTTCGACATAAACTTGTGGATTAGCTTCACTCCAAATGCGGCAGTTTTGTTTTTTGACGTAGCCATTCAACCAGAAGTGCGCTTCATCGCTAAACAAAATTTGCTTGTGGAAATCGGGAACCACGGCAATCTCGTTTTGGGCCCATTCGACGAATTTACGCCTTGCTTGATGATAGTTTTGATGAATTGCCAAACCAAACTGAGAATAAATCACTTGACAGCTGTTAAATCAGTCGCCATCTTGGAAAGTAATGCTAACTTAAACTTCTATACCTGAAAAAAAACACTCTTTAGTTCCGCCGTATAAAAGATCTAATATAAGTAGAATATGTCGAGGCTCAACATCCTCATGTTCGCATGGTGTTAAACTTTGGAATTGGCATGCCAACTCAGGTTTATAAAATTTTTCTGCGCAATGATAATTAATGTTAATCATGCATTTGTGTTAAGATTTTCGTACGTCCAAATTTGTGTGGTGAGGTTATGGTCTCGAACTGAAGGTGGGAGTGTCGTGAGTTCGAGCCCTGTTGTCACTGAAGACTCAACTTCTAGTGGAAACCGAAGCACGTTAAATATGTTGAGGCTTAATGTTCTCATTGACATGGTAGATATGTAATGTAGTGGTCAGTTAATGTGTCATCCTCGTCAGTTGATCGAAGTTCAAAATTACGAGTTACATTCCCAATAACTATCATGTTACTTTACATGCGTAATAATATTATTTACCTCATTCCAGAATTGTAAGGTAAGAGTAAAAGGGAGTGTTTCAATAACATCGCACAAAGAGCTGCAAGAGGGCCGTTGGTGAAAGACTTGGTAATTATGAACCATGATCAAGTGACGAGGATGACACCTGATATGGAACTCCCCTCTTCTAATTGTGTTGTATGATTAAAATTAATCGTTTCAAGATACATACTCCAATGTGATATTGATTTGAGAATGTATATACATTTTTAAGTAAATCAATAATTTTGAATTGTGAATATATAGGTTAAAAAAAGTATTATTTCTCTTAATTAATTTGTTCACTTTCTTTTTATAGGTATTCAGAGTGAGATATATCTGGCCTTATCTACGACTGTGATTCAAGAAATAATTCCCAGGCAACCCTTTGAAAGGAACTCGGGTATTACAGAAAAGATACAAGAACACAAAATCCTCCTAACTAAATCGCACTCTTTATTTTCTAGTAAAGCGTTACCGCGCAGGTTTCATTCTGTTTATCATTGTCTGTTTTGATATATACGGCTTGGTAACATTATAAGGTACATTTTTTTCGGAAAAAAATCTACTTCGTAGAAGTTTTATTAATTTTTATACGCTATCGATTTTACAGTAGTAATTATATTTGTAAAAAAATTACTTTTAATATATTTTATAACAATTTGATAAATATCAATAGCCGCAACTTCTTAAAGTGAACCATTTTCGGCAAATGAACCTTCTTATGCAAATGAATTTCATTTTCTTAAATTTCTTCATTCTTATAATACAACTACCTAAAATGTCTACATTATCTGCCTCATCCCTCTTTAAAATCGTAAAAAGTCAAAGTGATTACTACTTTTCGGACCAACTTCGTGAGAATCTGGTTCAGAAAATTACTGATTTGTCTACAACAATTGAAAAACTGAAACAAGAAATAACAAACTACGATTCTGTTTATAACGACGAATTTCCATATTGGGATAAAGATCAAGAAACCTTGCAGAGAATTTTTCAAAAGCTTGTCAAACAACGAGATGACAGCGTTGATGAAACACAAAAACCTAAATTCGACGATTGGATAAATCGCTTAGAGGCAATTATTTGGGATACAAAGGAATTATTTTTAACTCAAGATATCGGATTGTCCGAGTGGAATAACAATAAAAAGTACTTGGAGGAAGTACTCGTGTCACTTAATACTCTGGGGAACCAAATTCTGTCAAGCGATGACGTTATATATTATTTAAAACTAATTCCACTAAATGCGTATACCTCGGAACTGGGACATTTTAAGGAATTTGCACGAGGTGTGAACGATGAAGGAAATTCTATTACTTCTATTTTTTACTTTCTAAAGGGCGAGGAGGTCTCTTGCTTTCATAAATTGCACCACGCCAACAAACCAGAAAGGTCTCCTGAGGAGACGTGGACATGGTTAGCGGGAAATCCAGTATCTCTTTATACAAAAGATAGTAATCTTACAAAAAAAGTAATAAATGAGGAGAACAAAGATACCACAGTTCCACCTAATACCTGGTTTGCTGCAAAATTAGCCAATGAGAATCACAATACCATTAAAGCATGCAATTATCAGTTTTCACTTGTTATTTGTCACTGCTCGCCTTCTTTTGTTGTCAGTTCATATCATGACTTGACAGAAAAACACAAAATGGCCTGGGATTCATTAATTAGTATCTATCAACATTCAACTGAAGATAGGAAGAAGATTATCGAAAAATTCTTACTCATGGAAGAAAGGGAAAAATTCGTTCAAGCTGCCCAGGAAAAGAATTCTTTGAGTCAAGCATCAAGTCATCTATTGAGACTATTTGTTTTGTTTTTTAACATTATGGTTGCTTGCTTTTTCCCTCCAAACATCAGTTTTCCTTATTAGTGTATGTTTGCTGGTTAGTTCTTGCTTATAAACTAAACTAAACTTCATGGTGTAACAGTCCATGAAGGCCTAAAACTATTGTGCCCATATCATTATATGTGACATTTGGGAGCTGAGGTGCATAAGCAGGTATCCCAATAATTTGGTCAGATCAAAGCGAAACGCGCAGTGTTTCGTTCCCAATCAAGCTTTGTACTCATGTATCTATTCACTGAAGGGATGAAAGGATGAGTCGACCTTGTCCAGAGCGAAGACAGAACTCCGAACATGTGGTGTGGAAGCATGATACGCTACCACTCGTCCACCGGGCCTCAATTCTTGCTTATTTCTTGCAGAGATATATATTTTTTAAAAATAATGCTGGAATTACTAGAATTAGATTTTGTTCTAAAGATGTTATCTGTATTTGTCGAATAATCCAATAAAATGCTTAATATTTGCGGACTATTGTTGACTAATTTTACTTTATATCTAGTATCTGTATACCGTAATATCCGGCGTATAACTTTGAACACAAAAAATAAGATCGAAATTTACGGGACGCGCTTTACGCTGGGTACAAAAATGATGGCTTTAAAAACAAAGAGAATAAAATAAGCATTAAAAATTAGGCTTCCTCATACGTATATCAAAATACTGTTTATTTAAAAGAAATGACACAATTTATGAACTTTGAGTTGCATTTTTCTAGAAGTATGGTATTTTTTCAAAAGCCTGGGATAATACCGTGAATAAATGCCTAAAAAACATAAGAGCTTTACATACGTACATTTCAGGTTTATTTGTAAGAAAAAAAGGTCGTGCTGGCTATACCGTGAATATATATGAAAATTATATATATAAAAAAATACAGTTCGGTAGTATAGGTGTGCGTAAAACGTCGTATTTTACGGTATTAATACTTTGTTTGTAATGAATACTTTGTAATTAATAATAGTAGGAGATAATCTCTACATTTATTGTATCAATTGAAAAATACTGTATTACATATTGGTAAAGAAATGTTGAGTTGCACACAAGTAAATTAGTGTATTGTTATTTTAAAATTCTCTCCTGAATCTTGTTGCTACATGAGCAATTTTCAAACGAAAAGTTAGTTCTGCTTCTCTGCTGAAATCTAAAAGCAATTCAGTGGTATATTAATGGGGTTGTTATTAATGTCACCTGATCGGCAGTGCCAGATCTATAATGACCATGAAATTAATCATGAAAAGGGGATAGAATATTACGCCTGTCTTTAGATGTAGCTATGGCAACATGCAGGTGACAGTACGATTTGGTTCGGTTCCACCCCAATTTTAAAGGAGAAAACCCTAGGGCTGGTAAGGAGTCCTCTCATCTTCCACCTTTCCCACCAGGGCCCAGCTCTAGCAATTTTGCGGCTGCGGACGAAAGTGGAAATAGCCGCTCTTCTCTCCAAAGCAAAAAATTACAATTAAAAAAAGATAGATTGTTCACATAGATACACACCCCAATAAAATTTGAATAATTTAGGCAAACAAAAAGGCTGTGCATAACAACAATATATATATATATATAACATTTTGATTTTAGATATTTATTAATTTGAACTTTCGGATCTGAAATATTTTTTATACATATACAACTATTTTTTATACCTATACAACTAATTTAAAGATGGGTGCATCATCTTGGGTGTTTTATGGTTCACTTATATTATGCACTAAATTGTTTTTAAATTTTAATATTTTAATGTTGTAATATCTTTCAAAATGCGATAGCGAATAGTTTAATTTTTCAAGTATAATGGTTTAATTTTAACTTTTTAATTTTTCAAGTATAATGGTTTAATTTTAACTTTTTAATTTTTTAAGTTTTTTTGAAATTTGGATATTTTTCAATTAACTTACCAAGTTGCAATAGGGGGAAGGTTGGCGCCATCAAACTAGTTTAACCCCACTTATCGGTCCTAAGTCCGATATTGCACTTGGATATTTTATAATTTTTTATTTTATTTTATAATTTTTTAATTTTGTTTGAAAACGTTGGAATTTTATCTTTTAAATTCGCCATTGATATTTTGAAATGGGATTTAGTATGATAAGATTCATATATTTCAATTTTTCAATTGATAATTGTGATTGATTTTATATATTTAATATATATATATATATATATATATATATATATATATATTATATCTTAACGAGTAAAATTTAAAAAAATGAATCGCCAAATTCTTTGAAAAAGACTCTTTTTGATGGAGGAGGGGGGAACACAAAGTTTATTTTAACTTATAGTAACTACACTCAAGAATAATATTAAACATCTACTGTGGCACTCTTATCTACTAAAAGGTCTTATTACATCTGTTACCCTTTTGGATAACTGACACCGGACATCGACTGCATGGGTGAAATGAATGTCCGTTGTAACTCAACTCATGGTTGGGGAGAAAGTTTCTCGTGAAAGATGTATAAAAATATCAAATTTCATGTTTAACATATACTCCCACCTTAAACCCTTCAAGTTTCAATATAAAAGAAAACTGACATTAAACATACATAGCACATAACAAGGAAATAAGAGACGTTAAAAGAAATACCTAATGCACACCCAATAATATTTCAGAAATTATATCAAGTTTAATGAAACAGAAAAAAAAATATTTCCTCTATATTCGATGCTAATACCACCCTTAAATTTTCCCTTTGAAAGCAGGGTTCGGGTTTGTCCGGTCCTTGAGTCACCAACCACAAGAAATGACTTTTGACTCGACGCATATTTAGATTGCCCAGCCCCTTCCCCAATGCCACAGAAGCATTATACATTTATAAACATCCATGTCTTTTCCAGGATTCAAACCCAGGCACTACGGCATAACAGTCAGCGTCAATAATCGTTATACTGGAGGGCGGCTTAATGGTAATTACATATAATAATGCACAATGGAACTGATAGAGGATAATAATCTAAATATGCGTTATAAACACAGAAATTTATTTTAATAATCGGATATTTTTTTATATAAAATATTCAATGTTTGAGTCATGTTTCGTCAAAATTAGATGGACATTAATTGACAAGCAAACCAAAAGCCAAATTAAACATTAAACTCTTCATCTACGTTTTTGTCAATGATTTAAGAACACATATATTCCTCGAACAATATTTTTAATTTCATATATATACCTGAATGTGGGCGTTTTGATTTTTGTAAAAGTCAAACTAGTGTATAAAATCGGGGTATGCTTTAAACATTTTCATTAAAGGGGAAAAATTAATTACAGTAAAATTTTTATTCAACATCGTTATTATTTTATTTTAAATTTCCCGTTTTTCTGTCTGCAAACAGCTATCAATATATATCGATAATCGGGCAACCACATTTAGCGGTAAAACAAATTGACAACTTCGCCAATAAATACCTTAAGGTTTACCTCAATCGATACATTTTATATTATTATACGAAATTATATTTTCTCTTCAAAAGATTTATAAATTCATTTGGATACCTGAAAGTTGAAAAATTGCTAAATTAGCAACAAAAACATTCTGCCATCGGGAGATTGGAGTGCAATATCAGTGAAAATACAATGTAAACAATATTCTTGGGCCATTATCTTTACGGCGTACACTGTTATTCACATAAAATAACTTTCAAGTTTCTTTTGGCATTTTAGATTAAACTTATGATCCTTAAATATACTTTTAAGTGTAGTTGGATTTGAAAGATTTATTTTATGGCTGTTGAAAAGCTGCATTTACTTTATGAAGATTGCTATTTCACGTTTAAAATGGATTTTGATGTGGTTCTGTCTTATGTTAACACGCTCTTTATGAGTCATAAAAACTGGTTTTACTCTAAGTTAGTCTTATTTCAGAAATGGCTTATGATGTGTTATTAAGAAAACGTGACAGTTCTGTAAAGTATTTTATTTATGTCCATTCCGAATAATCTTTTGCCATTATATGAAATTATAAAATAACAATATACGTACGCATGCAAAATATGTTCAGGATATCATATCTTATTTCAAGTATAAGATCGAACGGGAATTTAGCACAACAATAATCAATTTCATAAAATGTGAAAAATGTATTTCACAAGGAAAATAAATTATATTTTCGTATTTGATTTTGATCAAATAGTAAGCTATTTTTTTCATGTTGGAGCACTATGTCGTAATGCAGTTCAATTATAATAATTCTATAATATATGTATAATGGGTTAAAATGGATTAGCACACGCACTAACGTATTTCCAATTAAAATATATATCTTAAAACTTAACCACTGTCAACTTGGAAAGGCGGTTCTTACGTATAATACTGTCGACCAATTTCTCCAAGAGAAAAGACATCGCCAATAAAAAAAAATAACGCTAAATGATGTCATAATTATTATTATTGTGCTCAAACGTTTTCGGGAATGGTTTCCAATACTCGCTGTAAATTGTGGGTTTTGAAAAAGTGTTAATTGCATTGGTCGACGGTATAATACGCAAGTATCAGGAACACTTTTTCTTCAAAAGCAGCCGCCACAAGAGATGAGATTTTACTACTATTCATATTTCGTTTGAGCTGCATATTTTAGTGCAAATATTGTTTTGTAGAAGGGAATATGCTTCTTAAATATCTTGGAATTATGAAAATGTTCGCTTTGGTTTGGAGTAAATTTGGATCATATATATATATTGGATTTTAGTTCGAAATGTTGACTGTGTTATCTGATAATATGTCAGGAACTCGAGTAAGCGGTGCAGGTCTCAGACTGTGAGGGTCCTCAGGGTGTTTTAGTAATAATAATAGCTTCAGTTTAATCATACTGCAGTTTTTGTGGTGCATATATTTGATGGGAAAATCTTTTAAGAACGTGAGATTGTTAAATGTTATTTTATCAATGCTAATTGTATTGCATAAAAATTGTAGGACTATCCTTTCTATTTTTCCTTGTTATCTGACTGTTCTATGCCGATAGGAGGTCTCTTCCGTGGTATACCACGGATGAGATCTAACTTACAAATTTAGTAAACAAAAAGTGATTTTCTAGTTAGAATTCCAGTTAATAAAGAAGTACTTCCAGAAGCGCCCATTAGGCTAATAATATAACAAGGAAAAAAATAAATAAATAAACACTATATACTTTACTCAAAACTCTAGAATAATTATTTTTATTCAATTAACAGAATGATGTATCTGGCTGTAGTCAAATCACTTACGCAAATTGTCTCGGATTCAAACATTCATTTCTATAATCTCTATTTCTTTCATACATTATAATTTCCTTTTATTCCACATAGATGATATATTCATCAGTTATGTTCCTGAATAAAAAATATTGAATCATAGTAAAGCCAAAAATATGGAAACTTAATTATAAATATAAATACTTACATAACATCTAAATTGAAACGTAATTCTGACTAAAAAATAATAATAATAACTTTTTGGAAATCGAGTGGATAGTATGTCATCTTAAAGATTTAGAAATGAGAGAAAAAATAAAGAATTCAATTAAAGAAAATAATTGAAATAATAAATTGGAACTCGAATAAAAATTACATCTATGTATGCTTAGGGTTTTTCAGTACAGCGATTACAAATTTTAAGGGAAGATAGAGTACACCGCGACGATGTCAAATCTCATGACAGTGCATGGTTGGTAACGTTATCCTTAAGTGGTAGTGATGGCACTAGACAGAAAAAAATACAGGACATGAATAAGCAGAGGAAACATGTTTATTATTTCTAGTATAGCAAAAATGCTGGCAAATCTGTGGATGGTGTAAGCAATAGATGGCGCTGCGTAAGCCGAAGCTTTGGTTTTCTAGTGCATTGGCCCGCTCGATTGCCAAACCTCACTTACCTTCACTACTTCTTGTATGGGGATGCGTCGAGTCACTCGTGTACAAACTTGAAGTTAGCAATGCTGAGGGCCTTGTTGCATGCATTGCGCAGCTGTTGTGGAAGTCCGGGTAGCCCTGAGTATCTTTTTGCTAACGTTCGATCTTCATTGACCCTGAGGTGTAAGGCCTGCATCACGGCCCGTGGTCTCAATTTTGAACACGTACTTGGATAAAGGTTGTTGTCTCTTAAAAATTCTTTTATTCCCTTAGTTTTTTTTCTGTAATAAGGATAATAAACATTTTTATCCACTTACTCATACCCTGTCTTTCCTGTATTTTGTATCGACACTCTTGCTCTAGGAACGCTTTACGGGCAACGCACTGTCATGTGTTATATCGTCGTATATATAACATATTTCTAGTCAGAAGCACTCTTAATTTTTAAATAGGGTCTTAATTCAATGAATCTTGTACATCATCTGCCGCTGAGAGGAAAAAGGATGCCAAAGTGAATTCGAAGTGTTTTTACCCCTTAAGCTCAGATGTGAGAAGTATCTCGTATTTTTTTTATGTGTACTTGAAAGTTAATGCTGACATATAGGGTTATTAAATATAATGATATGGGATTAGAAATGTTAGTGGTTAGGTAATCTGTTTTTGGAGCAATAATTAGGTAATTAGATTAATACTTGAAGATGTAATGGGAAATAAAAATTAAGTGCGATATAGGGAATTTAATTTTAAATCTAATTTAATATTGAATTATCCTTACACACACACACACACACACATATATATATATAATATTCCTATTATATTTCTGGAAGATTGGTAATAATAATTGTAGGACGTGGTGAGTAGATGTTATTACTGCAGGTAACCAAAGATAGGGCGTAGCCGGTGGTGTGATTTTCTATGTTACGTGGAGTATGATCGAGTACGGTATTATCGAAGAAGCACTCATGTAGAACATTATTCCTTTTTATTTACATCCGGAAACACACAAAGATCCAGCAGGGACGGCATTACACTTACAAGAAGCAAACATCATGTTAAAGCACAAACACAAACAAAGATAAAACATAGACAGCATTGCGGCTATTTATATTCCTACATGATGAAGACCAAGAGGAAGAAAGCGCGATTACACAAGATGCTTGATTTTATACCAACAGTGCAAGCGCATGATGATTACGTAACCGTAGTTCTGATTGTATAGAATGGGCGGTACAGGGATTTCGGACTAGACGATTACGATTACAATGTTAATTTTAAACTAAAGAGTTAAAGTTATTTTAAATATTAGTACAAATAGCTACTAAAAAGGATACTAGAGGGAATTATTGCACACACACACACATACACACATATATATATATATATATTTGCGGGCGAAAATGACATTTTGATTAGAGATAATTAAGTGGTCTCAGCCGAAAAAATTAAAAAAGTCTTGTTCGTGATCACATAATTTATTCGAGTATGGATTTCGTACAGTGCCAAAGTACAATTGAGGGATTATTCAAATATCAATTTTCTTGCATATAAAGAGTGTTTTTTTCCCCAGGTATATAAGTTTAAGTTGGCATTACTTTCCAAGATGGCGACCGATTTAACAGTTGTCAAGTGATTTATTCTCCGTTTGGTTTGGTAATTCATCAAAACGATCATCAAGCAAGGCGTAGATTCGTCGAATGGGCCCAAAACGAGATTGCCGTTGTTCCCGATTTTCATAAGCGAATTTTGTTTAGCGATGAAGCGCACTTCTGGTTGAATGGCGACGTCAACAAACAAAACTGCCGTATTTAGAGTGAAACTAATCCACAAGTGTATGTCGAAACACCGTTACATCCAGAAAAACAGACTGTTTGGTGCGCTTTATGGGCTGGTGGAATCATTGGTCCGTACTTCTTCAAAAACGATGAAGACCACAACGTTACAGTCAATGGTGATCGGTATAGAACCATGATTACTAACTTTTTCATTCCTGAATTGAACAATCATGATGTCCAGGAGCTGTGTTTCCAACAAGACGGCGCAACATGTCACACAGCTCGTGCCACAATTGATTTATTGAAAGACACGTTTGGTGACCGCCTAATTTTACGTTTTGGACCTGTGAATTGGCCTCCAAGATCTTGTGATTTAACACCGCTAGACCATTTTCTGTGGGGCTATGTAAAGTCATTGGTCTATGCGGGTAAGCCACAAACGCTTGACCATTTGGAAGACAACATTCGCTGTGTTATTGCCAATATACGGCCACAAATGTTGGAAAAAGTCATCGAAAATTGGACGTCCAGATTGGACTACATCCAAGCCAGCCGTGGCAGTCCTATGCCAGAAATCATATTTAAAATGTAATGCCACAAGTTTATCTTTCGAATAAAAAAATTCATGTCAATCGAATAATACATCGTTGTTTTTTAAATGCAATTTAAAGTTCTATACCTCTAAAAAAACACCCTTTACTTAGAAGAATAGGGAAAAACCCATTATAAAAATAAAATCACGTGTTTAGGCAAAATGAGTTATTAGTTATATACAGAAATGCAATCACACAAGCACACACACATTATTTAGAGAATATTAATTCCGTTTTAGTAAGAATTATGAAAACAATTAATAATCTTGTATTTCTTTGAATCATCATTAAATGAATCAAAATTCAAGATCTAAAGAATTATTAATGTACCAACATAACGCCTTTAATGCTTTAGAAAAAGGTAAATTCAGACGCGTTTAGAAACAGGGTTTTAGGATTTATGAATGACTTGTTATAAATAAAGTAGATTCGGATTATGAGTAGATATAAATTTAAATTATTGCATGTACAGTCGAACCGCCATATTACGAACCTCTATATAGCGAATTTTTCTATATACCAAAATTTCTGGAACCAAGAACATTTAACGATTTTCTTCGTAAAATAACCTCTCTATAGCGAAGGGCATTTTCTGTATAATGAATTTTTTCTCTTGTGATTCAATTTTTTCTCCCTATTTTTGAAGTATTTCTGGACATTTCAAGTTGTTCTGTCTTTTAATACATTTTATGGTGGTCATAAATCTTGACCTGGTTTTATTAGATGCTTAACTCGCCGCGAGCAATAGAATTCTGGCAGTTTCAACCAAGAATTTCATTCCTTAACCCCTGTTATCTAGTTCACCGGAAACATCTTCGATATCCTCTTCCACCCTCATTGGAATTATCTCGTGTCCCCGTGTCTTTGAACGAGTCTCCATTCATTTGTAGTGTTGATCCGTCGTGCTGGGAACTTGGTTTCTTGTAGCTCGAAAATGTCAGAACGTAAGAGCTTGAGCATCAAAGAAAAAAACTTTAATTCTTCAGTAAGTGGATAAAGGTGTCAAGGAACTTTCCTTGCAGTTTTTCTTGTTTTTCTTTTATTTTTCTTTTTTTTAAAGGTATGATATATAAAATAAATATATATTAAAATACAAAAAGGTGTAAAAAATTACTTTTTTAGTATGCAGTGTTTATGAAATTAAAATGTGTTTTATGTGGTTTATAAGGAAAATTGAAACATATAACCTCTATATAACGGCGAGTTTTCCATGTAACTAACTATTTTCGTGATTTAGCGGATTCGTTATAAAGGAGGTTCGACTATATATATATACAGAGAGAGAGAGAGAGAGAAGAGGAGAGAGAGAGATACATGTATAGAGAAAGAGATTTATATATACACACACATTCATTCCTATGTATATACATGAGGAAAGACATAAAAGGCACTTAAATGTACAAAAAAAATAAATAAGGAAAGCAAAAATACGAAAATTCAACAAAACAACTAAATATGTATAAAAAGAAAAAATGCAAGGAGACAAAAATTAAAAACGGATCCTCATAGCAACTCAAAAGGCAATTTTAGACTGAACCGAATAAGAACGATTATACTAGCCTGGTATACCAACCGTTCCCCTTAACGACTCTGTATGTTATTATGAAAAATTTCAAACACAAAAAGACTACAACGAGAAAAAATTTCATAATAAATCTATGAGAAAGTAACCATTATAAGGTTCGAAAAATGACATATAGTTATATAAAGAATGTATATATATATATACAAGTATACATCACATGATTCATTTTAATGATATAAATATATTTTATTTACAATACGAAAATGGTTTATATGTATGCGAGTTGAACAAGAATACTGTAGTTTCTATAGTTGTGTGTATTATCAAAGCTATAAACATTAAATTGTTGTTGTACGTATAAAATTTATCGTGGAATTTGTACATAATGTCCTTATATATTTCCTGGGTAATTCCCTATACAGAAGTATTAATGTAGTAAATCAACCATTCTTACATTTTAGTTTATGGAAAGAATTTATTTCCGGAACCGTCAAAACTATGTATTCTCATAAAATCAATTTGGAAAACTATTAATAACATAAAAAAAATTCTAATTCTTTTAAACTAAGTTAATATGTGCTGAAAATATATTGTTATGGCATTTCCTAATGCTATAACTGTCTGGAATATGTCTTCGTGAAAAAGCTACTCAAAAAACTTTAATCGCAATTCATAAAATTGAAGGATGACCCTTTAGTAAGAAATCAAGTCAATAGGGGAAGATTTTAGTATACTTTTTCCGACTGATATTGTGATATCAGTATGATAAATATAAAATATACTCATAAAGTTTTTACACATTTTCGTCTTACTTCATTCCTTCTTTTTTTGATATCGTAGAACAGTGTTTGAAAGTCTTACATTTAGCAGTGATGTTGCAAACCAATATACCAAAATGATTCAGTGTGTCACGTAGCATGAGATATTTGAAACAACTCGATTTCTGCGACAATGTATGAAGAATTAGGGAATAGATGTAAAAAATACCGATTTAGAGTTTTGTTACATATTATTATGCATCATTTAAAGATATTTATTAACATAGAAATGATCAAATAAAATAGGACTATCCCTTTAACATAAATACATAATTAAAATTGTACATATATATTGTGCATCTTTAAGAATATTTATTAAAATAAGAATGAAATGTAGAGTGTAAGTAATCCTGCAAACACAAAGCCATAAAAAATTAAAATTTTGATGCTAACCTTGTCCCTGCAAAGCTCTAATTAATATTGTAATATGAGGGGTATAGTTTGTGATTTTTTATTTAACAAATTATTTTAATTGTTCAGTTGTTAACAACTTTGTGGACTCAAAATATATTTCATATGAGATAAATATTTTACCTCATATATGTAGGGTTGGATATGTGCAATGGACAACCTCTCCCCCTGTACTTAGGGTGGAGCAGTCCACACTGACGTCACACCCCGTCAGGAATGTCCGACTAAAAGGACACACGGGAAAATATGTAGACGGACGTTAGGAACGCTAAGCTTTAGGCGGAGGAGAAAGACGTTCTCCTTTGCTGTTCAGTATAATCTAGATATTTTTCATCTTGTTAAATAAATTATTTATCCCTTCCGATGAAAAATTCCTGTCTAACGTGATTCGTTTTTGAATAGTGGTTTTTGAAACTACGTTTTCGCCTTCAGAAAATGATGTCTCCGAATTATTTAATGTTAGTTGGAATTCATCTAAGTTCGTCAAAGCTTTCAATATACTATTGCATAAATTTTGCTCGTTTGTTTCTACGTCTAAATGCAATAAATTAGCGACTGAGATGAAATCAGGCAATGAGAATTCGGTTAAAATTTTTTCTTTGTGTTCTTCAACTCTAAACTTTTTAGGGAATGTACAAAAATTTCTTATTTTATTTCGCGAGGAATGGTCAAATTCGGTGAATCCTAATATAGAATTTAATGTTTTTACAGCACGAGTTGTACCACATGTCAACGAATTAGCAATTATAGGAATATCGCCTAATTTAATATTTTTACAGGACATCTTAATATACAAAATTAATCACTTTGAAAATTTAGACGGTGCAAGGTTGTAATCAAGATTTCCCTATCACACTCTGAGTTAAAACTACTAAATACAGTAATTTTAAAGCCAAAATAAACAAAAAAAATACGTTTAATTAAATTTTGCCTACCTGGGGTTGGGGAGCAGTCCGTACAATAAATCCAAAACCAGTTGAGGCACTAAATGAATCCAAGAAAAAGAAATTCCAACAGCAACACGTTTTTACGCTTTTTGCAATGTAGCGTCCACTGAAGAAAAATATTAACGCGTCTTAAAATTTTTCTCTCGTCTAGAGGAGATTTTCCTTAATATGCAAGAGAAAGGTCGAACCCCCAAAATATGGGAAAATGACTACAACCTAAGGGTGATAAATGATTTATTTAACAAGATGAAATATATAGATTATATATATATATACTGAACAGCAAAGGAGAACGTCTTTCTCCTACGTCTAAAGCTTAGCGTCCCTAACGTCCGTCTACATATTTTCCCGTGTGTCCTTTTAGTCGGACATTCCTGACGGGGTGTGACGTCAGTGTGGACTGCTCCACCCTAAGTACAGGGGGAGAGGTTGTCCATTGCACATATCCAACCCTACATATATACGTAGATAGGAGCGGACTAACCGGAATTTAGATCAAATTTGAAATATATATATATATATATATATATATATATATATATATATATATATATATATATATATATATATGGGAGATAACAAGGGGTCCAAGACATTTGTCTTTCTTCAGATTTATTTAAACTTAACAAAAATTAATTAAAAAAAGGTAGCTATTCTACAATTGGATTTCCATGATGTGACGACGGGAACGCCTGCTCGCGCACCTCAGTCGTTCTCTGCTTTTTCTCTCAATTGGTCAAAGTTTTGGTTTCACTTTTCATCAGCTGCGCCTGCGCGCGAAGACTGCGTGCTTTGTTAGAGATTCAATTGGATGACGACTCCACAACCGATTCCACAACGGCCAGCCTGACCGTACGCTGTCCGCAGCGGTACTTATTCCTTTTTTTTTCATGTAGACCAGAGGAGAATCTGAAACATACAAAAAAGACGGAACAGACAAGTACTATACAACAAATACACAAAGATTTAACATAGCATAATTCTGCTGAACTAGACCGTTTCTCCCCACATCTTCATGTGGTCTGCTGCTGTGGATGTAGTATTGGCCCAATATCATTCAACGATATTTGAGATTCTGGAAGAACAGAGAACAATTTCCCCATCATATGAAGGCACCTCTTCGACATCCGGAAGGTTCAACAGGGAAACATTGTGTCTGACAGGCATGGCATGATTCTGAGATGACGATAGTACGGTAGGAGAAAACCAGAGTTGGTAACCACAACGGTGTTGTAGGTTTCTAAAACAGAGAACGACGTGTACGTTACCGACGGAGAGTTAAGCTCTTCTTTGGTTGAATGCATCGATATTTTCCTCTCTAGAGTTCTGGACGTCTGTTCAAAACGATCGCCCTTTTTCTTCCGTTTCCACTGCCAGGGCTTGAAGAGCCTCCGGAGCATAGCGAACCGACTATGTTTATTCTCCATAGGTGAAGAGGTAGGCGACCGAGAGTTGGAGCCCACGGAACTCGTTTTCATGGCACCATTGACTTTCTTACACAATACTATAGGTGAACAACAATGAGAACATTTTTCTCTTATAATACCCATTTTTAACTTAGTACTCTTAATTTTATTAGGTTTATAATTCTTAATTAGATATCTCAAATCATTTCTAATATTAAAGTTTTTAACATGTGACAAATCATAACTAGAGTTTTCTATCACATTTGCAACATAAAAAATAAAATTAGAATAAGCACCTAAAGAGGATTCACTTTCATTCAATAAAACATCGCTCTTTGCATGGCTTATTTTCTTTATTTCAGTATATACACTGGGATGTATAATAAATTCTTCGGTCAAGGTCAGTGATATTGCCGTTCGAACACTTAAACTGAGAGAGTGCTGAGTAAGAGAAATATTTATTGGCAAAACCTCTACCATACGACTCTCGTTAAAACATGAGCTCAATGTAATTCTTCCTTCGGAAGGTTTGTTCACTCTAATTAGTGAGGAATTTAGAACTGGGATCTGGCAACCTGAATCAATCAAGGCTATTACGGGCTGATTTTCTACAAAAATGTTTACGTATTGGAGCTGTTGTGCGAACTCATCGCTTTTTTGTTTTTCGCTCTTGACTTTCAAACTATTCGCGTTTTTTCTATTATGGATGTGAGATTCTTTAGGCTTAAAACGCTTCTCACAATCTCTTGCGTAATGAGATGAATCACCGCATATGTAGCAATTTTTATTTTGCCTTTCAAGATTTTTGGATAGCTATCTTTAATCTTTGGTTTATAGTTTCGAGGTCTATTTTTAAAGGGGTCTTCAGTATATCCACAAGCAATAGGAGTTTCTTTACGTGATCCGCTTCAAGATGAAATATAAATATCGCACTCTTTAGCTAAATCAATAGGCCTAAACCAATCTTCCACTTCTCGAATGCCAATATGAGTTGCGGTTTCCTTATTTAAAGTTTCAAATAATTTATCAGAAATTAAAAGATCACATAGAAATTCAAAGGAATTAACTTTTCTTAACGAACAATAATATTGGAAGTTTGCCGTCAATCTTGCAGCAAATTGGATGTATGTCTCGTCTGATGATTTTACAGCATTTTTAAATGAGTTTAAACACTCGCGAGGGGTTACTTGGAATTCTCTGAGTACTATAGATTTTAGTTTTTCATAGTCATTTAATTCCTCCTTTTTAATATACAATAAGACATTATGAGCTCTTTCGCCCAGAAGATTTATTAAAATTTCAGATTTATATTCGTCATTTATTTTCTTGGTTAAAAATGCGCGTTCTAATGATTGGAAGAACAGATTAAAATTTTCAGATCTGGTGGGAACAGGAAGAGATAAAGTTTTAATGCTTTTGATCATATTTTCTATGTTTGTTTCGAACTGTTTCTCTTCGACTTTAGCTGAAGGATGTAAACTTAATGCTTTATTTTTAGCCGTTTGAAGTTCGACTTCTTTTTCTAACTGTGCTAACTGTAGTTTTGCGCGCTCAATTTTCTGTTTTTCTAAAGTTGCCTCTCTTTCGTTTCGCGATACCCTCTCATCTATACAGTTTTTAATTAAAGTTTTAACGAAATCTGCATCACTTTCAAATGTACTACTCTTCTCAATTTTAGTCTTTAGTTTAGCTATGGTGTCCGTACTCTCCACAGTACCGTCTAGATCCTCAACAACTCTAATGAGATCCTCTTTAAGAGCGTTTTTATACATTTTAGAAAAAGTTATGGAAAGATCTTACCTTTTTATTTTCTAGCTCCCTTGTTGCTCGCACGTACGATGTATTCAATAATTGAAGAAAATCGTTGATTCCACAGATCTCACAACCTCTTCGCAGGTTATATCGTTAGACGAAAAATAGTTCTTGAAATTGTTTAAATTACAATCAATAGTTCCGGCCTCTACACAGGCGGAATATTCACACTGGGTTCGAATGAAAAATTCAACCACTACACAGGTTGAGCAAAGCTTCCAAAAAATGGCGGCGCGTCTCCTCCACGGATGCTTCTTTTGTTCACGCGTTCCAAACTTTGATCAAAATCGAAATTTTATCTATCCCGGCCGAACCCCCATAATTTGTAGGAGACAACAAGGGGTCCAAGACATTTGTCTTTCTTCAGATTTATTTAAACTTAACAAAAATTAATTAAAAAAAGGTAGCTATTCTACAATTGGATTTTCATGATGTGACGACGGGAACGCCTGCTCACGCATCTCAGTCTTTCTCTGCTTTTTCTCTCAATTGGTCAAAGTTTTGGTTTCACTTTTCATCAGCTGCGCCTGCGCGCGAAGACTGCGTGCTTTGTTAGAGATTCAATTGGATGACGACTCCACAACTGATTCCACACACACACACACACACACACACACACACACACACACACACACACACACACACACACACACACACACACACACACACACACACACACACACACACACACACACACACACATATATATATATATATATATATATATATATATTTGTAACCAAGAAATAGCCTGCTAGTATTTACTAGTATATATGTAAAGACGATGCAATAAAGTAGATAGTAAGACTTACTTCGAGAGTATAGCAACAAGTTATGTTTCCAGCCAAATACAACAAAAGAAAAAGCAGTGCCGAATAAAAGTAAAACTAATAAATTATGATAGAATAATATAAAATCTATGTATATATGTACATTTAAAAAACCATAAATATTGATACAAAATTTTATAGAAAACAAAAGACTTCAAGACATACACAAGAATATTTAGATAAAATATAATGTTATTAATTTATTAAACATCTGGCGTTATCTATTGAATAACTGTATAATTAATTAAAAATGCTATTATTAATGCATATTGCATTTCACTTAGAACTATTAAAAATATAATTGTAAAGAAAGTTAGCAGGATATCCATGTTCAATACATTGTTTAATAATGTTATTAAAATTTTAATATATATTAAATTTGTCACTAACTATCACTAACTAATTCATTATTACGATAATTATAGTTAAAAATAACATTTCTATATATAGAGATAGATAAATTTGAATTCCATTATGGCAATTTAAGAATATTAAAATTAAAAGCATCTCTTTTATCATAAATATTACTATGCATTTTATAATCATTAGTATACAATAATAAATCTAAGTAATTATTTTTAATTGGATTATGATTAGTTTTAACTAGGTTTAAGTAATCAGGATGAAAATATTTATTGTATTTCAAGTTAGTATTTTTACCAAAAATAATTAGATCATCAAGATATATAAAATGTAATAGACATTATTAATAATATAGTTATATTCATAAAAGTGTAAATATAGGTTAGCAAAACTATTGCTGGCAGGGCCACCTAGAGGCTGACCTTTAGTTTGTTTATATAATGAACCATTAAATTTAATGAAATTTTCTTTTAAGACTAAATCTATGAGATTTTTAAATTTTTTGAAACTATTATTATGATTATAATTACTATAGTTTTCTAAAATTACTTTAATAATATCATTAATATCAATGGAATTGAAAAAATCTTCAAAGTCATAAATATAACTGAACTAAGTATTTTGGTTTTTAGAAAAATCTATATATTATTTTTACTATTTTTAATTATCCATTTATAATATTGCTTGCTAATGAAGTTTTGTATAAAATGATGAAGCATTTTGCCAGCTGTAGGGATATATGTTTTAAAACCATTTGTCACAGTTCTCAATTTAACTGGATATTTATGGAATTTAGATGGTAAAAATATGTATAGAAACTTAACCTTAAGAATGCAAAATCCCAATTTTTTATAAATAGCAATAATACGATCACTAAGTACTTTATGTGACAAGTCCAATTTTTTAAAAGATTCATAGTTTAAAAAGTGTTCATTATGCACATTATAATAAAAATACTTACAAGTCACAGCACAGTTTACAGGCATTCTGTCTATGTAAATTAAGATAAAATTCTTTTGTAATTCATAAATTTTCTGTTTTACATCTTTATAAGTATATTCATAGTGAGAATGGTAGTTAAATTTCATCGTCTTTTAATATATTGTACTTAAATTCATCAAATTCCTCTACAGGCAGTCCATATTTAGCTGCCGATTTTGTAATAAAATTATTTATATCTTTATTAATTTGTCTTTATGTCTTAAGAGTGTATATATATATATACATATATTACTATATTATCAGGTTCATCAACCACGTGTTGTATTAACTTTTCAATATGGCTTTTCCCCCCTATTATGTCGAAAATTTCTGTTGTATGGGGAAAGTTGGATCCATAAAGCATTGCTAACCCTAAATCGCTGGTCTAATTCAGCGACAGCTTCAGAAATCATAATAGATCTCCAGATTAGTCCAAATACTTTTTTGTATCTACATTTTGTTGTGTCTGCTGAATTCCAATTTCTTACTTCTTTAGCACTGTAGGTTCTAGTACTTCTTCACTTTTATTTTATTATACTATATATATGTATATATACAGAGAGAGAGAAAGAGAGAGAGAGAGAGAGAGAGAGAGAGAGATGGAATGGCATTTTCCATTTTTGTAAGGGTCTGAAAAACTGATAGAGTCGACCCTGATGTAGAACCAAAAGGGGAAATCAGAGCACAAGGAAGTTTCTTCACGTATTTTTTCATATATCCGTAAATTTTGCCTTCGATAAAGTTGGAGATTTCTGCTCATTACGCGGCAATGAGTATATAATACTTCCTTTACAACTATCATAATTTTTTTATTTGAACTGAGTATTTAACACTAATTAACATATTGAATCAGAAGATGTATCTTTCCTTCTTTTTTTTTGTTTTTCCTAAATGACACAAGCTACACATAAGTAAATTCAGCAGAATCACTTTATGGCAAATAGTTGAAATAAGAAAAAGTCTTTATGCGTGAGGCGTAGAGGGGAAACACACACACATCTATCCCTAACTTGAACTCATAACTTTGTAAAGGGCAACTGAGAGTTGCTCCAAGTGCTACATCTAGCATGCGTGTCGTAGGTTGCAGACCCCTGTTGTAAAATATTAAATATTCTCTCATGTAGAAACATACATGGATGAAACTTAACTGAATCATTCCCTTCCTGTTTGGGCATGATAGTGAATCACGGAAATGTCGTACTATACTGATTATTGACGTCAAAATGAATAATAGCCTTTACTTAAATTATTCCGTCAACCCTTGTTATCAAAATGATCTTTTTGATTGAAAAATCCCCACCTATCCCCACCTAATCTTTTAATAAGAAAAAAATATTTCCAGAAAAGCAAATTTTCATTTCATTTATTTAAAATCACAATCTTCTAGTACTCCTTCTTTTACTTATTTCTTAAAACCTGTTTCATTTTATGAAACCTGAACTTGAGGAAAATTAAATCTGAAAATATTCGTAACGGGATGGCAAAAAACAAAATAAAACAGTCACTACCTTATAATTACGTTTAAATAGTACTACTTCTGTTGAAGAAAAAGATATAATATTTTTTTATCAATAAATACAAGTTAAAAAAATGTATGTCTCCTGAATTTTGTGTAAAAAACTCAGCAAGAAGTGGTGGCAGTAGAAAACATAGTTGATTAAGTTTTTAAAATACAACGTGAAATAGAAAGAATTAGAAGTATATTCTTAAATAATTTATTGTTGTTGTTGTTTCTAATGCCACCTGTCTAACATAGTCAGATCGAGGCCCACGAAATTCACCGTGTCAAGGGGCTAGAAGTACGCCTGTCGTTGACTTGAGCACCATAGAGGTGACAGTACCATTTAGTTCTGTGAAATTGCACAAAGGTACCATAGTTGGCGTCACCACCTATCTCCGCCTCCACAATTTCTGCAATGAAATTAAGAGGAGGGAAATATTCTCCAGTACCTGCACTTGTGACTCAGCCCACAAGACTTCGGACACACTGATTTAACGAGCACGTACTCCGTGTGTACTTGGAGGGTATTTGGTGGCATCGGGCACTGAACCCAGGCCTTCCAGTCTGGAGTCTGATGCTCTAACCACTAGGCTACCCACGACCTTTAAATAATTTATACATAAATGAATGTGAGTGTGGAAGCTCAGATTTTTATTATATTCAATTTCTTTATTTGCTTGGAGATGAAATCTAACTTCCAATTCAAAAAGATTTGACATTTAACTTACACGCGCGCTTGTAATGTACAGGGAGACGGGAGGGAGGAAAAAAAGGAATACACAAGCAAAAATTCTCTGAAATAAGTAAATCCAAAGTCAATGTCCTTTTATTGCATTCCAAAGCCTTCGAAATAATTTAATACTTAGCAGTGTACAGGAAAAATCATATTTTTTAAAGACGTTTATTTACGTCCGGGACAATTAGCGTTTTGGTTGAGCGAGACGCTTATATACACCGATGGTATTTAAAGGGTGAAAGTCACATCGTATATCTTTAGCGTCAAATTGTAGTAATATTGCATTCATCCAGAATATTGCATTCTGGTATGGAGGGCGAGAGGCGCTGTGAATATTATGATTGAACATTGGGTCTCAAATATAGAAAGTTTGAGAATCGTATATACATGACACTATTAAATGAACCCTTTTCACCCTGTATATAGAGAAGGTTTTTGAAAGATATGTAAATGGAAGTTCATTCTGAATTTACAAGAATTTCTCGCTCCTTGCATAGGGCAGTTAATGTGGCCTGTGGAATTACCACTGGTTATGAATCTGTGCAAGATTACTTCAACAAAATTGGAACGTGGCAAATTCAGACTCCTGCCCACATTGTTTCCACGAGATGCCCATGTCTGAGGACCACCTTAATATATCTTGTGCTGCTTTAAACTGCTGTTGACTGTGCTATGTGCTTTGTTGTTTTAAACGACATTGATTATGCTTTTGGTGACAATTTTTATCATTTTAAATTGGTAGTGGGCTGCTCTTCTACTTATGACCGAAAAAAAAGAAAGGCTTATGACAAAAGAATCTTATGCATCTTTAAAAATGAATTTTTACTGTGAAAACTTTTCTTAATACAGCAATACCTCGACTTACGCAAACCCGGAGTTACGCGATTTTCAAATCTCGTCAATTCATGGTTTGTTTTTCAAATCGCTGAAACCTTGAAGGAATCAGTGCTAGAGCCTGATGAAATTAGTATTATGATGGAATAATTGGTCGATCTTGCCAGACAAACAAATTTAGAAGTAGGTTCTGATGACGTTCAAAAACTGCTGGATTTCCACAATCAGGAGCTGACAATTGATGAGAACATTGAAAAGCATGAGCAAGAGCTAGACATGGAAGAACTTGAGTCTTTAGACCCAGTTCAATCCGAATATTGAATGATGTTTGGGAATTTGAAAGAATACCTCAGTTTAAGTGAAAACAGGTTAAACATTTTAGAAAATACAGACTCTAATAGGCGTATTTTATCAACAAAACAAGAAACAAAATTTAGGAATACTACGAGGAAATTCACTGGGAAAAACTCTTTGAGTTATCGTACTGCTTTGTTAGTTTTATGAATTGTTCTGCATCAAAAAACTTCGATATGAAATTTTGATATTTGTGTTATCTTAGATTTCATTATACATTGGTTTTTTTAACTATTATTTTCTTTTGTCTTTGGCCCCAACAAATAATAATTTATATGTATTTATATGCGAAATTATTCCCCGACTTACGTGGTTATCTCTTAGAACCACTTTCTTTAGATTTTGCAGTGATTTTCACTCAATCATATGTCTTAATCGGAATCTATATTAGAGCACACAAGACATCTCACCACCATCCGATTCTTTCGCAATATATTAGCAATTTCATTAAGGCTTAGACCTTTCCTACGAATCATCGTTTCAAGTTGTCTGCTCTGCACAAGGTTCGAAAATTGAATGAATTTTTTTATTAGCAAATTACCAAATGCTATGTAACGAAACACTTAGACACAACAGTTTTAGAATAATAGAATTGTCTCCGCTGTTAACACTACATTTAATGTCAAATAAAAATGTGTGGTAGTACTTTGGAAGGTTCGTTTTACTATATATAATGATAAAAATGAACGACAACTATTTATGATGATAAATTACTTAAGTGTCGAAATCCTACCAGTGGATTTTCTAGATATATTTAGTTGTAAAATTTCTCCTAATTAACCTAGAACTATAACACATTTACTCAGTAGTTACCATGGAAAATAATCAAAATTCACGAAAAAGTTTAAAATTCCCAGCAAAACTGAGAAAAAGGGTAACAAACTGAACACTTTCCGGTGTCAAATTGACACCGATGGATATTCTAGTGTTAGCCATCATATGCTAACTTGCATTAAAAAGCACAACTAAGATAAAGTTTAATTTAAATATGCATACAGACAGCACACAGATTAAAGTATGCCTTGTCTTATTTTGTACGTTTAAGCTATATCTTTGATTTTATAAAAGTTTAATTACATAAAGAATGAAAAACACAAAATTTCTTCCTGAGGAAAAATATATAAAAAAAAATCATTTTGAACAATGAGAAAAAACTTTCGGAAATCGATAGGGTGCGTGGTATAAATGAATCTATTGAGAAGTCACTAAAAGAAAAAAAAAAGATTAGGAACTTTATCACTTTTAAAATAATGATCAAGTTCACATTGTTAATTATGTACGAAAAAGATTGCAGCATAGAAAAGATTAAGCCAATCTTTCCAAAATTTTGATTAATTTCGATAAAGAATCCATGTGCCTGTACTAAAGAGCAAAATTCCAATAATTGCATTTAATTATATTGGCAACTTGACAACTAATAAGTATAGCTTATTCTTTTAAAATGGCATCATTATATTTTTTTAAGGTATGTGAGATAAATTTATGCTTTTTTTAATAATAAGGGACATTTCCAATATTTCGGCTTCTAATGTACTCAAAGTTGTTATTTGAGAGATGTTTAACTGAACAAGATGAACGTTTCTGGAATCAGTTCTCCTTGTTAATAAAGAATCGATTATATAAATATTTATAACGTAATATACATACATCACAAAACATGTAGTTTGGATAAAGTAACTCTTTATTTTGATGTGAAATTATAATTTTATTTTGTTTCATTTTTAATATTTAAATGCTTGAACTATAAGCATACATAATTTCAAAAATCTGTCGTAATGGAGGAATAACTTTTATTAAAAAAATATATTTATCAAACTTTTTTTTGTAGCTTTTTTCAAAAATATTAATGCCATACTGGAATACAAGTGTTTTTGTAAAATTTGTAGTTTCCATATACATTTATTTTTCCTTCCTAATCTTTGGGCTTGAAAACTTAATAAATACTGTAAGTTTTTTTTGTATCAGAACATGAATTTGTGGATTTCAAAGCATGAAGTCATGAATAATAAATATGCTGAAAATTGTTACCAAAATTAATTTATAGATTAGAAAGAAGTGGAACATTCAATAATAATTATATTATCTATATTTGGTTTAACAAGCATAAAATGCTTTGGGAAACAGTTTCGTCAATGAAATTCCTTCTGTTTATACTGTAGTTATCTCCACCAAAAGACCGATTTCCTGTCAGGGCACTGTAACGTTTTCCCGTCAGACAGCTGAAAAGACGGCTTCTTTTTGTGGATAGGATAATCGCGTTCATATGCACATGTGTACCTGTATAATACTGCGAGGTCTAGTCTTTGCTCCTCGCCGCAATAACCTCTGACACATGAGAACCTCCTACTCCGCCTTCGAGTCGAATGTAACTCCAGGATGCCCACCGCTACCATCCCGAGGCCCTAGAGAGGGAATCTATCGAACAGAAGAAATGTAATGTCCTCCCTTAAAAACTACAGAATTCGGACTATAATGAACTAACCAACCTTTTTAATGAAATCTTTGTACATGTTCTTTGTAAAAATGCTCTTATTATTACATACTGTCATTTCACTGTGAACTATTGGAAATACAATTGTAAAGAAAATTAGCAGGATATCCATGTTAAATACATTGGTTAATAAAGTTATTAAAATTTAAATATGTATTAGATTTATCGCTAACTAATACATTATTACGATATATGTAGTTAAAAATAATATTTCTATATATAGAGATTGATAAATTTGAATTCAAGTGTGGCACTTTAAAACCGTTAAAATTAAAAGCATATCTTTTATCATAAATATTACTATGTAGTTTATAACATTAATAGACAATAATACATGAAGTAATTAGTTTTAACTGGATTATTATTAATTTTAACTATTTTTAGGTAATCAGGATAAAAGTTTTTATATTGGGGTTAAAATTATTAGGTTTACTAAACTCAATTAGATCATCTATATATCTAAGACTGTAATAATTATGATTAATAATATAATTATATTGATAAAAGTGTAAATATACCTAGCCAAAATACAGCTAGCAGGGCCAACTTAAAGGAAAACCTTTAGTTTGTTTATATAATGAACCATTAAAATCAATGTAATTTTTAAGACTAAATCACGAGAGTTTTAAATTCGTTAAAAATATTATTATGATTATAATTACTGTAATTTTCTAAAATTACTTTAATAATATAATTGATATCAATGAAATTGAAAAGATCTTCAATGTCAAAACTATGAACTAAATAAAAATATTTAGAATTTTTTTAAAAAAATCTATAGTATCTTTACTATTTTTAATTATAGCTTTATTATATTGCTTGGTAATGAAGTTTTTTTATAATATTACGAAGCATTTAGTCTGCAGTAGTGATATATGTTTTAAAACCATTTATCACAGTTCTCAATTTAACTAGAATTTTGAGGAATTTAGATGTTAAAAATATATATGGAAAAATAACATTATAAATGCAAAAACGAAATTTTTTATAACTAGCAATAATTCGTTTACTAATTTCTTTATATGACAAGTTCATTTTTTAAAAAAGATTCATTTTTAAAAAGTGTTCGTTAAGCATATTATAAAAATACTTACAAATCACTGCATAGTTTCTAGGCACTTTGCTTATGTAAACTACGAAAAAATTCTTTTCTACTTCATGAAGGTTCTATTTTAGATCCTTATAAGTAAATTGAGAGTTCAAATGGTAGTTAAGTTTTTAACTACCATTTTACTTAATTAATATATTACACTTAAATATACCGAATGCCTCTATAGGCAGTCGCAGTCCAGACTTAACTGCAAATTTTTTAATATAATTATTTATATCTTCATAAATTTGTGTTTTAATAGTATTGTTGTTAAGAAACAGTTCATCTGAAACTAGTGCCTATATTCCTGATATCTTTTAAAATCTTGTCCTTGATTATATTTAAGTTACCTGTAACTACATGTTTATGATAACCATCAATAAAATCAGGATATGTTTTACATTTACAATCTTTTATGTTAAGAGGAGAACTATTATTGTAATTAAAGATAAATCTACCCATTGTTTTATTATATTTAAATGCTTTTTAACAATTACGTTTCTAACAGGAAAAAGTGGTAAATGTCTATTAATTACATTAGAAAAATTAATTTCATCAAAAGTTTTATTCATGAATAATAAAGTGCAGTAATCTGTAATAGGTTCATTAATTTTTCCAATCTTATACTGAATTTATTTACGAAAAAATTTGATGTGTACTGAATGATACAGCTTTTAGTATTCGCTATTTAAGATTTCCTTTAACAATACAATTTCTTTTTTATTAAGACCAAACATGAAATATTTAATCTTTTTGCCATTAAAGTTTTTTTTCCAAAATCATCAATAATAACGATAATATTAACAATTAATGATTTTTTATCTCTATTTTTCCTTTTAGTCCTTTTGCTTCTGGAATTTCTTTTAGAATTATTATCTAAATTGATGTATTACAATATCTTTTAACACCAAATATTTTAACACGAAAAAATATTTAAGTCCCCCTCGGTTTCATGTTAAACGATTTTCACCGTATTCAAACTTATGTTTAGAAAGTTATTTCTTTCAGTTAGTTCTCAATTAGACGAAATAAAGAGCAAAAGTTGTGATAACCCCCGGACCGGGGGCATCATTTCCTCCTCATCCGCGCGATCTAAGTTTGTAGGGATAAAAGATTGACCACTCAAAGCTTCCATAATAGAACTAGTTTATTATTATCTCAATTTATATTAAGCAATACAGCACAAGTCTCAGAGGTAAATAATCAGGAGTGATACGTCATAAATAACAATTCTTAGCAAATAGCGCATTAAATTCTACTCACTATCTTCATGATAAATTAACCACCGAATCTATATAGTCAATTCCTTAACTAACTAGAGTCCGCTATATCATTAAAATTTAATACTCTTGAGTTGGTTGGAATGAAATGTCATTCCAGCCCCAAAGATTCTCCAAGAGGATTTTAGTGAAAGGTGTGATAAAGCCCCGTCACAAAGTGAACAAAATTGCCCAAAAATAGTGAATCGGAATTGCACCATGTTTCATCAAGATAACTACTACTTTTTACGCTAACAACTACATTTATCAGACTTCACACCTTGTTCCCACCAATTTAGGTCATTTACAAAATTCATGGAAAAAATTGAATTAATGGACCTCTAATGAAAAAAAAACCCATCAACCCTTCAGTCAAGATAAAATATCATGTATAAACTATTTTCCCTTTAAAACGTTAGATTATCTAGAAAGACAGAATCTTCAAGATGCCTGAAGGTTATTGAAATGTTATCAAACACACAGAATGGCTCCTATATAATTCAATAAATGTGAACTAAAACTTAAGGTTGCTGCGTTTCAATTTTTCTCCAAAATCGATATGTACTTCCCAGACAACTCAATACATGCTTTATAGTTTAGTTGAAAAGTTTCCTATAAACCAATGGAACACAAACGGAATTTCTTTTTATTGACAGAAAAAAATGGCGTGACTGTCTTTTGCTATTGTACTTTCAGATGACAAAACCAAAAGACATGCAAGGAATGCATTTGAGTTTTCAGAAATGTTTGAAATAGTTTCCCTACGATTGAACATTTGTTTATCCTTTCCGACTGTCAGTAAAAAATAAAGATACATACAGAACATAATAAGGGCTAAGTAAATATTTCAAAACATTTAAAAAAAGTTAAAATAGTGTTTCGAAGTTTGTAGAATTATTTTTTGGTAAAATTTACCTATGTAATGCAGAAAGGAATTTGATGAAGTTTTATTGAGTTTTATATTTAAAAAAGATTGCTAATTAATTGCAGTCATATATTTAAAAATAATTCTTCAAATAATTGATATACATTGGGGAATAATACTCCTAATATATATAAATACAAAGAATACCCATGAGAAATTTCAGAGCTGCATGTGTGTTAACTTGATTTTAAAATCTTCAAAATTCATGATGGATTGGAATTTTTCAACAACATTTAAAACATGAAATGAACTAAACTCAGTGATAAAATAATTTCTCTAAATTTCAATTGTTCATTATTAAATAGGATTTTATCTCTATAATCTTTAAAAAATCCTATTTTTAATTCGGAAAATATTATGCATTGAAGATTCTCTAGATTTTGTGAAAACAATTGAATGACTTTTTGAAAATAATTTCAAAAAATGCACTTGTTACCCATTACTGACTTCAGTACATTAGTTTTATGTATAGATTTTAATTTCCATCGTTACATTTCATGGATTTGTTACTTTTAATGTAATCGTAGAGTATTCTTCGGATTATAAATGTTTAAAACAATAGCTAAAATAGCAGTTCATGTTAGGTTGTTTGTTTTATGCATTTTATGTGTATCATCCAATTTTGTCTTTCCCTCATCTGGAAGAGATATCTTGAAATTGAATATTCTTTCTGGGGTTACTGATAAACCAAAGTCATGTTAAACCAGAGTTTCTCAAACTGTGGGGCGTGTCAACTCTACAAGGGGGGCGCGAGCATATTGAAAAGTCGAGAAGAAAAGATTATTTTTTAAAAAAATTATCAATTTACTGAAAGTAAACAAACAAAAATACTTTCTGACATAATAAAAAATAAAATACGCATTTACACTGATATATTACACTTATAAATATATCAGTGCTATACAATGTATTTTATAATTAATTTAACAATACTAAGTTAAAAACAAGTTTATTAATTACCAGTGGCACCATGGGCTTGTCATATGCATAATTTAAAACAAAATTAACACTTACCTTGATAATTTTTGTACGGTTTATACACTGCTGGACAATTGCTAAGGACGGATCACAAATTGCTATGTAGCATAACATTAAGCGAGACATGAGGCCTAGTAGGATAAACTATAGTTGCCACACTGTTCAGACATTAGAATAAAAAATATTTATTGTTCTGGAAAGTACAAAAACTGTGAAACATCTGAAAGAAAAAAAAATGTTCATTTGATCTGCGTACGGAGAAATGGAACAATGCATCTAAAAGTCAGCAAGCACCTTAAAGAAAGGTATCAGTACGGGATATGTCCACCGTGGAGTGTGATGCAACATTCCACACGTCGTACCATACTTTGCACAAAATTATCCAGCAGCTGTTGAGGCAATTTATCCCATTCCTCTGTGAGTGCACGGATGAGGGTGTTCTTGTTTGTCGGGGGATAGTTTCGAACAGCAACTTGCCTCCCCAAAGCATCCCACACATTTTCAATGGGGTTTAGATCTGGAGAACACGCTGGCCATACGAGGCGTTGCATACCCTCGCTGTCCAGACAATCCTGAACAACGAGTGTTCGATGACATGTTGCGTTGTCGTCCATAAAAACAAATTTATCACCGACAGCACCTCGGAAAAGAAGAAAATGAGGAAGTAGAACTTCATCAATGTATCGTTGGCCCGTCATAGTCCCATTCGCAACCACATGTAGGCGCGTGCAGCCATTGATCATGATGCCGGCCCACACCATGAAACTGCATGTCGGATATTGGTCCTTTTCCTGGATATTTTCTGGACGATAAGCAGTACCACTCTCGCGCTAGATCAGTTGGCGTCTACAATCCGATGACAGACTGAACCTACTCTCATCTGAGAATAGTACGCCTGCCCAGTCCTGTTCAGTCCAATTGTGATGCTCACGACACCATTGCAAACGGGCAGTACGGGGCTGTCTGGTCAATGGGACACATACAACAGGTCTGCGTGCGTATAGTCCTCCTCCCCTCAAACGTCTGGCAACAGTTTTTCGGGAGATCTGCTTTCCTGAGGCAGAAAGAAAATGATTTGCCACCTGCTGAGCTGTGGTGCGCCTGTTCCTTTTTGCTGACAGGACGATATATCTGTCTTCTGCAGGCGTCGTACTTTTAACACGATCTCCCCTTGCCTTCTACTACACATTCCAGTAGTTTTAAATGACTTCCACCGCCGTGAAACAACGCTGTGAGCAATGTCGAACTCCCTGGCAACATCTGTTATTTTTCGCCCTTCTTCGATCTTTCCAATAATTCGGCCACGCATAAAATCATCTATGTGATGTCGGGAAGACATGCCAAAAATTTTAAGTTCGTCTATTAAATCTTTCCTGTAAAACTTTGACTTGAAACAACAACTGTCCACACACGTCAAAACCTTTAAAGCTCTTATGAACGCTATCACGTGATGAACAGACGTGGAAAAAAATTTGCATACTCATACTTCTTACTAATATCTCGCACTTATTCTAATTTTCCACATTTTGCTTCCTTTCATTTTGTGGTTGCTATGGATGATAGTGTTATCCGTCCTTAGCAATTGTCCAGCAGCGTAATTAAACCTTGACTGAGCCGCTCAAAAGTTTCGCTGTTCGCTTCCAAATGCCAACCATTTTCCACGTAGACATGCATATGTAATGTATTGGTGAAGGGGGAAGAATAAAGAAGCGCAAATAATCTGGAATAAGTAAATCCTTCACAAACATTGTCAAGGTCCTTTTATTGCATTTCAAAATCTTCGGAATAATTTTACGGATAACAGTGCACAGAAAAGATCGTACTTCGAAAAGACGTATATATTCGTCTGGGGAAACGCTTTGGCATAGCGAGACGTTTATGTACATGGAGAGGGGGAAGTGTGTGCTTAAGAGGTTAAAGCCGTATCGTAGTTTTAGCGTCAAAGTATAGTACTATTTAATTCAGTACATTGTTATTGTAAGATGGGGAAGGGGGCGCGATGAAAATTATTATTGAATATTGGGTCGTGAATATTGCATTTTTGAGAAGCAATGTGTTAAAGGACAAATTCAACATAATAAAATACTTAATCTCCATACATAACTTAATGTATTTTCCTCCATTTCTCAATCAATGCTCGATTGAAATGAAGTTTTTTTTGTTTGTTTTACCTTTACTATTTTGTGCAGAAAATATCGAGTAGTCAAAAAGAAGAATTTAATACGATAAAGAACGAAGAAGTATTGACTATAAAAGTGGAGAACTTTCAATATTTATGTTAAGGGGTCCGGCACATACAAAGGAGCCCATGTTAAATTGCGTACGTTAATGTTCTTTTTTCTCAGAAACTATTTACTTCTCATGAATAAATTTTTTACAGTAGGTTATGTGTACTATTAATAACAGTTTAACGAAGGGTTTTGTCTTTTGTTAAAAATTAAGTTAATTATGAATTTTTCAAAAATTGTCCAATTTTTTTCCCTAAAATTTAGTTTAAAAAAGTCATATCTAAAACATTTTGCTAGATATATCTAACTCATTTAAAGTCTATATACATGTTAAAAGTAAGCTCATTGAAAATTTGAGGATTATTTAATAAGTAGTCTTTGAGAAAAGGTACATAAACTGAAAATTATTACAATTTGAGAAAAAGGGAATTTAAAATTTGTAATTTTTTGAGCATTTACTTATTTTAGTACTTTCCAGAAGCATATAAAGCATTATTTTTACTCTCTGCTCATTAAAAGGATTCTTTTTTCTCATTTTTTTTAATTATTTGTAAAAATTTTGCCTTTTTTAGGATTTTAAGATGCTTTCATTGGGTTACACGTATTCTACGTATATCAAGAACTTTGAAGCACGACACATAGTGATAACTTAGTTCAATATCACAATGTTTTAAAATCATTAATTTTGTTACATGACACATATTGAACTGTGCAATAGCCATATTTACTCCTATTTCTGATTCCACAAATGTAGATATGGGAATCACTGAAAATATGGTGTTATTAACTGACTCATTTGGATCTGGATCTTTTTATGTAAATATTTATCTAATTCATTATCATTTATCTAATTCTAGGCCATTCATCAAATTCATTATTGTGTGTATGTTTATGATCAGAGAACCTTTCGTTACATTTAGCTTTTGTCTTTTGAAACTTACACCAGGCATTTGTAATCGCATGCTGAGGGCTCTCGTTTGAAGACAGAAAATGAAAATAAACAGCGCAAACCGCAATTTTCTTCATTCTATGTAGATCATTTATATTTTTTCTAATAGCCATTCTATAATATCTTTGAATTTTTGATATTAAAATGTTGATGAGTCGCGGTTACGACCTCATAGGCTTTTTCCATTACTTAACTTTTTTCCTTCTGTTTCGCTTTTAAGACCTAAAAGACGCGTACTCATACATTTTTAGATAAGCTCAATACACTCTAATTTTTCCACTTGAACATGATATAATCATGAAACGTGCTCATCAGAAACTTATGCAAGTGGAAACACAGGTTCTACTTGCAGAGCTCATTTGATGCGCGTCAAGGAGTAGCTTCATTAAAAAATATAAATAAATATACTTCTAATTATCGTAATTCCTCATATCATGTATCATTTTAAACAGAAGTATTTGAACTTTTAAAAGATATAAAAAAAGTAAAAGTCCATAATTTTTTGAAAATTCAATTGCTGGACACTCGTAAGCATTATTTTAGAAAATGAAAATCAAAACTGTACATGTGTATTTTATGAATTCTCTATTTTATTTCTGTTAAAGTTATCTTACTTAAAACCTAATATCTCAAAAATTTATTTATGTATTTCTTTCAAATTATTTGGAATACATGTTATTTAAAGTATGGTTAAGGCAATAAATTAGCTTTAAATTTTTTTAACAGTTTATTGATAGAAACAATTTTCCAACAAACAATGACCCAATAACAATCATAAATTTCATATTTCCCTTTCTCACATAATATAATGCATCGAATGCATTAAAAATGTACTTTGACGCTAAAGCTACATTACGACTTTAATTATAAACCATACAAACGATCAAGATAAGTATTAAACTTTGTATATGCCTAGCCCATGTGTGGCTCTAGTAATTATTAAACTTGTTTTTAATTTAGTATTGATAAATTAAATGTCAAAGACATTGAACAGTTCTGGTACATTTAAAAGTATATTATATAAGTGTTAATGTGTATTTAATTTTTAACGTGTCAGAATGTATTTTGCTTTGCCTCCTTTCAGTAAAATAATACTTACTTTAAATCTTTTAGTTTAGACTTATAAATATGCTCGCCCCCCATATACAGATATCACACCCCTCTAAGGGAAGCGCACCCCAAAGTTTGAGAATCGCTATTTTAGTTCATTGCCTTTATAACTGTGTTAAGGTATCCGACTATGTTCGGAACCGTGATTTGAAAAAAAGCGTATAAATGGATAATTTTCATGATATTTAGTGTTAATTAGATTAGAATACATGTATAAAACTGTTTTAAGAACATTTTGACAAAAATTTTTAAATACAATATTTTGGCAAAAAATTAACTTAGAATAATTTTTTTTCAAAATGTTCTTCTTTTATGAAAAATTCTTCTATAATAATAATATTTTTCTTATATAAAGTAAAGACTTCTCCAGAGAGTCTGAACTAGGATGTTTGAAAAATTCACATTATTTTCAGAGTTACCCCCCATTGAAATAATTATCACCGTTTTTTCCTTAAAATTGCCTCCCTCTGTTGTCATAAAATATGGATAAACCCACTTCTAAGTTATATGTGTAAAAAATTCTAGCTGAGCCTCTGTACAGAGGTCTGAGCTATATACAAAATGTTTTTTTATAAGTTCTCTTTATAAAATACCTATTTCAAAGGTTGTGTTCGTTGTACGGTGCATGAAAACAACAAAACAATGGATTGCAGGTAAAATTACATAATAATTTAAACAAATAACTTATATTGTTTCTTTAGATGTACAACTGTCAGCTAATTTATTCGCTGTAGATACAATTCCAACTTTATTTTGATTATAGAAAGAAACTGTCTGTTTTTGTTCCTTTCTTTTTGTTTTGAAACATTTCAATCATGATGTAAAGTAGAGATGAGAGTCTCAGTTTCTTCAGGCACACATGACGCAAGATGTTTTCAAAATCAAACCACGATAACAATGTTATGCGGTCACGTGAAGATCAAAATTCTGGAGTAAAAGATAGTATTTTTTTCTGTATTTTTGTACACTAACACCCTCTATTGACCATCTACTCCAGTGCTTCTCAAACTTTCAATACTGGCGCCCCCTTTTCGATCACAATTTTTATCGCGCCCCCCTTATACATTAATAATGTACTGAATGCAATAATAATGAACTTTGATGCTAAAGCTACAATAGACGATCTGAATTATAAACCATACAAATCAGTAACATAAGTATTAAATTTTGTATACTACTTTTAAGTAATAAATAAATAAAATAATAGGATAATTATTATGTGTGTTATTTTTCCTTTCTCTAATTTTTAAATTAAACATATTGCAAAATGCGGTGGTTGCTTAGAAGACAAAATATAGATAACTGCTAAATATAGAAAAATAACTCAGAGGGTCAATTTCTAATCATAAGCATTCCTTATAAAAACTTTGCTTTGCAAGACAAGCCCATGGAAGTCGTTAATACATATTAAACTTGTTCTTAATTTAGTATTAATTAATTAGTTCTAAACTACTATGGATCACTGATACATTAAAGGTATACCGGCTGAAGTACCCGCTTGCACGAGTTCATTTATAAGAAAATAAAACATTATTGAAATAATCGCTGAATTTTGTAAGGAGAGTAAAGCTAAGTGCGTGACAATGTTTACAAAATGTAAAATGATTTTTTTTAAATGATTGCTCACAGTATAATTAGTTTAAAGCGAACTATAATTTTAAGCCTTACAGAATTATCATTTAGAATTGATGTTGAATAATGAACAGTAATATAAAATTCAGATGAAGAATAATTGTATTATTTTTAATATTTAAAGCGAAAAGACTTCAACATGTTTTAACCCTGGAACAGGCGCGCACTCGATACTAATGGTCCAGCGGGGTTATTGTGTGAGTCACCCTAATCCTTTTTTTATAATTATTTTTAAAGTACACAATAAAAATCTTAATTCCAGTGAATAATTTAATTATGAGAAAATATACTTACCTACTTTCAAGGACTGTTCAATTTTTCTTTGGTAACAAATAAACAGTTTTGCCAGAATTAACGATTTCGTAATCTGTGTGTCCCGCGTGACCACTTCCGGGTAAAAAGTAATATAGCTGATATATAGCTGTGATAATATATCTGTTACTAATAAAAAAAAATTGTAAAACGTTTTTGGTTGTTCTTTATATATTTTAGAATACTCTTAAATATATTTATATATATATACTCTCTCCGTGGTTTTCCAAATATCATAAAACTCTTTTCATGGAAAAAAGCACAACAGAGAAATACATCACTTGCAACTTCCCTAAATGAGAGAAACAAACACATAAGAGAGGGGTCATGACTAACTGTACCAATAACTTAGAGGGTCAAACAGATTACAGCTATAATGTGCAGTATTTCAAAAATAACGACAGTAATGATTTTTTTATGTTCCTAAAATTTTTCGATTCTGGGTCCGGCATCTGTTTTTTCTCTGAATGAGTAGTATGTTAGGATTAAAAAAAGGTAGCTTAATAAAAAAATCTCTCATCATGGGATTACAGAAAATCAAATGAAATTTTTTGTTTGGTTATAGAATCAAAGATAGCTAATTAGGTATTGAGGAAGTTTTTATTTTTGAGGACTTATGGTATCCGACAACCCTAAAATCATGATTTTTTTCAAATATTGACAATTTTTTTTATGATTTTATTTTATAGACCATTTTATTAGCTTGATAAAAATACCAAGCTTTTTAATGTCCATTCACTGAACGAAAACTACAAGCGTTTTAATAAAAGAAGATACCATAACTTTACACAAGATGTCAAACTTTAAAATGCGTTTTACTCGAAATGTGTTTTTTTCGAAAAAATCAAACGGGGACAGCGGTTGCTCAAAAAGTTTTGAATATAATTTGCTGAATTTGATCTTCAGATTTATCAATAACTGTTTTATTTCATAATTTACAGTACTTTATGTGAATATAATCACTGCTTTTTTAGCAATTTCATATAGTCACTAAAATAGAGTGCTCTAGTTTTTGTAAAAATTAAACTATCTCTTATCCTGAAGGTCATTTTTTTTTACTAACAAGGAGAGGGCACGATTAAGGATATTCATTTGGGGTCGAGACTTGTTGTAATAGTAGTACTCCTTTAGTATGTTCACCCCTCAATGTAATTCCGCCGAATGGCCAGTCAATTCGGAGAAAAAGTCTTCCAAATTCATGCTTAGGTTTTATACAATTAATTTTAAATTTCTTCCAACGATTTCGTAGCTTTGTTGATATATCGTCTGCAAACTATGCGTGAGGTCTGGGTTCGATTCATAGGTCAATTTATTTCATTTCATTTAATTCCTTTTAAAATTAAATAAACTTATTTATGAAAGATTTATTATTAATAATTTATGTAATAATTTTGTATTTTATAAAGTAAAAACAATTAAATAAATTTATTTTTTAAATTATTTATTATTAAAATTATTTAAAATAATTATTAATTAAAATAATTATTAATCAAAATTATTAATAATTAAAATAATTTTAATTAAAATAATTATTAATTAAAATTATTTAAAATAATTACTATTTAAAATAATTTTAAGTTACATAATTAATAATTAAATTTAATTAATAAGAATTATTATTATTAATAATTATTAAAATTATTAGTTTATTATTAAATTTATTAATTTATTATTAAATTTATTAATTTATTATTATATTTATTAATTTATTATTAAAATTATTAATTGTTTTTTATAATTATTATTGATTTTTAAAATTATTAATTTATTTAAAAAATATTAATTTTAATAGTGAAAGTATAAATTTATTATTGAAATGATTAATAGTTTATTATTAAAATGATTAATAATTTATTATTAAAATGATTAATAATTTATTCTTAAAATGATTAATAATTTATTCTTAAAATAATTAATAATTTATTATTAAAATTATTATTAATTTATTATTAAAATTATTATTAATTTATTATTAAAATTATTATTAAGTTATTATTAAATTTAATATTTATTATTGAAATAATTAATAAGATTTTCCAAATTATTTAAAAATAAACTTTTAAAATTTTTTTTAATTTATTTAAAAAAGGAGTTATTAAATGTTTTATGAAATTATAAAATAATGAAATAAATAATACATAAAAACATATTTTTTATTATATTAATTATAACATAAAAACTTTAATAATAATAAACTTTATAAATTATTTTATATTATATATAATATTTTATTTATAGTACATTTTATTTCACATTGTAAAACTATTTGTAACTAATTGTTATGTATAATATTATTTAATATTTATTATATATTTTATTATAAATATTAATTATTAATATAAAAATATATTTATATAAAATTTAATATAAATATTTATAGAGAGTTACAGTATTTTTTTACTTTATCAAATACGAAATTATTACATAAATTATCATTTAATATTTAATAAATCTTTCATAAATAAGTTTATTTAATTTTAAAAGGAGTTAAATGAAATGAAAAAAAAATGACCTATGAATCTAACCCAGACCTCGCGCATAGTATGCAGACGATATATCAACAAAGCTACGAAATCGTTGGAGAAAATTTAAAATTAATTGTATAAAACCTAAACTTCAATTTCGAAGTCTTTTCTCTGAATTTACTGGCCATTCGGCGGAATTATATTGAGGGTTGAACACCCTACGGGAGTACTACTATTACACGAAGTGTCGAACCCAAATGAATTCCCTTAGTCTTCCCCTCTCCTTGTAAGAAACGTGAAATGTATGTGCGCAATGCTCTTGTGTTTAGAATTCATTTGCTCTAGGTATTATTCCAAGATCTTGGAAAAAAATAAACTTCTAGCACCTGAATTTTTGAACTTAAGGAATGTCATTTCTTTTTAAGAAACAGTATTTTGCGATATACGTAGAAATCTAATTATTTTCTATGCTCATAATATTTTATGTTTATTTTTAAAGCTCTAATTTTTATACCCGGCGTATAATACGCACCTGTAAGTTTCGATCATGTTTCTTGCGTTAAAAGTGTGCGTTATACATCAGATTTATCGGTATATTAAAAACACTAAATATACGTTTCGCATGAATTTCTATGCAAGTTAATAATATGGTACAATTCGACCCATATATACAACTAAAACGACCTGTACTGGTAATTTAAAAGATATCAATGACTCAGAAAGTGTAATAAATGAATGGAACAATTTTTTATTGGATCAAACCGTAACGTTTGAATAATTAGAATTAAAATATGTGTGATATATTACGAGATAATATTTTTAAAATGGGCCACATGTGCCCATATAATGTAAGATGGTTAAGAAAGTACTTTTTTTGATTAATTAGTTTTATATTCATTACATATCAAGTAATGGAAAAGGAAAACAAAATTTCAAAGGTTTATATTTAAAATATATTAACCATGGCAGTAAATAAAATGATCTGATTTATGAATACATAAAGTTGGTTAAACCTTCTCACATTAGTCTCTTTTAGCGAATGACACATTGTTAAATGTGCGGAACCTGAATCCCTACTCTTAACAAATAGGGAATATTATTCATTTTAATATACAAATAAAGTACGGCACACTATACATATTTGTATATTCAAATCGCTACCTTAGCAGTAACGATTGATCACTGTTTTATGACCTATGCGTGATATTCTATTTACCACGAACTAATGAAGTTGTTCCGTAGATAATTCTATTTGTCAGGATTCTTTCAATAGAGTTAATTAAGACAAAGTAGTTGCACTTCATTAATAGATGTGGAAACAGCAAACCTGTAAATAGTTACTTTTTTATTTTAGAACAAAACATTTTCGGTAGTATTTTTCCTTCATTGACTAAATTTATCTATGAGAAGATATGAACCTACATATAGTAGTTAATAAGATCTTTGTTGGATAAATATTTTTGTTTACAACGAAATATATATTGAGAGATACTTTCTCTCTAACTTTATATTGCTCAAGCTCATAAAACTTTATGTCCTTTATAAGCATACAATATGCCCATTGCAAGATGTGGCTAAAACATACTAAGAAGTCTCAGTTACTTTTATTTTACTTTGTGCTTCTTATAATTAATTCACTTAATGTGTTTTAAAAGCATATGTATAAGTATACGATTTATCATCTGAGTTATTTTCTATTGTATTTATTTTGGGATGTAATTTTAATTCCACTCTTTATTTATATATTAAATACATAATAAAATATACAGCCTTTAGTTATACATGTTTACTTTTTATTTGTATGCCTAGAGAAATATAATGTAGCAAAAATAATTCACTTCGATCGTGTAAACCATGGCAATATTACCTTGGGGACAGTAATACATGCTTTTCTTTTAAAAATATTTGCGATTAAAATATGCATCTCATTTTATACAATAAATGCAGACTGAGAAATAATTTCCATAATTAAAGATTCTGAGAATATTTAGAATTAAATTTCTAACCACGTTCTTGATAACTAGCTAAAAGGTCATCAAAAGGCTATATAACAGTGATTATATCAACCTTTTTTTCGTTGCAGAACATCTTAATATGTATTATAAACGCGAAAGTTTGTTTGGATGTTTGTGTGTGGTCGTCTTTCATGCAAAAACAACTGAATGGATTTTAATTTAACTTTACAATAATATAGCTTATAAATAAAAAAAGACATAGGCTATAATTTATAAAGATATTGTGTGAAGTGTCGAAAATATAACGATAGTTGTCAAGTAAGTATGAAAAAATTCTACCATCTGCAAAAAAGCCCGTGACAGCATATATCTATCTTTTATTTATAAGCCATTGTTGCTAAAATAACGAACCATAAATATTGTAACGTGCTGTAAATTATTTTCAAACCGCGTCCAACTATATCCAAGAAATTAGCGTTTTGTTTTAATTTAGCTTGTGCTGTATGGCAACATTGTGTACTTTGTTTGTGTTCTTTTTTGGATTGTTCTTTAGAGTAAATAAAGAGAGCTGTGATATAAAATCAAGATGAGTATTCTTATTTAAAAGAATATTATTATATTTTATGAACATATCACTCATCTAGGGATCCCTTGGATCATTTGAGTGAAGAAAACGGCACCCGCAACCATAATTTAATTGTCATCGTTTACATTTCTGGCGTCCGCGACAGGACTTTGTGTTTGGAAACAAACATGGCAAACATATTTAAAGCAGCTAAGGGCTTCTTGAAAGAGGACTTGTTGTTTGTGGAAGAGGAAATTGGAGAGATATTTCCAGATAAGGTAAAAATTTCGGAACTTAAAGTCGTTATTTTGAAAAGCAAAGAGTATCTGGATCATCCAGATACTCTTTGCCTTTCAACATCCCGTCATCATTTGTAAATAGCGCGAGATATCTTCATGAATACACGCAGGATGCGTTCACATGCGTGCGTAACTACGTGGGAGGCCTGATATGTTTATTACAATGACATGTACTCCCGTCTGGCCAGAAATCACTAGAGAGCTCATTCCAGGTCAAAACTCAACTGACAGACATGACTTAACAGCCAGAGTATTTAAAGTAAAAGTTCAAAAATTAGTTTCTCTACTTACAAAAGGTAAAATATTTGGTGATATGAAGTGCTTCATGTATTCGATCGAGTGGGAAAAAAAGAGGTTTGCCTCACGAGCACTTACTGCTGTGGTTGATGGAAAAAATACGCCCTAACCAAATTGACGAAATCGTAAGTGCGGAGATACCAAACCCAGAAACTGATATAGTAGCTCTATGAAGATATAGAAGCTCCAGAAGCTCTATGATACTGTCACCAAAAATATGATTCACGGTCCCTGTTGTGCACTAAATCTGTCATCACCATGCATAAAGGAAGGAAAATGTACCAAAAAGTATCCAAAGAGGCGTCTAAAAGATACTAAAACCAACGACAAAGGCTATCCTCTGTACAGGTGTTGATCACCAGAAGATGGGGGCCATACGTTAACTCAAAAATCCCAAGGTGGAATACAGGAAATATTAGTTGACAATAGCTGGATTGTCCCATATTCTCCTCTTCTCTCTAAAATGTTTAATTGCCGTACAAATGTAGAGTTGTGCAATATGGTGTAGGCGATAAAATATATTTGTAAATGTATATAAACCTGACTACTTTTAACATCCGACAACAAGGAATGTTAATATTGATCCGAGAGATGAGGTGCAAACATTTCGATCTGGTCGATATGTTAGTAGTAACGAAGCAGCGTGGCGAATATTGGGTCTACCTCTGCATGAGAGACACCCAACAGCCTTTCATCTTGCGGTTCATCTGCCCAATGGAGAGCGGATTTACGTCACTGAAAACAATTTTAGAGAGAAAATGGCCACACCAACTAAGACGACACTAACTGCATTTTTCTTGCTTTACCAAAATGACACATTTGCAAAAACATTACTTTATGTTTAAGTACCCCACTACTATACATGGAACGTATCTTTGAAAGAATGGAAACGTCGTCGTGTACAAGGAACACCTGCCGACGGATGGCCAGGTGTGAAGGCAGAAGATGCTCTTGGACGCATTTACACAGTGTCCGTTAGTAACTTCGAACGTTACTGTTTGCGAATGCTGCTGAATGTAATATAGGACCCCACTAACTTCTTGGATCTAAAAACAGTTGACGGCCAAGAACTTGAAACTTTTCATCAAGCGTGTGAGGAGTTGGGGTTGTTGGAAGATGACAACCACTGGCATGCTATAATGGAAAAGGCCGTACTGTGTAGCGCTCCTTCGCAAATAAGAGAGCTATTTGCAATATTGATATGTACTTGCGGTTTATCTCCAATACACTTCAACTATGGGATAAGTATAAAGTTGTGCTATCAGAGGATATCTTGCACAGATTTGAAAGGATGGATCAAGTCAGCAATTATCTATGTGTGAATGAAGCGTTGAGACATATAGAGGACAAAATAATAAGAATTTCCGGAAAGAAATTGTCCGACTTTGGTATGCCCACACCACAGCGTCGAGGAAAGCTGTCGACTGAATTGATCAAAGAGCTAAGCTACGATATCGCATTATTAGATACTCAGGTTAGCTAAACTGAGCCACGCCACGAGCAAAAATACATTTATAACAAAATATTACGATGAGTTGAGCTTGGTGAAGGCGGCCTTTTTTTTCTTGATCCCCCGGGCGGTACAGGCAAAACCGTTTCATTTAATTTGCTTCTAGAAAAAATTCGTAAGGACCGTAATGTTGCATTAGCTGTGGCTTCCTCTGGAATCGCTGCTGAGTTACTGAGCAGTAGACGGATGGCAAACTCGGCTACATTTCCCTAAATTTCCCTTCCTAATTTTAAACGCCAGCATTTTCCATTAACAGTTGAATTTTCCATGACTATCAACAAATCGCAAGGCCAAACCTTAAAGGTAGCAGGCATACATTTGGATATGCCATGTTTTTCCCACGGCCAGCTCTACGTGGCTTGCTCACGTGTTTCTAAATCGCAAAATCTGCATGATTATGCTGAACGAAAAAAATCGTTTAAATTAGTTTATAGGAGTATATTGCAATAGCTACCATTAACTTTTGCATTACCATCAATTATCATATACATCCGTACATCTATCAACACAAATAAAGGATTTATAATACCTATCAGTGAGATCTTCATCAAAAATACTTAGTTTCAGTTTGCATACATTACACAATATAGAACAAGGGTCTCTCAAAGTAACTCATTCTGTCTGTTACGCTTTCACGACTAAACCACTGAATCAATTTTGATGAATTTTGGTATAAATATAGATAGAGAAGACCTTAAAGAAGAAAATAAATCTACTCGAAAGACTAATCCTGCGCAGAAAAAGTCGCGAGAACGAGTATATATATATATATATATATATATATACTGCTCAAAGTAATTAAAGGATATTGTGGTTTTGGGTGGATCTTGTGGCTGGGTAACTTTTCAGCTGATTGATACATAGTCGACAGACGTAGTAGGTCATATGAGAATAAATTGCACATGTTTGGCAGAAAAAAATGCTTTTTATTGCGCATTTGTGTACAAAAGGAAAAAAACACAATTTGTACATATGAGAAAAAAGAATAACAAAATGTGTTTTCTTCAAAGGAAATCATTTTCAGTAGGGGGTATGGTTTCCACGGACGGCCAGCAACATTGAGCACCTTTAAAGCATGGAGTCAATGAGGCTATTAATCACGAGTTGGGGTAATCTGACCCAGTCTTCCAGAAAAGCTCTTTCCAGTTCTTGGAGAGTTTGTGGGGATGGTTGGCGGCCGGCAACTCGTCTTCCTAGAGCGTCCCAAACGTGCTCTATTGGATTCATGTCTGGAGAACTCACTGGCCATTCCATTCATACGATTCCTTCCTCGAAAAGGGAATCCTACACGAGAATAGCACGATGTGGCCTGCTGTTATCGTCGATTAAAATGAAGTTATCTCCGATTGCTGCAGCGTAAGGGACTACAATAGGTCTGAGGATCTCATCCCTATATCGGCGAGCAGTCAGAGGTCCATCTCGGATGATGTAGAGGTCTGTGCGCCCGTCAATGGAGATGCCACCATACACCAACACTCCCCCACCGCCAAATCTTACACTTTCGTGCACGAACGCAGGATTATTCCTACTTCCACGGTCCCTCCAGATGAAAATACGCCTATTATCCGGATAAACAAAAAAATGGAACTCGTCAGAAAAAAAGAACATTGCTCTATTCATTTCTCCTCCAGTTCACATGCTCTGTCGCTCACTCCCTGCAGTCGCGAGGATGCCTTGATGTTAGTCTAACACATACCAGCGGTCGGAGAGCATACAGACCTACACCATGGAGCCGGTTTCGGACAGTCTGAGTTGGAACCGTGGTGCCAGTAGCCGAGCGAAGGTGTTGTTGGAGAAAAGTAGCGTTCGTATTTTGGTGTCTCCGAGCCGTTAACACTAAATAACGATCTCCATTGGGCGTTGTTACCCGTCTACGACCTTGTCCTGGTCTTTGGCCTGCACTTTCAGTCTCCAAAAAATGGTTCCAGATCCTGGAAATCACACTTTGTGACACTCTAATGACTCGCGCTACTTTGGCTTGAGTTTGGCCCCCTTCTAACCTACCAACAACTCTCCAAGCTTCTGAATCGGTTAAATGACTTCGCTGAGACACCTTACTGATCGAAACAAAGCAGTCACGGAATGTCGATCATCCTTGTCTTCATTTCAGTTGAAAGTCAAATTTCATTCGCTGCCGCTGAAGCGACTTTTTTGACGTCGAACTCAAAAATAGCATACTCCACAGTTTGAAAATCAGAAAAATTTGTATTTGTGATTCTCTTCTTCCATTTTCGGCAAAAAAAATTTCACTAATACCTTTATTTTATATAAATCTTACAATATCCTTTAATTGTTTTGAGCAGTATATATATATATATATATATATATATATATATATATATATATATATATATATATATATATATATATATATATATATATATATATATATATATATATATATATATATATATATATATATATATATATATATATATATATATATATATATATATATATACATATATGTATATACATACCTATGTAAATAAACTGTGCTCCATTAAACTTAATTTTGTTAAATATATGGGTTTTTCTTTAGTATTCCTTAACATGAAATTATTTTAGCGCGAAAAGAATTCTTATACTCTCAGTTTTGTGTTAAACGATTTTCACTGCATGTAAATTTTTTATAAACTATTTTAATGATCCGAACTTTAATATTCCTTAATGCTATTTGTTTATCTAAAAAGTTAAAATAGATGTTTGTATGTATGTATGACCTCTCTTCATTCCAATACTGTTCAACCGATCACTATGAAAATTGGCATGCATATGTATTTTTTTATGGAGAAGAGTTTTGCGCTATCTACTTCGTTGCAGCTCCCCGCCAGGTGGTACTACAACATATCGACTTCTGCACAGTTCAATCAATTGCCAAGGTGCCAACTTGACTCTATCGGCAACATTTCGCTATGTTTTCATTGAATCGTCGTTATAATGTAAGGAACGGCATTGATTGCGAATATTACAATTTTAACAGAATAACAACCGAAATTAATATTAACGTATTACACTTCGAGATATAAATTACACTATTTTAAGCGTTCATTACACAACAATTGTAACAATGTTTTACTTTTGCTGAGCAGATATCAACTTAGAAAGGTGTTTTCAAAAATCGACCCACAAGAGAGTTCAGGGGCGTTATAAATTAAAGAAATCATTTTTATGAACTATTAGATCTACAGACTTAAAATTTTACAAACATGTGTTTTTTCTTTAATATGCATTCCACGTAAAATTAACCCATTAAAAACTTCTTTATCCTTCAATTTGTGTTGTTTAATTTTTCAATTCACCTGTACGAAAAACGGGTATACCAGCTAGTTTATAATAATTTCAAACTTTGGTGTCACACTAACAATAAAATCGGCTTAAAAGAATTTTACTTATGTACAATACACAATGTAAAATAGTTTATGATAGTAATTTTCAATGTTAAATAAAATAATATGCACGACAAATACAACAAAATGTTTATGGAATAATTAATTACGAATTAACTGTAAGAATATATTTAAAGCGAAATTTCAGCTTGGCGATTTTTGGTAATTTTGTTTATATTGGATAATAAAAATGATAATGCTACTCTCATTTTGTCATTTTTTTTAAAGTTTCGATCTTTTCTCCATTTTTATAGTTGTTGATGCTGAAAATTCAAACTCACGCAAATAAGATGTAGAAAACTGCAAAAATATTTTAAGGTTATTTTAGCTGTTATGTCGCATCTAATTTTAATCCGAAATGAATTAATTGACTGTTCTGAATGATATAAAATTAAATTTCGATTGTTATAGAGATGAATTAGTTCTTCCTTTCATTCAAAGTTAATTCGTATACAGATGTATCTGTTATAAAAATGGATTACAATCCGAATCAAAATTTTTATATTTAAATTTCAGAAGTAATGAATAACTCTCTCCTCTAGTATTGCCAAATGGTCAATAATAATTTTATGAATAGTGTACTTCTTTAAAATGGCCGAAAGATTCGATTCCTGATTTTCTTTCTCAGAGTATATTTAATAATATTTTTATAAAAAAAATGGCTGCACACAAAAATGTCGCGGCACAGTTCTTGAGAATAAGTACTATATATGATTATTTGTCTTTCCAAAAGCCTTAACAAGTACAATTTTTTCTCAAATTATGTAGTTAGCATGTAATGGGTAGGTATACTTATTTAAACTAAATTAAAATTACATTTTCATCAAGTTGTTAGTTTGCTTGTTCTAAAATTCGGATGAACTCCGATGTTTAAAGTTATATATTTAATGTACATACACAAAAACAAATGAAAATGCGTCCAGTGTAACACTAATACACTGCTGGACAATTGCTAAGGACGGATAACACTATCATCCATAGCAACCACAAAATGAAAGGAAGCAAAATGTGGAAAAATAGAATAAGTGCGGGATATTATTAAGAAGAAGTATGAGTATGCAAATTTTTTCCACGTCTGTTCATCACGTGATAGCGTTCCTAAGAGCTTCAAAGGTTTTGACGCGTGTGGACAGTTGTTGTTTCCAGACAAAGTTTTACAGGAAAGATTTAATAGACGAACTTAAAATTTTTGGCATGTCTTCCCGACATCACATAGATGATTTTATGCGTGGCCGAATTATTGGAAAGATCGAAGAAGGGCGAAAAATAACAAATGTTGCCAGGAAGTTCGACATCGCTCACAGCGTTGTTTCACGGCTGTGGAAGTCATTTAAAACTACTGGAATGTGTAGTAGACGGCACGGGGAGGTCGTGTTAGAAGTACGACGCCTGCAGAAGACAGATATATCGTACTATATCAGCAAAACGGAACAGGCGCACCACAGCTCAGCTGGTGGCAAATCAGTTTCTTGCTGCCTCAGGAAAGCAAATCTACCGAAAAACTGTTGCCAGACGTTTGAGGGGAGGAGGACTATACGCACGCAGACCTGTTGTGTGTGTCCCATTGACCAGACAGGACCATACTGCCCGTTTGCAATGGTGTCGTGAGCATCACAATTGGGCTGAACTGGACTGAGCATGCGTACTATTCTTAGATGAGAGTAGGTTCAGTCTGTCATCGGATTGTAGACCCCAACTGATCTGGCGCGAGAGTGGTACTGCTTATCGTCCAGAAAATATCCAGGAAAAGGACCGATATCCGACATGCAGTTTCATGGTGTGGGCCGGCATCATGATCAATGGCTGCACGCGCCTACATGTGGTTGCGAATGGGACTATGACGGGCCAACGATACATTGATGAAGTTCTACTTCCTCATTTTCGTCTTTTCCGGGGTGCTGTCGGTGATAAATTTGTTTTTATGGACGACAACGCAACATGTCATCGAACACTCGCTGTTCAGGATTGTCTAGACAGCGAGGGTATTCAACGTCTCGTATGGCCAGCGCGTTCTTCAGATCTAAACCTCATTGAAAATGTGTGGGATGCTTTGGGGAGGCAAGTTGCTTGTCGAAACTATCCTCCGACAAACAAGAACACCCTCATCCGTGCTCTCACAGAGGAATGGGATAAATTGCTTCAACAGCAGCTGGATAATGTTGTGCAAAGTATGGTACGACATGTGGAATGTTGCATCACACTCCACGGTGAACATATCCCGTACTGATACCTTTCTTTAAGGTGCCTGCTGACTTTTAGATGCATTGTTCCATTTCTCCGTACGCAGATCAAATGAACATTTTTTTTCTTTCAGATGTTTCACAGCTTTTGTACTGTCCAGAACAATAAATATTCTTTATTCTAATGTCTGAACAGTGTGGCAACTATAGTTTATCCTACTAGGCTTCATGTCTTGCTTAATGTTATGCTACATAGCAATTTGGGATCCGTCCTTAGCAATTGTCCAGCAGTGTATTTTAAAATCAAAATTACTTAATAATTAATATATAAGACATTACTTAAACAATACTTCTTTAAAAAATTTACACAATTTCTAGGTAATAATTAAAATAAAATCATTGAAATTCAGGCAATCTAAAAATAAGAATGAAAATAATGGGAGTGAACTTGCACACATAGCAGGAAATCGTATTTTTTTACGAAAATAGTTAGCATTCTACAAACAATGACTTTTTTCCCTAACATTGCTTAAAATTTGTATAAGATATTGCTAATTATTATTATTATTTGAATGGAAGAGAACCCTTTTTTTGCATTTCTCTCATAGTAATTTTTATAGGATATAGGCCAGTAGTTTTGAAACTTTCAATCGTTACGGCCCGCTTTATTTGTTATCGTGGCATCAAGGACCCTTAAGATTTTGAACTTCCCGCCTTAATATTCTGAATCAAAATACATATTCTAGTAGGGTTTTTTCTTTGGGGACAATTTAGAGATCTAGTCTAGTATGACACATCTTTCAATTTTTCCGCGAGGGGTTTCACAGTAAAATAGGGAAATCTCAACGTTATATGAGAGACGCTGTTTGCCTCCTACAGCAGGGGTGTTATACTTACGGCCAGCAAAGAACAATTTTTCAGCCTGGCACACAATATTTAATAAAGTATAAAAATTTCTCCCGAAATAGGAAACATTGAAGCAGAAAAGAAGATAAATGTCAGGATGTAAACATTGTTTTTTTCTTGTTTGTTTACATATGATTATTATAATGCATTATTCGAAATAAACCTACGTTTCTATGAATTTATATTTATTTTTGTGGCCCATCTATATTTAGACCTCGTTTGTTTAGCCCAAGTTAGACTTTGAATTTGAAACCCTTGCCCTAGAGACAAAACCCTAGGGGTCAGCCTAATACAATTAAAGAACCACTGATATAGGCCATTAATTTATAAGAGATCAGACGCAAGTAAAGTTATAATCTTCAAAAAGACTGAATATTCTCTTCCTTTAAATATATTTTGTTACTTCGTTTTGAATGTAAATCAAATAGTTCGAGTCTATAAATATTACTTCAACCGTTGTCTTCTCATCCGAATGCTTATTTATTGCGTCGCGATACCTACCAAAATAAAATTCTCTTGGATTCTTTTTCCATTTATCTTCAAATGCTCATACATCCTAGTAGAAGAAAAATTGCCACATTACTCAAGAATTAAGAGTTTAGATCTTTTGTTGAAAAACATGTTTTGATGTCATAAATCTTCAATTACCTTCAGAACAGTGATTACCATTGGTGAACTATTTTTCTTTATTTTGTGTTCGTGAGTTAACACTCTTTCATTCCCGCAAAAATAATGGAGCAATGATAAATATGTTTCAGAGCATTTTTACAGTTTCGCATCCATGAAGGAAGACTGTTGCACGGAAGAAGGTACTTAGATTAAAAAGAAAAAAAAAAAAAAAAATAGTTTAGTTCGTGTGAGAGAGAAAAAGATATTTTATTTATTTATTTGAATCTGATAGAGGATTTTCCCAGTCTCATAAATTACAAATTATTTTTTGGAATTTCAACTTTTGTTTAAAATTTTGCTTTTAACTCCAACGTTTGTAAGTGATGATAATTATCTTAAATATTTTAATAGTTTTGGAAAAAACAGAAGTTTATTTTATTTATTTAAAGAACTTTAAATAAAGTCATGTAGACAACATACGTCGCTTAGTTTAGAAAACGTATATAAAATTGTTTAAAGAATATTATTACAATGAAAAATGATTTAAGTACAATATTTTGACAAAAATTCGTTAAATTGTTTTAAGAATATTATTACTATAAAAAATTATTTAAGCACAATATTTTGATAAAAAAATACATAAAATTGTTTTAAGAATTTTATTACAATAAAAAATTATTTAAGTGATATATTTTGACAAAATTGAACATAGAATGGCCCATTTTCAATATTTTGCCTGTATATATCTCAGATCTCTATACAGAGGCTGAACTAGAATTTTTGAAATATATAACTTAGAATTGGATTTATCCATATTTCACTACAACAGAGGGGAGAAATTTTAAGAAAAAAAACGCCGATTATTATTTCAGTAAGTGAAAAATAATGATTTTTTCAGAAATTCTAGTTCAGGCTCTCTGGACACACAAGTATTTACTTTTTATAAGCAAAATATTATTAGAAGCATTTATTATAAAAGGAGAACGTTTTGAAAAAAGGTTATTCTAGGTTAATTTTTTGCCAAAATATATTGCATTTAAATATTTTTTTTCGTCATAATGTCCATAAAACTATTTTATACATATATTCCAATCTAAGTAACGCTAAATGTAATTAACATTATTCATTTATGCCCTTTTTTAAAATCAGGGTTCCGAACGTAGTCGAATAACTTAACTAATAGCTAGATTTCACGTTTAATCATTACCTAACGTAGTCAATGAATGATATTTAAATAGTAGTTGCATTTGCATAAAATCAATTGTTCTCTACGAAAAGCAGTTTTTAAATTGAAATCACTGTTAAAGAATATGTTCTCTAAGAGGATTTGTAGTAGAAACCCGAATATTATCCGTTACGCATGCAGTTATTTGATGTTCGTATTACTATGGGCATTTTTTCTCCCTTTTCAAATATTGGAACTTCTGTTTACTGCAACCAAGTCTGAAAAAGTATCATCATAATTCGCTTATAGCATCAAAGGATTAATCCAGCTCTATAAGCTTGTATAAGGCTCTTATCTGCAAGAAACCGTGGAAAAATTATTGCATCCGCCCTAGTTGTAGCAATGACGAAATGGCTTAGTCATGTGATAATATTTCCAGGATGAGAAACGCTTTCATTTTTAATTACATAGAAACTTATTTTTGATATTATGTGGAAGCTTTGAGCAAAAAAAATATTTACAGTAATCATTTTAACTTCTTTGAGATACTGCACGGCTAATAATGATAATACGAAAGAACAAATCGTAGCTACAAAATGCAAATTATTTAGACTTGTCAATTGCATAATTTTTAATAAAAATACACACGCACACACACATGAGTATGCAAATTCTTTTTTCAGAAATTGCTATTAAAAATAACGATATGAAATGCGGTTGCACAATACTTATCGGTCAAAAGTAGTTTTCACAAACTTTTTTTAAAACACTGATTAAATTCAATGAAAAATTATAAAATGATAAAAAGTCTTTTTTTAAATCAGAAATAGGATTTACAGGTGAATGAAAGTTTACGTTTATTAATTAATCTTGCAATATTACTTGTTTTGGAAAACTAATGAATTATAAATTAATTAATGCCGATAAGTTTCTGTCTCATTTTGAAACTTTGTGATTTCCAGTTTATTCTTATAACAGTATAATATTTAAATACTATATATTAATAATTGCGCATTAATAATAAGCATTTTTTTAAAGTTTAATCAAAACAAATTTCTCCTAATGCCCCTGGAGTGATCTTTTTCTTGAAAAATTTATGTAATAATTTAACATACACTTTAAAAACAAAACTGGAAAATTTAAAATAACGAGGAAAAATACGAATTAGTATGTATATTAAATATTTTTAAATGCATGAATTAAATCATGATGCTATATTAAAAACATTTATAGGAAGATATATTTTAAGAAACTTTAATAATAATTTTTTTTCAATACTTTATCGTGAAAAATGATTATAAATGAAGAATTTTATACATTTATAGGTACTTTTCCGTTAGCCGTGTTCAAGCGAAAAATCGCCAAATAATGTAGAATTACGTCTAATTGTGTACAACAATATATGAAATGTTCGTTTGGGACCATATGCTATATTCTCTGAATTCATTCAAAGCAAAGCACGTTTACCTTTATTTCTTCATTTTAATTTTTGTTTTAAAGATGATGAAAATTCCTCGCTAAATTTATGTGGAGACGTGAGGTAAATGATCCAGTTAAACAAATTCTCAAGGACACCACCTTATTCTGAAAAAAAAAACGAATAATTCTATACATTCTTTTTGGGTAAAGCTGTTTTACTTACTATTAATTTAATATTTGTTTATAGTTGAACGTTTTCGACTTTTACTCCATTCACTGTTTTGTCATTCTCTTCGCTTGGTGACATGGCGCACGTTTGGTTCCAAATATTGGCGATATTTGCGCCTGTCTAACGGAAAAGTACCCATTTATATAATTGGTATATGACTATAATCTTAAGATAATTGGGGGCGACGGAAAGTAGCGTATGACGCATTAATACTGAATTAAAATACATATTCTACTAATAATACTCTAATATTTATCATACACACACACAAAAGAGTAAAAATTTAATATTATGAGCCAAAATATAAAATAATAGAAGAAAATATAACATAACACTTATAAGTAATTGAAAAATGTAATGAATTTCTGGACTTTATACAAAAATTGCGTATACCTAACTTTTAGCCTAATTTTAACTCTGAACTTTTGTTTCCTTTCTGATGCCACCAAAGTTTTCAAATGAAGTAAACAAGTAAACATTTTCCAAAGTGCATATTCGAATTCCCTTTACAATTTATCGTTCTTTGATCCATTTATATGCCGTCAGTGAGATTCAATTTCAAAATAATCAAAATAGCGCTTTGAATTTTAAGTAGGGCGCACTTGTGAATAATTTGAAATATCTTCTACGGAAAAGCATAACTCTAAAATGTACTCCTGTATCGTATTTCTGTGGAATTCAATAAAAAAATGGACAGACCTTTAGAAAAGGAAATTTATCATAATTTATAATAGAAAAATCCAAGTCAAAAATGCAAAAGAGTTTACGGTTTCAATTTTATTTCGAATATTTGAAATAAACTCGATAGTCCTGTTTCGAAAAAAAGAATAAAAGAAACCGCTTCCAAAACAAGAGATATAAGAATGAACAATGGATATGTTCTCAATTTGTTTTAGGTTTCCAGTTGCTATCGAACAATATTTCATGGAAATATGTTTTTTTTCTGCAAGGAAATTGTACATTTTTTTTTCATAATTGAATTTGACTGGAAGATGTGAAAAAATATTCCATTCATGTTATTAGAAGTAGACCAAACAATAAAAAATATAAATATTTGAACTCTTGTTTTCTTCAGCGAAAAGAAAAGCTGCACATGAACAAGATCTTAAAATTATTATTCATCGCAACTAAATATAGGGTGAAGTTATAATTTTCAATTTTATATACTGGAAATAAATAAGTTATATTTTTCAGATGCATAAAAAAAGAATGATTTAAATTATTTAATGTGAAAGTTTGTTATGCGCTGAGATTTTGTTTCGAATAATTAAAATTAATGTTATTGGGGATATACCCTGATGGAAGTATGTTAACATGAAATGTGTGTATTATCGTAGATCTAAATAGAAATAAGATTGAGGATAGAGACACTTTGACCAAGGCTGAAGGTTTCGAGGTCCCAGAGCCATCAGTACCCCTCTACTTTTTAGAGGTTTTGCAAAAATTAAACACCAGAATAAGACCGCTTGGAATATCCCCTCCTCCCAGCATCATTAGTATCAGTGTTCTCGTCCTGGAGGCTCCCTGGCCCACGGTTTTAATAGAGAGGAACAAACTATTCTAGCCCGCTTTCGAAGTGGTCACCTTAAATCAATGAAATTTCCAAATGATTCAATATCTTTAAAATGCGTACAAATCTACTACCTATTCTTCTGATACAGCCTCGCCTGCTCACATACTCGAATGCCTAAGGCTCACCAAGCAGGATTTAGCTGACCATCCCTTGCTGGTGTTCGAGTTTTGAGAGTGTACGTCGTCATGGACCTAATCTAACCCTGCTGGCTGATGGAGGCATGGAACAACAACATGTGTATTATAGTTCTCTAAACAAAAACTTCATTCATGGGATGACGTTTGAGAAAATTAGCGGTAGTGTATCAGTTAAGAAATTAAATATTTTGTTTATTTGCATCAGGGGCGGGCAGACTTTTCCAGGGTACGGGCTACTTTTAGTTTTTTCAAGATCTTGCGGTCCACCCAGTGCCAGTTTATCCATTGGGAGCTTGGGGCGGGTGCCCAAGGGCCCACATAAGCTGGACTTTAGTTATAAATTTCGATATATTTCGGACCATATATTTTAGTTATAAATTTCGATCATCCAGTGCCGAGGGAGCTTGTAGATCTTCTGTACCCAGGGCCCGAAAGGAGCCTAAATTGCTACTGGTTCCACCCAATGGCTTAGGTATAGTGAGCTAAAAGAAAGTCAGGAAATACAGTCGGACCTCCATTTTACTAATTTCTCAATTTAGCGAAATTTTTTCTGGAAGTAAGAAAAATTTACGATTTTCTTCGTAAAATAACCTCAAAATAGCGAAGTACATTTACTATGTAACGAACTGCTTCTCTTGTGATTCGATGTATTTTTTTCCGTATTTTTAAAATATTCCTAGACCTTCATATGATTATTAGGTCTTACTGAAGACGGTCACCCCAAAATGCCTTGGTGGTCCACCGGCCGATCGCGATCGACTTAAAGCCCACCCCGGATTTACATCACAGTTTTTAACTACAGTATATACGTTTACCTTGAAGTTATTAATACGATTGATGGCTCATTAGTTCAAAATATGTTATTTGTGAAGGTTGTGGCAACACGAGGGCTCTTTTTTAGTATTTTTCAACGGACTGCCACTCCATGGTCTTGGGATGGGGGTAGTTTCTTCCCGGCACCTCGAATTACAATCGTAGTTTCCATTCCGCAGGAGTGGAATCCAGCCGTTGTGTTTCTCACGGCCTTCAGTTTCAGGGCGATATCTGAAATCTGAATTGGAAGTCATGACTCGACAACGCCAGCTACGAGTTTGTGACCATGACCACTCGGCTACCACGGTCTCTGAAGTGCAATTAGAATACATCGTGCAAAGAATTTCAGTGACTGCGGTAGCCTATTAGTCAAGGTCACATACTAGTGACTGAAGTGTCATGAGTTTGAGCCTAGTGCCACTGCAGACCCACGAGTACAGGGGGACGCTGCATATTAAGGTATCCGACTATCCTAAAATCGTCAGATTCACCTAAAAAAGGGGCCAATTTTATTTTATATGCCATCTTTTTAGCTTTATAAAAATACAAAGTTTATTATTTTCCATTCTGTAGAACAAAAACTACAAGAGTTTTATTAAAAACAGATGTCACTACTTTAAGATATCCGATTACGTTCGGAACCGTCATTTTGCAAAAGCGTATAAATGGATAATATTCATGATATTTAGTGTCACTTAGATTGGGAAAAAGTATATAAAAATGTTTTAAGAATAATATTGCAATAAAACATTATTTAAGTACAATATTTTGACAAAAAATGAACATAGAATGACCCATTTTCAAGATACTCTCCTTTCGTGAAAAATGCTTCTACTATAATAGTATTTTGTCTGTATATAGCTCACACTTCTCTACAAAGGATCAACTAGAATTTTTGAAATACATAACTTAGAAGTGCGTTTGTCCATACTTTACGACAACAGAGTGGATCAATTTTTAAAAAACCGATAATTATTTCAATTGGTCGTAACTCTGAAAATAATGTGAATTTTTCAAAAATCCTAGTTAAGACTCTGGAGAAGTCTTTATATAAGCGAAATATCATTATTTTAGATACACTTTTTATAAAAGGAGAACATTTTGACAAAAGATTATTCTAAGTTAATTTTTTGCCAACATATTGCATTTAAATAATCTTTTTGTTTTGTCGAAATATCTTTTAAGGGGTGTTGGAAAGCTAAAATCTTATTTTTTTGACAATTTGAGATTTTTACATTTTCAAATTGTATATATTTTAACCTTTCTAAAAATACCTTACTTTAACCTCTAGGGTATTTAAAAGCCCTTAAAACGTATTTTTAAACAATCATTGAATTTTGGCCACCCCCATTTTAATGGCGAAAATTGTAAACAAATTACTTTGTTTTTGCTTTAAAGTGTAACGACCGATATAAACCAAAACATGTATCTCTTATTTTAAATTGAGCCTTTTATTTTTTTACTTCCTAGCCAATTAGAAGTCTCACTGTATACATTAAAATCAGTTTAATAATAATTAAATATTAATTTTAAAATAAATTTTAATGTGCGATGTACCTTTTCTGAGAAACTACTGTTCACAGGTATGTAAATGTTTTATGAATTATTTATACTTATGTCTAATATATACTAAAATGAGCTTTTTGTAAAAAACTCAAAAATTTAATTTTTACAAATTTTTTAAGTAAAAAATGGGTCAAATTTCGCAATGTTTAATAAAATATTTCATAATTTATTAAAAAATTCAAAATTAGCTAAAAGCTCATTTTAGTATAATGAGAGAGATGTACTTTAATAGTATGAAAAATTTCAAGCATGTACATAAAAAAGATTTTGAGAAAAGGTACATCGAAAACAGCCAATTTAACATTGTCAGTATAGAGGGAGAGAGAGGTTTCCAACTTCCCCTTACACAATTTTATGCATGTATTCTAATCTAAATGACACCAAGTAACCTGAAAATTATCCATTTATGCGTTTTTTAAAATCATGGTTCCAAACGTAGTCGGGTACGAGCAAGATGTCATACTTTAAAATTTGTTTTACTCGAAATGTGTGAGTGTGTTTTGAAAATCCTCATACGGGGACAGTGATTATTTAAAAAAGTTTCGATAACAATTAACTGAAATTTTGTGTGTGTGTTCTGTATTATAGTAGAAGTGTTAGATGTATCAATCACTGTTTTATTGCAAAAATTACAGTTTCTTATTTTAAGATAAAGTGCTCTAATTTTTCTAAAAATTAAAATGATTCTTATCCTGAAGATTGCAAAAATGAATAGCAAGGCAACACATCATGATTGAAAAATTAAAAATTTTTGTTCATAAACTGTTTGTACAGAATGTGATCAATTTATGTAATTTTTCGTACATTTTTACCCATTAAGTTATTTTTATCTTTTTAATGTTATCATATTTTTCTTCTAATGTACTATATAAATTTAAAAACCACAAAAGAAAAAAATCCCCATACCTCCCTTTTTTAAAAATAAACTGTCGCAAGAAGTCGGATTCCTTATAAAGGGTGTTTTTTTAGAGGTATAAACTTTAAATTGCAATAAAACAACGATGTATTATTCGATTGACATGAATTTTTTTTATTCGAAAGATAATCTTGTGGCGTTACATTTTAAATATGATCAAGCAAGCCGTAGATTCGTCGAATGGGCCCAAAACGAGATTGTCGTTGTTCCCGATTTTCATAAGCGAATTTTGTCGAGCGATGAAGCGCACTTCTGATTGAATGGCTACGTCAACACAAACAAAACTGCCGCATTTGGAGTGAAGCTAATCCCCAAGTGTATGTCGAAACACCATTACATCCAGAAAAACTGACTGTTTGGTGCGCTTTATGGGCTGGTGGAATCATTGGTCCGTACTTCTTCAAAAACGATGAAGGCCACAACGTTACAGTTAATGGTGATCGGTATAGAGCCATGATTACTAACTTTTTCATTCCTGAATTGAACAATCATGATGTCCAGGAGCTGGGGTTCCAACAAGACGGCGCAACATGTCACGCAGCTCCTGCCACAATCGATTTATTGAAAGACACGTTTGGTGACCGCCTAATTTCACGTTTTGGACCTGTGAATTGGCCTCCAAGATCTTGTGATTTAACACCGCTAGACTATTTTCTGTGGGGCCATGTAAAGTTATTGGTCTAAGCTGATAAGCCACAAACGCTTAACCATTTGGAAGACAACATTCGCCGTGTTATTGCCGATATACGGCAACAAATGTTGGAAAAAGTTATCGAAAATTGGACGTCCAGATTGGACTACATCCGAGCCAGCCGTGGCAGTCCTATGCCAGGAATCATATTTAAAATGTAATACCACAAGATTATCTTTCGAATAAAAAAATTCATGTCAATCGAATAATACATCGTTGTTTTATCGCAATTTAAAGTTCTATACCTCTAAAAAAACACCCTTTATTTGACGAGGCTCAAACGTTCTTCCTTTGGTGTGGCATGAAAATTAAGATGGAAGCACCGGTTCAGGTATCATGCTCGTCATGTGACCATAGTCCAAAATTCGAAGTCCATCAACAATAGCCCTTGTGCAGAACAAAGTGCAATGTTAATATGTCTCACTCACTCACACTATAAATTTGAAAATTTCCAACTTGCAAAAACTAGAGCAGGGATACAAATAATCTGTAATACCTACCTAGGGGAACCATTACTTAACCGGAAAATAAATAGTGATGTCTTATACGATTGATATAAAATGAAAAGAAAAAAATGTTGACTGATAAAATGAAATAATTGGCAACACGAATAATTCATTTAACATAATGTGACAAATAGTATAAATAGTTCCCCTGAAGAATGCAAAAATCATTAGAAAAAAATATTATTTTCACATTTTTTTATCTCTTTTCCCCCTATATAGTCGGATTAAAATCATGATTTAAAATGTTTTCGCAATACATTTATCACTCTTAAATTTGATGGCGATGTAAGACGTAAGTGATTCACAGTTAAAACTGGATAAGAAATAAAATCTTAGTAAGAGCATTGTCATGCATATATTGCATTATAAATGTTGCTTAGTTTGTGTTGTCAAACTAAGGGAATGGACGCATTTTGTTTCTGTCAACTACGAAATGAAAAAATAGTGTTTGTTTGGATTTATCGTTGTTGACTGCCGCATTAACATATAGATAGAAAGAATGTGTGTGTGTGTGTTTTGTTTGTTTCTGTATTCAACAAAATATTTGAGAATTTTCTATGAATATCGCGGTGTTGAATATCAAGCATTTCAACAAATCTTGAGGTACATTTTGAATCCGGAAATTTTATACTGGGTTTCTTATGGTAAACAAATACACAAAAAAAAAAAAAAACATAAAAATATGTTACCAATTTAAAGTTAGAATAGTCCTATGCGTGTCATGTATATATATTAGAGGATATTATTATTTACTTTCAGGACTTACTTTTATGGTTTTCTTTTAATGGTTAATTTTTTTCTCCTCCAAGCATAATTTTATTAAAAATAAAGAAAAGTGACTTTCAAAGAGTTTATTTGATATATGAAATGCATTTAAAAATACAAATATTGGTCAAAGTAAAAAAAGGTTTTTTTTTTTTCTCTTGATACATAATTTCAGTTTATATATTTTATAAATAATAGATTAATTTAATGTATAACAGGGATATTTTACAATTCTTGAAACATTTGTAATATACTTTTTTTAATTTAATTAAATTAGGTACCGTAAAATCCAGCGTACATCGCGCACATTCAACGCAAAATATTTGAATGAAATTTGCAAGTGCGCGTTATACACGGGCTATAAAAATGACAGTTTTAAAAATTAAAAAAGATATGAGCAAGGAAGTGGAAAAATAAACATCTACATATATCGAAATACTGTTTATTTAAAAAGAAATGACATGCGTAATGATCTTATAGAGTTGTTGTTCTAGAAGTTTACTGTTTTTTTTTTCCAAAAACCTAGGATAATACCATAATACCTCTAACAAATGACTTCAAACCATAAGAGCATTGAATATGCACATTTCAGATTTCTTCATAAAGAATAGATTTCTCGCCTTGCGTAGCTATTCCTGACTGGGCCCGGTGTCAAATTCCCTAGGGGATTTTTGAGGGGCCCCTTAATTTTTTTATAAAGCTTTGCTTACACATTTTGTGGCTCCTGAAATCCAAGGGCCCTAGATTATTTACACTGTGTTAGCTACGCCCATGGGGTGCTCGTTATTATTTGAATATATGTAAAAACTGAAAACTTCAGCTTGAAAGTATAGGTTCACGTTAGAAGCTGGTTTTTACGGTATTTCTATATATTACAGCCTCATTTCTGGTATTTATTTATTTTTTTGTTACGTAGGAAAGTAACAGAGATAGCTTATTAATCCCTTAAGTGTATCCTACCGTGTATTTTCATCTTGCTCAACAGATGCGTTGAATGCCTTGGACGTATATATCCGTCCTTACAAAGTACGACTTTTTTCCATGGGCTATCAGTAAAACTATTCGGAAAGCCTTAGAATGCAATAAAATGACCTTTGTGCTGGGGTTTACTTATTCCTGGGAAAAATTTGCTTATTTGTGCATTTCCTGCTACATGTGTGCAGAATGTGATATCCCCTTATGCATTGCAACTTGCTTCTCATCTTTTTATGGCAAATAATCCCCATTAAATTTAATTTTCTTTATGGCGGTTAAAGGTTCCTTGGGAAGTATTCTTCGTACCCATAAAATTTAAACGTAAACATAAAACTCAGCAAAATAAGAATATTTTCTTAAATGCGATTGTTTCATTGTTAATAAAACATAAAAATAAAAAAAAAAATAAAAATCTGAGAGAAATTCAAAAGAAAAATTAATAGCCCATGAAAGGTTTAAAGTAAGAATAACTAGAAACTTTTCGCTTGGTTAGGAAATAGAGAAGATATTTCTAAGGATACCATTAATCAATTGTACGTCAGATTCTAGTATCATCTGAATAAAGCTGTAGTTTTCTTCAAGTGCAATGAAAACCGATTTTGGTCTTAACTAGATCTTGTTTGATTGAATGAGAGAGAGAAGGGGGACTCAAGTATTTCCTTGGTAGAAGCAAATATTTACATTTAATAGATACTCTGTTTCTCATAGACCTATGTAGAAGTATATGTAGGCTACGATTTCACTTTCTTATTATTTGAAACGAAAATACATGTTCACACTAATATTATTTAGTTATGTTCACTGAAGAAGCAAAATTTCTAAAAATATACAAATTCTGATTTGAAAAAAAGTATTTCGGCAAAAATAATTAATTATGGAGAAAAAACATATATAGGGTGTTTTTTTAGAGGTATAGAACTTTAAATTGCAATAAAACAACAATGTATTATTCGATTGACATGAATTTTTTTTATTCGAAAGATAATCTTCTGGCGTTACATTTTAAATATGATCAAGCAAGCCGTAAATACGTCGAATGGGCTCAAAACGAGATTGTCGTTGTTCCCGATTTTCATAAGCGAATTTTGTCAAGCGATGAAGCGCACTTCTGGTTGAATGGCTACGTCAACAAGCAAAACTACTGCATTTGGAGTGAAGCTAATCCACAAGTGTATGTCGAAACACCGTTACATCCAGAAAAACTGACTGATTGGTGCGTTTTATGGGCTGGTGGAATCCTTCTTCAAAAACGATGAAGGCCACAACGTTACAGTCAATGGTAATCGGTATAGAGCCATGATTACTAACTTTTTCATTCCTGAATTGAACAATCATGATGTCCAGGAGCTGTGGTTCCAACAAGACGGCGCAACATGTCACACAGCTCGTGCCACAATCGATTTATTGAAAGACACGTTTGGTGACCGCCTAATTTCACGTTTTGGACCTGTGAATTGGCCTCCAAGATCTTGTGATTTAACACCGCTAGACTATTTTCTGTTGGTCTATGTAAAGTCATTGGCCTATGCGGATAAGCCACAAACGCTTGACCATTTGGAAGACAACATTCGCTTTGTTATTACCGATATACGGCCACAAATGTTGGAAAAAGTCATCGAAAATTGGACGTCCAGATTGGACTACATCCGAGCCAGCCGTGGCAGTCATATGCCAGAAAAAATATTTAAAATGTAGTGTCACAAGATTATCTTTCGAATTAAAAAATTCAAGTCAATCGAATAATATATCGTTGTTTTATTGCAATTTAGAGTTCTATACCTCTAAAAAAACACCCTATATTTATAAATCGAAATATATTTTATTGATGTGACTTTGAACGAGGTCAAATATTCTGTATTTTAAGTCTTGTATTTTAAGTCTTGTATTTTCTCATAAAGAATATTGTAAAATGCATTAAGCATATGGAATCTAATTATACATATGCCACAGTACTTAACAATATAAAACGATACAAAAACAATAATGCCGTTACATAGAAATTACACAAAATGTTGTCTTTATAAAATTTTATAATGTTAACAAAATTATATCATCTTATAGATGGAGTATACTTTTGTTACTAAGGAGTCCTAATCTAAACGAAAAATCTTATAAAAAACGAATTTTTCAAAACCCCGATTTGCTTGTGTTTCATATGGCCGTTTGTGAAAAAGTTGACCTTTTGTAATTTGATTTAGTTTCTTATATTATCATCTGATGCCCAGAGACTGAAAGGTTAGTGTAGCGCAATTCCACACCACAGGTCCGATGTTCAAACCCCGGGCTGGACAAGATTGACTTAGCCTTTCATTCCTTCAGTTGGTCGATAAATTAGTACCAAGCTTACTTGAGAACTCAACACTGGGGGCTTCGCGCCACACTGGCCAACTAACTGGAAAATCTGTTCTTGCACCTGAGTTGGGATCAGTAAACCTTAGCCTTCATGGACTGTTGTGCTACTGTGAGTCAAGTTAATATTATCATCTTAAGTATGTACATATATGGTACGTTTAAATTCATGGCCTTTTTAACCCATACTAATTTTATATCCACGCCACACATTAACACATACTTACAACACATATTTATATATAAACCTTTTAGTTATAACCTGTATTTCAAATTTATTAATTAAAATATTTTTGTAATGAAATTTTTATTTTGAAATTATTAAGAAACGATATTTAATTTTCATTTTAGGTTATCCACCTATGTTCAGAAGCATGATTTTGAAAAGAGTATAAAGAAATACATCTTTTTGATACTTAGTGTCACGAATTAGAAGAAACATATAGAATTGTCTTAAAATTATTGCTACAATAAACAATTCTCTTTTAACAGAAAATGCTTCTATGTTAAAAATATTTGGATTATATATAGCTAAGATTTCTCTTCAGAGAATGAACTAATATTTTTGAATTCAAATTATTATCAAACTTATGATCGATTGAAGTAACAACTGATGTGTTTGTGTTAAAATGTGTCTATTCTGATGTATTAAATATGAATATATATTAATATATATACAATACATATATATATATATATATATATATATATATATATATATATGTGCATATATTTATATGTATGTGAGGATAATTAAATTATATTAAAAATTCAATTCCCTATCTAGCACTTAACCCATCTTTCTCAGTCACATCTTCAAGTATCAAATTAATCAAACATTTATTTCTTCCGAACATATGACCTAGTCAATAAACATATCTAATTCCAGATCGTTAGATTTAATAGTCTCCATATGTTAGCATTAACTTTCAAGTACAATTATAAAAGCCGTGATACTTACCTCATCTTTGTTTTAAGTGAATCCACTTAAGACATCCCGTGGCATTCTTTTTTCTCTCTCCGCTCAGTGTCAGAGCTTGTACAGATTTCATCGAATAAAGATCCTCTTCTTAAAAATTAAGTCTGATTCCAACTCGAAACAAGTCAAAACTAAAGCCGGCAGGACTTACATCTTTCATCACGGGGATATAGGGGATCCACGCTTCTCTTTTTTTTCTTCGCCATTCGAAAGTTGTTTCTTTCATTCATGGCAAACTGCCTAGCTTCTTCAGAAAAGACAGAAATATCGTTCGGCGGTAAAACGGTTTCTTCTCTGTGTCGTTTCTTCTTTTTCCGTACGATAGATTAATTCCGGCAACCCGACGTCTTCAGCATCGAGGCATACGGCGCAATCGAAGTTCCATCAAATTCTCCATTGCATTTATTATTGCAGTTGGCTTTCGTTTTTATTTTAAGGTTATTTTTCTAATAAGAATAGTTTTAATTTAAGATTTAAAATTTACTCGCGGATAAAAAATCCTGTCGGTTTTAATTCTAATATGTTTCGAGTCAGAATCATACTTAATTTTTAAGAAGAGGATCTTTATTCGATGAAATCTGTACAAGCTCTGACACTGAGCGGAGAGAGAAAAAAGAATGCCACGGGATGTCTTAAGTGGATTCACTTAAAACAAAGATGAGGTAAGTATCACGGCTTTTATAATTGTACTTGAAAGTTAATGCTAACATATGGAGACTATTAAATCTGACGATCTGGAATTAGATATGTTTATTGACTAGGTCATATGTTCGGAAGAAATAAATGTTTGATTAGTTTGATACTTGAAGATGTGAACTGAGAAAGATGAGTTAAGTGCTAGATAGGGAATTTTAATTTTTAATCTAATTTAATTATCCTTACACACATATATATATACATATATATACAAAACATATATGTATATATATATATATTATATTATATAAATACACTTCTAACTAAACGTTTTAAAAATGCAAGTTAAGGCTCTGTAAAAAAATCTTATCTATGTATAGGTAAATTTAATTATTATAGAAGTATTTTCCATAAAATTGGAATGTTTTTAAAATATGTAATTTTTCTTATTTTTTGGCAAAAAATTACATTTAAATCATTTTCTCTAGTAATAATATTCAAAAAATAATTTTATATGCTAAATTCTAATTCAGATGTTTCTAAATATCAAAATTTTATGTTTGAATAAGGATCTACGTTTTATTATATTTTACATGATTGAAAAAAAAATTAAAATTTTCAAATGCTCTCTGGTGCATAAAAATTCAAGTGCATAAAAAGAATAATCCCTTTTGAATTTGTACATTTTTTCTTTCTACGGAAGAAATAATTAAGTAAGAAAAAAATTACATATAGCTAAGTTTTGTAAATCATTAGATTGTCATGTATTAAATATTCCTTTATTTAGTTTTAAACAGAAGCAATCTTTCTGATGGGGGATACTTCCTTCTTTCAAATTTCATAAATAATGCATATATACAGGTATACATACACGATTCTTATGGATATTGCTCACCGTTATAAGATACGTGTATTACTCAATAAAATATTTTTTTACTGTCCTGTAACCTTCGGAATTAAATTTTAAGTAGCTCCAAAATCTTATTAAGGTGAAGTACTGCTTCGAATTACAGGCAAAAAAAAGTACATATATATATATATATATATATATATATATATATATATATATATATATTTGAAGTATAAATTTTGCATAAGTAAAATATATATATATATATATATTTTGCTAAATAACTTTATAAGTTCAGTAATATAAACTGCATTGATAATAAATTCTCGTTTCATAAAATAATTTATACATACATATACATATTCTTCTCTATCTCTTTAGAATGATTTCCGTTTCTGTAATCAAAGGAAATAAAATATTTTTATTTATGGTCCATTTTAATTAGTAATATTTTATCTTTCAATAAGTACTTGTTTAAATACACTCATTGCCATAAAAACTTGCACCCCAAGAAGTTAGATTAGGATTGTTATGAAACTTGGATAAAAAGGTATGTGTCAAGTAGTTATGAAAATGATTAAAAATTCAGCTTGGGAGTGTATGTGCGTAATGCCATTTGAATGTGTCGAAATTAGTAGACCTTGAATTATACAGAAGGCCGTTCACATTTTATTGAAACGGTTTCGATAGTTAATTTTTATCAATAAATACCGTATTTTTTGTAAAAAATTGCTTTTATCCGGTAGCAATGTTTCATCGAGCTCTAACTGCAATTTTTTTATGAAAGTAAACTTTTCCTTAGTACTGCCATGCAAATTTTACTGTGTTCCTTCGGAACTATTTCCCAAAGTCCTTTCAGTATTCTTGGATGCCGTTTTTCTAAGGCTCATTGTAATAAACCCAAAGCACAAAAGGCCGTTAAACAAGTGTCAGATGATTTTACGCGTATTTAATCCAATGGGATATGCATTATTCCTGTGTGATTCTTTGCTAAAAAATGGCAATTGACTTAGATGTGTGACTAGAGGCCTTGTTTATATGAATTTCAACTTTATCAATGTCCTTTCAATATAAAGTTGGAATTTCTTATTCAAAGACTTACTCTAAAATATTCTACTAATAGTAAAGTGCATTAATTTCGGCTTCACTTTTTTTAATTGACTGTCGTTAGATTATCCTGCAACTATCAAGAATCCCTTTAGCATCTTATCTGTACGTTGACTAATCCATTTCGTACAATCATCCCGTCATTTAAGCAATATAAAAATGATCTTTTATTCAGTCACACTTAAATTTGTTACCACAAATTTACATTTTCCAGCAGCTAGGTGCATTTACATGATTTTCTTTCTGCAATATGTTTTAAAAAAGAAGATGAACTTTAAATATAAAAATCTCTTTTGATTTTAAATCCTTATGAATGACTAGAATTACATTTCAGGAGGACATTCATAGTTCATATATATAATGAATCTTTCAGTCGGTGGATTTTTCTTTTTGATTTCTTGATTGTTGCCTGCGTTTCAACAGTCTTAGGATGAAGTTTCGTGGTCCTGTTTTCATTTTTACCTTCTGCTGAACGCTGTTAACCTTTCGAAAACATATTATAAACACCTTTGATTAAAATGCAATAACGAAGATTTTGATACCGTTTTTTATTTGTTGATACGAATACTTCTCCTTGGAAAGAGTAGTTATGTAACTTTTGGGCTATACAGCCTTTTTAGGAGCCATTTTTAAATTAATTATATTACACTGTTTGCCACCGTAAATGCAAAACCAAGAAAGACAAGAGATAGCACAATAAATTTACTTTGTAGATAACGTGTTGACCAAGTATCAAATGATTAAATTTATTGGCTTCTGTGAAGTGTGGCTCTTGCCAGAATCAGTAGCCAGAGTAGCCACCATTGTTGGAGATCACCGCTGCCAAACGCCTCGGCATTGATTCAAAGAGACTTTGAATGCGTTCTTGGGGTACAGCAGACCAAGCAGCTTCCGCATGTTGTCAAAGTTGATCTGGTGTGGCAGCTGGGAGTGTAATCTGGGTCAATCGTTGAGCAACCATGGACCACATGTTTTCTATCGGCGAAAGATCAGGAGAGCGAGGCTACCAGGCAAGCAATTCAACATGGTAGTTGACGATTATCCTTTGGACAAAGCGTATCACGTGTTGTCGCGCATTATTCTGTTGAAATATGGCTGTGGCCAAGCCCTGAAGGTAAAGAAGGACAACTGGCTCCAACACATCGCAGATGTAGTGCTGGTTGTTTAAAGTATCCGCAATGCGTACCAGAGGAGTGCCAGAGTTATATCCAAAACCGCCCCATTCTATAATACCCGGTGCAGGACCAGTGTGGTGCTGCATAACGCAGCTGTTCTGCATCCTCTCTTCACGGTGCCTCCAGAATCGAATCCGACCATTGTGGTGTTGCAAACAGATGCGTGAATCGTCAGTAAAGACAACTTCATTCCATTCTGCCGCACATTGGCGGTGAAGTCTGTGGTTTTGCGTCAAGGGAAGAGCAAGCAATGGACGTCTTGCGGACAGACCACTCTGCTGTAAACGGCGTCGAATGGTATGCACAGACACTGAATGATGCGTTACAGACTCAATGTGCTGTGCTACGGTTCGTGATATGACTGAGCGATCCCTCACTGCCATGCGTACAATTTGCCTGTCCTCATGTGAAGTGGTACACTGAGGTGGATGCGATCGACCACGTCGGTCCATCGTACCCTCCGGCATCCAACGGTTCCACATCCGTATTACAGTTGTTTGGTTTCGTTCAACACGACTACCGATCTCCCTGAAAGATAACCCACAATCTCGGTAGGCCACTGTCCTTCCTCTGTCGAACTCGAATACTTGATCAAAATCTGATCGCTGTTTTTTACGAGGCATAACTGATCGTTTGTTGAAAAAAAAACACAAGAAAAACACAATTGCTGAGCTTGAAATCGTCGAAATCTCCAAGCCTTAAATTGTTCTTTGTGGCGGCGCCACAGGCGTGCGTGATGTGTATATGCGCTGAAATTCTAATCATTTGCATATCTCACTCCCGCTAATGCATGTTGTAAATTTCATGTTATTTGCAAGCTTCCTTCAGGGTGTTGCATTTACGATGGCCAGCAGTGTATTAAACGTAACAATCTAAAGAAAAATTTACAGATAATTTTTCAGAAGTTGTCAATGTTTTATATGAAAATGCAAACCAGAGAAGGAATTAGAAAATCATCTCCCACAACTGGTGTGATGGTATGCATTGCCATCTTATACGACGCAAGGTTACCTCTTATATTGATCCATGGCTTCATGACAGCCCATAGGTACCTTCCTGACATACTTTGGCCAAATTTGTTGCTATGCATGGCATGGCTCTCAGGAGGCATTTTGATATGACTATGCTCTCCCCTACACGGCAAAAGTTTCATACGACTGTATCCGCATCATTTTTTCTCATTCACAACCTTTTCGATTCCCGGATTTGTCACGTATCACGCCTATCTGGAATCATTTAACCTAGTTAGAAAGTCAACGAGTTTGATCGAATTAAAGTAGAGTTTACAATAACTATGGAACTAGATGTCACACGAAATCATTCACGACTTTGATATTTATTTTTTTAAAACTTGATGACAAAGTGTGTGTTTATCCGTATTACCTTAAAGCAACATTTAAATTCTATTTACAAGAAAAAAAATGAGTGCATTAAAGATTACAGCCCCAATCTCACTCAGAAAGTTAAGTCTTCATTGTTTTTGAATAATAAATTAAAAAAGGAACAGAAACATAAAACAGAGATCTTAAAATCCCCGTAATATTCGAAAATGTACAAAGAAAAATCACATTTTTTATGTAACATAAATGGAAAATTAAATTCTTGTTTTAAGAGTAAGAAATCGAAATGGATATGAAAATTGTTAATGTATTCAGAAAATGTCAGCTTTTAGACTATTAGTATGTATTTATTTCGAAAATATATTTTAAATTAAGATTTTAGCCCATGATTTCATGCAATAAAAGTAAAATTATTACTATCTAGCTATTATTACAAACTCTTGAGAAATGCTCAACATATATAAAAAAATATAAAAGAAGGTATAAATAGTACAATTACGTGACATACACGAAACAAAGCATCCAACGAAAGCTTGAATTATCTTAATTCTAGGGTTCAATCGTTGTAGCGAGAGCCGCCTCTAGGTGGTGCTACTACTGAAATGGCTCTCACATTTAGGGGCTTGCCGTGTCTGCAAAGGCTTTATTGTTAATATGCAGCCAATCAGGAAAACAATTAAGTATATCTAATAATAAGAAAATATATTGCGTGTTTGTTGTATTTTTAAAATTCGCCCTGATTCCGGTTAGCCTGTTTCATTGGCAATTATCTAAAAAATTACAAGAAAAAAAATATGTTTGTGCTTATTACCACACTATAGAAGTGAAAATTTCTAATTTATTTTGGGCAAGAAAATCTACTAGTTTGGATATACTACGTTTTCTTTTACGACATTTTCCCATACGGGCGTTAAGTAGTTCACTTTTTCATGTTCATCGATGAATTTATTTATTTCATTAATTTTCTGTAAAGGGCCATGGGTAAATAATTATGCATTCTTATATATTTACTTACGATTTAAATATCACTTAGTTTAATTATTTAAAAATATTTATATTTACATTACTTATGTAGATTAGATTTACATAATATATACGTTTATATGGTACTTACGTACTATCGAAACAATGCGAACGTTCAAGACAACACTCACCCATATGTCATACACGCTAAATTGGCAACCACGTGCTTCCTTTCATATAATGTCGCCAATACTGCTTCGATAATACGTAAGTACCGTTTATATAATTTATATAAAGCCGGAAGTGAGAGGCTAGGAAAACTTATACCTTGAGAGTTACTTTTCAAAATCTCTAAGTTAACAAAAGAAGAGGGTTCGTAAATTTTCACAATTAACGCTGTTATTTTTTTATTGATCAATTTGTTGTTATCATTAATATAAACCAAAATATGGGCAACTTTCTTACCAATTAACTTCATCAAAAGTTCATATTTTAATTTTTTTGGCACCTTTTTGTGCTTAAATGCTCTTTCTACTAAATAAAAAAAAAACAGATCGCGCCTTTCGGTACTTCTTATCTTCAATCTTCTACATTAAAATATTTTTATCGCTTGCTTTTCTCTCATCCACTCACTGGAGTTGAGTGGAAGCGAGCTGCATGACAGTAATATTTAAATAAAGAAAATAAGCTGAACGGTTGTTACCGATCCGAGCACGATTTCCAACTTTAGCAGATGAAATTTCCTACTGGAGCTGGATGACCGTAACGCACCCGAACTTGAAGTTTCACTTAAGTTCACTCTTCAGCTAAACGCGCCTAAAGCAGTTATAAATTAAAAAATATTTAAAAGTATAGCGCATAAAAATTTAGAAAGCTTATGCACATGTTTCTTTAAACAATTTTGTCAAATAAAAAAAGTAACAAAGGTTTAATAACAAATAATATTTATTTTGAGAGGAAAAGTACTATCATCTCGTTCACTGGCTGGAATTGGTTAGAAGTGAGCTAGCTACATGGCATTAATATTTAAAAAAAGAAAATAAGACTGAACTTGCTTTACCGACCCGAACACGATTTCCAACTTTAGAAGATGAAATTTTCTACTGGTGCCGAATTACCGTAACGCACCCGAACTTGACGCTTCACTTAAGTTCACTCTTCAGCAAAACGCGCCTAAAGAAGTTATCACTTAAAAAAAAAACTATTTAAAGTATAGCGCATAAAAATTTAGATAGTTTTTGCGCATGTTTCTTTGAACAATTTTTGTCAAATAAAAATAATTAAAAAAACAATTAATAACAAATAATATATATTTTCAGAGTAAAAGTACTATAATAAATCCAAAAACATGAAGTTTTATAAATAACAACTATATTCCAAAGTGTAACATGTATTATCTGTCAATCTCCTATTAGACATATGAGTGAAATATGCACTATGCTAATGAAAAATGCAATGCAATGGAAAGAAACATGTAAATTAAACGACCGTAGGAGATCCAGAACAAATTAGAATATACATATGGTTAAAATCGCAAGGCGATTACGGAAATGTATAAGCTCACATCTAAATAAATTCCGTATAATCCGCATATAACAGGCATCTTAAAAGTGCATTTTAACGTACGTATAGCGTCGTTTGACTGCAGCAAAAACCAATTTGACGTCAGCATGCCTCGCTGAAAACGGCAATTTATTAGATGAGCAACTAACAGAATACGTGCGAGAATTGTGGTGGTATGTGGGTGGAACTACGTATCGTAACATCGCCACTCGTATGGGACGTAGTATAGAACAGGCAATTGTAGAAGAAATATATGACGAATAACCAGACAATTTAAAAATCCCCACAATGGGCTACTCAGTTTGAGACGCCATAACTAAACGAAAATAAAACCGTGGTGGGAATCGTAACATCTATGTAACGGCAAAACATCGAAACACATCTACAAGTGTGTTATCAAATATCCTAACGGTTCATCGACGTCTACTATGCTAAGGTCTACAAACACACAAATTAAGTTACATATACGTATATTTGGCGAATTACAATTTTTGCTATAATTATTACATGAAATAAAAAAATACTGTCAAATTTGAAATATGCATTGAAATAATGCATTTAAATGCAAGCATTTTTATATGCATTGAAATAATCAATTAGTGAAAATAATCTATGAGAAACATTATGACAGTGTTAAGTACAAAGTTTCCTTTATGCAAAAAATATGTTGAATAAACATTTTCATTTCCTCTTGCGTTTGATTCAAAATATATCTGTTTTATTTTTTGCTATGATTGTTGAAACAAAAATTGTTTATTATTTTTATTATTGCTAGATAATATAACATCCGAATTTTAAATGTATTCTTATCGTCTAGACAAAGTTTAAAATATTATTTCTTATAAATCCTATTTTCGCCCGTATTTCGAAAGCGAGTTATGCGTATTAATGCTTCACAATGTATTAGTGAAAATAAAAGTTTATTCTTTTAAAATTCTGTTCATCTATATACTTTTTTAAAAAAAAGTTTGAAAAGTATTAAGACTTGTTGCTGCAAATATTTAAGAAGCTGTAACTTGTGTTGCACCAAAAATTCTGCTAGAGTTAAACGTTAGTTACGGCTTCAGTATATTTATTTAATAATTCCAAATGTTTAGATAAGACTTTAATCCCATTTGGAAAGCTTTTTTTTAAAGTCTATGTATATATGTAGCTTAATTTTATTTCAGAAACTATAAAAAAATATTAATGGCTCCAAATATTTGGTATCTTATAAACATTTGCATAGTATATTAAATTACTTGTATGAATATTCAAAATCATGTTATTTGTAACTAATTAATAATTTAAAAATATTTACTTATATAAAAGTTATGAATTCTAATATTTTTAATATAAATGTTAAGTTATTGTATTGTTTTTAATATATAGTAGTTTCGTAATGTTATATAGGACATGATTGATTTCTTATAAATTAATCGATTGCTGAAATAAATGTTAAATATTTACTACTACATTTGAAATAAATTTATGTTAAATGCATTTTATGAAAGCTAAGCGTTCATTCTTTCCTGAACTGCAAATTTGGGAAATATTTTTAAATTATTATATTAATGAATCCCTTCTCTCATCTATTTTTGTATGTCGAAAGGAATATGCTTATATATAATTAAAGAAACTAGAATCCAACGTTTCGTAATACTTTTTGTCTGTGAATGAGATATAAATTCAAGAATTTCACTGAAATAAATTATAGTTTAAGAAAACTAAAAAACACCTTTTTTATAGTTTTAGAAGAGCTAAAAAGTAAAAAATAATTCTTAATAGAAGAATAAAATAAGTAATGAGAAAATTAATGTCATTGTTATAAAAACGTGGGTAGCTCGATATCAATTGATGTAAGCTCTTACTAGTTCTATTCCGAAATGCAAAGTTAGTGAAAAAAATGTCGTACAAAGTATCCCATGTTTTTAGCACATTGACATTAATTTTCTCGTCAGACATTTAATTCTTATATCAAAAATTACTTTTCCCTTTTATAAGTTCGATCTGCAACATGAGAGTTTTTTCTAGTTTTTTAAACTATCACACACACACACACATTTATTCATTGATGAACTAATTTTTCTGTTTGTTGTATTTGTATTAATCGTGAACGTTTTCGCTTTAGGGTTGTAACTTAAGTACCCAAGTCTGGAAATGGGAAACCGTTAATCCTGATGATTCTGATCAGGAAAAAAATGGAATAAAATTATTAAATTATTGTACTGTCATCGGTCTTTGACAAGTACGCAAAATTTCGAATTAATTTGACCTTTTAAAATTGGTAAAAATTGAGTTAAAAGATTCCGTTACGTACGGTTGAAGCGAATAAAAGAGTGTTAAAAAACTACCATATATACCAGGGGTCAGTAATCTGTGACACACGAGCCACATGTGACATTTTCGAAGGCATTCCTCAATGACACTCTCCAAAGTTATGAGATTATATTAAATGTCTCTGTCTATATATTTCACTTCCTTTCAGTCATTTGTCATGAAACGATCTTTTGAATTGGCTTGTGTGTCGTTTGTACGATTTATGTAAAAAAAAAAACCCCTCTATTTAAATGTGAATTAGTTTTAGCATTAAGAATTCAATTCAAATAAAAACAATTGTTTAAAACCTGTAAAATGAAGCATTACTTATTACAGACTTATGAAAATAAAATGGATGATTGTTATTGGGTGATTGAGGAACAACTCGTTTTTAAATGTATGTTCCTATTATTTTGTCCTGTACCTGTATATATTTAAACAAATATTTCCTCATAGGAAATACATTTTGAGTCCACAAAGAAGTTGTTTAACAACTAAACATTCGGAATCATATGTCAAATTGCAAGTTGCAGATTACATGCCTGATATTGCAATACTATGAAGAGCTATGGTGGGACAATGTTCGTGTTAAAATGTTAATTTTTTAATTTCATTATATTGATAGGATACTTTGACTTTATATGTTTATATTTTACTTCAATAAAGATTATCAAAAAATGTATAATATATGTACAATTTTTTTCTAAATTTTTTATTTATCTTGAAGAAGTAGTTGCATCTTAGGTTTCTTGTTTTTATGTTAATAAATATTTTTAAATTTGCATAATTAATAAATAATATGACTCTAGATCTGTATTTCTTAACTCTAGATGCATTGCAATAAGAATCGAATTCTTTCAAATACTTCCTACTGCCTGGCACACTGAATCATAGTGGAAGCTTGGTTTGACACAGGCAGTTATAACGCTGCCGACCCCTGATTCATATTAACCTTTTTTCATTTTAAGGACTGTGGAAAGATAAAATCATATTTTTTGACAATGTGAGATTTTTACATTTTCAAATTGTGTAGATTTTAACCTTTCTAATAACACCTTACTTTAACTCCTTGGGTAATTAGAAGCCAATAAACTCTATTTTTAAATAATCGTTGAAACTGGGCCAATCCCATTTGAATGGCGAAAAATGTAAAAAAGTATATCGTTTTTGCTTAAAAGTTGAACGTCTGATATAAACTAAAACATGTATTTCTTATTATAAATTGAGCCTTTTATTTTTTATTTCTTAGCGGATTAAAAGTCTCACTGTATACATTAAAATCAATTTATCACAAAATGTAAATTTTGATGTTCGATGTACCTTTTCTGAGAAGTTACTATTCACAGGTATGTAAGATTTTTATGATATATTTATAATGATGTCTTATATATACTGAATTGAGCTTTTTGTAAAAAACTGAAAAAATTATTTTCTACAAATTTTTATGTGAAAAATGGGTCAAATTGATAAAACATTTCATAAATTACGAAAAAATTCAAAATTAGCTAAGAGCTCATTTCATTGTAATGAGAAAGGTGTACTTTAATTCTATGAAAAATACCAAGCATGTACATATAATAGAGTTTGAGAAAAGGTACATCTAAAACACCTAATTTAACATTTTCAGCAAATATATAGAGTGAGATTTCCAACTCCTCTTAAAGAAAAATAAGGAATTATTATAAAACTAGATTTTTTTAGGAATTCGGGCACTTGAAGTAAAATTAAAATACATAAAAAGTTCAATACCGATTCTTTAATTAAAGAAAATGTTTACTTATTGTGAGGTTATGCCAGAAATCAGACATGCTTAGCTAATACAGTTGCAAAATATTATTTAAATTTTTCGTTCAAATTAAAACAAAAAATTAAAGTAAAAAGATATAATAGAATGTATATTATTTAAACCAGCGTTTCTGAAACTGTGGGGGGCTGCGGTAGCCCAGTGGTTAAGGTATCCAACCATGGCAGGCATGTCATGAGTTCGATCCCAGTACCACTAAAGACCCGCCGTGTAGGGCAGCGATGCACGTTAAATCTGTCGAGAGCTGAAACGTCCTCCTGTTGGTGTGGTGTGGTAGTTAGGAGAGGGGTGCCAGCTCAGGTGTCGTCCACGTCACTTGACCATGGTTCAAAATTACGTGGTCCGTCGCCAAGAGCTCTCGTGTAGCTGAACAGTGCGACGTTAATATTAACTCACTCACTGAAACTGTGGGGCGCGCTCCCCTTGAGGGGCGTGATAACTCTACAAGGGGGGCGCGAGCATATTGAAAAATCGAAAGCTAAAGATTATTCAAAACATTATTAATTTACTGAAAGTAAGCAAACAAAATATTTTCTGACCTAATAAAATATAAAATACACATTTACACACTGATATAATACACTTTACACTTACTCACACACTTACACATTTACACTTATAAAAGTATCTTTACCGTACAATATATTTTATATTTAATTTAACAATACTAAGTTAAGAACAAGTTTGATAATTACCAGTAACCCCATGGGCTTGTATTAACACTTATCTTGATGATTTGTGTGGTTTATAATTAATTCCTTAACTTAACTGCCGATTAAAAGTTACGCGGTTCGGTCCTCAATACGACGATTTTCCACATAGACGCGAGTATTTTGATGTTTTTTTGGAGGGGGGGGGGAGGAGAAAATGAATAAATAAGCAAAATTCTTTTGAATAAAGTAAATCCTTTTAAAAGACTGTCAAGGTCCTTTTATTGTATTCCAAAGCCTTATGAATAGTTTTATGGATAGCAGTGCACAGAAAAGATCATGCTTTGGAAAGACGTATATATACGTCCAGAAGATTAATGCTTTGACTGAGAGAGACGTTTATATACGTCGGTAGCATATAAGAGTTTAAAGTCGTACACACACACAACACACACGCAACACACACACAACACACACGCAACACACACACAACACAACACAACACACACACTGTAGCCTTAGTGTAAAAGTATAGTATTATTAAATTCAATACAATGTTATTGTATGGGGGGGCGTGATGAAAATGATGATTGAATATTGGGTCGCGGGTATTGAAAGTTTGAGAAGCACTGATTTAAACCATTAAGATGAATATATGTCTGAAAGAATCAATACTAAGAATACATTCTTAGATATTATATGACTACTAACAACTGTACATATGCAGTATATATGTATATATACTAAGAATACATTCTTAGATATTATATGACTACTAACAACTGTACATATGCAGTATATATGTATATATACTAAGAATACATTCTTAGATATTATATGATTGCTCACAACACAACACTTCTCAATTATATTACTGTATAAAAAATATAAATGAATAGATTTTAAATTGACATATTTTGAGAAGCCCTTAATGTAAAATAACCTAGATACACTGCATCTATTTATATATAAAAATAATCTTAGTCCCTTAAAAAATATTTAGATATCCATTCAAAAATTTTTTTCTTACTTTTATTTATTTATTTAAATCATTGGTTAAAGAACTAAAATAATTTACGAACGATGATGTACAAGCACATAAACAATCTAATTCGCATCTTGCTTTATTAATTAATTTTTTGAAATTTATTTTTAAATTATCATTAAAATTATTTTAAAGCTTTGTTTATTGTTTTATAATACCATTTATACGAACTGAACTTTGAAAATATATAATTGCATTTAAAATGCGTATAAAATTACATGGTCAGTTTTTTCCTCGATTTACAAAGACTCAAGATGCTATAAATAAAAAAAGTAAACTATAAATAAAAGAAAAAACTGATAAGCAGGAATGCAAGAGTCATAGAAAACAAGTAAAAGAGCAACAAAATAAAATCACTCCAGATTCATTTGGAAAAGCTAGGATCTACAAATAATTCTGTCTGGGAAGTTTTTATTAAACTAATGCTGATTAATTGCTTTTGCTGTCTACCTTCAATTACAGTAGTATAAATTGATGTCTGCTGAGAGGATCATAGCATACCAGCTTAATTATTCCTTCAATTTAACATACACTTTTATTTATACTTTTCTATATGCAGTTAATTAATGTACACTCAGTTTTTGATTGTAACGTTGTAGGAACTAATACAAGAAAAAAAAATCACAGAATTCATATCATTGAATGCCGTTGTAAGAATTACAACAAAAAGATATTAATTTTTTCTTAATACTGAATACTATACAACACGTTTTTGTATTTAAAGTGAATAATAAATAGGATAAAATAATATTCATAAGTTTATATTGGAAAAATTATTTCACGAACAAACTAAAGACATTAACAAATGAATACATTTTTAAAGACATTAATTGAAAGATGGTGGTAATAAAAGCCTGTTGATAATAATCTGTTAATAAAATGTCATTTTAATTAGGTATAAAAACAAAACTATGATGAGGAAATATATTGTTATATATTTCTCTCTTTATTCTGTTAAGAAATCCATAATTATTGTACTCATAACACCACTTATTTGCATGTGTTAGGAAATAATAACGAATGCGTAAAAGGTAATTGGAAACAGCGATTACTCGCACTAATTGACAGCCTACTAAGGCTCATTACCAGCTACCTGGAATCGGGGAGGATGCTATATGTAAAAAAAAGCTATGCAGTTGATTTAGATTTGAATATAAATCATAATATATATGTAATATCTAAATATATAAAATAGGTTCCTTGAAATAATTTTTATATACCTATTAACGTTGAAACATATTCTCTTATTCATAATCTTACCTCATCTGCTTTTATTTAATAATTTATATAACTCTGATTTATCTCACTATTTATTTTAGTTATTCATATTTAATCTCGTTTGGTATTACAAGTTTTACCACAAAAGTTGGCGTCTTTTTTTTATTATGAATTTCGATGTGTGTGTCAGAATTCGAAATGCGATTTTGACACGTAATAGAAAAAGTTGTTGCTTTTAGTAGTTGATTTAGATTTTAAATTAAAAATATTTTATTGAAAATTTGTGCGTGTAAATATGAGGGTTTTTTGTAATGTCGTAGATTTAATTAAAAGTATTGGTCTATTTCGAGTTGATTACTTTCATCATAATTCGAACATGAGCCACCGAAACAAAAACCACAAACAAATCAGTCCCTAAATTATGTCAACTAACTATATATATATATATATATATGACAAGGAATGACAGTTTACTACGAAATAATTTGTCTCATGAAACAGCGTTTCACTGTAGAAACTTATTTTAGAAAAGTAGTCACGCGCGCGCGCGCGCTACATTAATAATTTTTATTCAACCAAATTATTTTGGATTTAATAGTATACTTTGTAAATTTCTCAGATACGGTTAGTTAATTTAACATTCAGATGATCACTTTATTTGAATCACATGCACATAGCTTATAAAGCAAAGAATATAAATAAAATTAAATAAAATAAAAAAATTAACTTTGATTCTTGAAAAAAACTGAATTTTACACTCAAATTTAATACGCAAAGTATTTAATTCTATGATAAGGTACAATTAAAGTAATTAAGAAACTCTTAATCAAAAATTTTGCATAATTATATTATGCTTTAATTGTAGGTTAAATATATAACTGGAAAATTTTTTGAGTAGACTTATACCTTGTTATTCTAGAGGTATTATGGTAAAAATTTTTGTCGTGAAAACTCTACCACTGAAATGTTAACCATTTTCTTAAGACAAAAACTTTTATTATAGCTATGGAATCACTATGTATATTCGACATAATCTACGGGAGCTTGTCCAGTTATATAAATACAAATTTAAATAATAAATTTAGTACTTATCGTGAATAGCAGATCCTCAGTGATAATAAGCATCTAAGAATAGCCCGTCTGATTCTTTCAACTTTAACCATGGCAATTTTCACTACTTTAACTTCTCTAACTTCTTAGGTTCCTTATGACTACAGTCACAATGATCTTAACTTCCCTCTTTACTTGAATTCCATAAGTAATTTTCATTAACAAAAAAGCGGTTCCTTTGCCGAAATTAGGTTTTATAATCATCTAACGTTTTTTTTTTTATTTCTAATGTGCTGCAGATTGGTATTTTACCATTGCAGACCTAGTACATTCCCCGGGAACTGGTATATCGTTTTAGTGCTGCACCAAATAGGCGGATACTAATCACCAGCGGCAATTTTGACTCCCTGTCTGCCTCAAGTAGGGATGTATCTGATCTCTGACGATGCGAAACTGTACTAGGATTGAATTTTGCCTACAGCACCCAAGACAAACAGACAATCTAGGGATCTTTTTCGTGCCTTATAATTATACACCATAGCCGCTGTCGATTTTCTGCATCATGAAAATCCATCGACTTGGGTCGTGGTCGAACCCACAACCTTAGGTGCAGAAGGGCAGCGACATAAAACCACGGCACCCAGCCAGCTAATCAAATAACGTCATCGATAGAATATTCCCTAGAGCAGGAATGGCGAACCTTTATGAAGCAACGTGCTATTTTTTATATAAAAAAAACTGTTTGATGAGCTATAGACGTGCCGTCAAATAATTTTGACTAGTGATTATTGGCGAAATATTAAAATTCAATACTAACAATTCAAATTAAAGTAATTGCTAACAATTACTTCGAAAAAAATATATTTTGCGCTGTATAGTAGTAAATGTTTCAATTATACGTCTAATTCAAATTAAAGTAACATTAGTGTGACTTCCGTTGTTGCAGATTAAATGACAACTTATATTAGAATTGTAAGATGTGTTACTTTTAGCAGAATGCAAGCTGAATTGGAGTCATCTGCCAAAGCGATTTCTAAGAGAGCCTTTTATGTTATTCATCTCTAAAAATAATGACTCACAGACATAGGTAGATGAAAATACGATTAAAATAGCATGGGCCAGCTTTTGCAAACTGTTAAATGTGACTGGAATCGAATTCTCCTTCCACGTTTCGAAAACACCGTTATTAGCAGTTTTATTTATATTTCTTGTTGATTCAAACAGACAGATTAACAACTTTTTTCTTGTCTGAGTAAATTTCTAAATCCATATGGAATTAGACTAGAAATCAATCGGTTTTGATTCAAATTCTTCGATTTCTATCCAATCGAATTGTGACAAGTTCAGTTTATCAAATGAAGTCATATGAAGGTACAAAATAAACTTGAACGTTTCTTAGAATTCATGAAATTGAGAAAAGTTTGCTGAAAATTCCTTGATTGAAGAATTGATTACGGAAATGTAACACATAAAATCGTAAATATAGCACAAAAAATTAAAATACACTTGTTTCAACGAAATTGTGACTATGCTATGCGTTGAGAAACTTTGCATTATTAGCTATTGAAATCCATGACGTAACTAAAGCAATGCAATAACAAATAAGTGTGCACCCCGTTGTCCGGTGACCGATCTCTCACGTTTGTTCGGAATACTTCAAAAGTGCTTTGTTATTTTAAACTGAAACGCAAACCATTTTTATCGGTGGCATGCCCAAAATATTGAGCCCCGTGCCGTCAACGGCATGCGTGCCATTGGTTCGCGATCCCTGCCGTAGAGGATTAGTGACAATCGTGAAGGAACCCATTACAATTTCATTTTTCTTGAATCTATTTCAGCATAAGTATTTATTATAAATAATAATTTGCAGTTTTGGTTTAACTAATCATTTATGTTACATTTAATTAATATTTTTTCAATACTTTGATAAAAAAATTATTGACATTTTTATCTAGCTTTTAATTAGATTCACCCTAACGATTAGGCTTGTTTTATTAAAAAAGCTTAGAATCATTCATAATTGTATCCCAAGAAGCGATTTTTATATTTCACTAGGTTGGGGTACTTAAGTTCAGCACAGGGGCGTTTTAAAGTATAGGACCACTGGGTGTCAATAAGATCATGATCCCAATAATTTAAATTGGCAAATGTTATACCCGGTCCTGCTTTCCTAAAAACAGGGAATTTCAAGCTGTGTACACACTGGCAAAAATGGCAAGACAGCATTATATGCCATGTTTGTCTTCCATGTCTTTATTTATGCCTATCACCATACACCAGCGGTTCTTGAATTTTCGATCACTGTGAACCCACCTTTATAAAGGGTGTTCTTTTTCAGGTATAGAAGTTTAAGTTGGCATTACTTTCCAAGATGGCGACCGATTTAACAGCTTTCAAGTGATTTATTCTCAGTTTGGTTTGGCAATTCATCAAAACGATCATCAAGCAAGGCGTAGATTCGTCGAATGGGCCCAAAACGAGATTGCCGTTGTTCCCGATTTTCATAAGCGAATTTTGTTTAGTGATGAAGCGCACTTCTGGTTAAATGGCTATGTCAACCAACAAAACTGCTGCATTTGGAGTGAAGCTAATCCACAATTGTATGTCGAAACACCGTTACATCCAGAAGAACTGACTGTTTGGTGCGTTTTATGGGCTGGTGGAATCCTTCTTCAAAAACGATGAAGGCCACAACGTTACAGTCAATGGTAATCGGTATAGAGCCATGATTACTAACTTTTTCATTCCTGAATTGAACAATCATGATGTCCAGGAGCTGTGGTTCCAACAAGACGGCGCAACATATCACACAACTCGTGCCACAATTGATTTATTGAAAGACACGTTTGGTGACCGCCTAATTTCACGTTTTGGACCTGTGAATTGGCCTCCAAGATCTTGTGATTTAACACCGCTAGACTATTTTCTGTGGGGCTACGTAAAGTCATTGGTCTATGCGGATAAAACACAAACGCTTGACCATTTGGAAGACAACATTCGCCGTGTTATTGCCGATATACGGCCACAAATGTTGGAAAAAGTCATCGAAAATTGGACGTTTAGAATGGACTACATCCGATCCAGCCATGGCAGTCCTATGCCAGAAATCATATTTAAAATGTAATGCCACAAGATTATCTTTCGAATAAAAAATTCATGTCAATCGAATAATGCATCGTTGTTTTATTGCAATTTAAAGTTTTATACCTCTAAAAAACACCCTTTATGTGAAATCTGCAGTCTCAATTCTTGTTTTATATTTTCCAGACGTTTTCTGCACTTATTTAAATTTAAAGATACAAAAATGCTTTTTTACATAAATAAGCTAATTTGTGGAAATACATCGGATATTTCAGGGCTATGGTTTACACAGTTGGCAAATAATTTCCTATAAGTGACCACAAAAGTTTTCAAGGGACACATTCAATAAGGAAATCGAGATGAATACATTCGTTATCGTATCACTATGAATTCAGTTCTGAATCTTTGTACATGTATTTTTACTATTTTTTGAAAATATTGCGTTGTATTAATGTTTATTTAGTTTCAAAATATTAAAAAAAATATGGATATATTCTTGATGGAAATGCATATTCTAGTACCTTTTTCGTTGGGGGCAATTTACTAATCTTGCCTAAGAGGACACATCTTATAAGTTCCTTTCAGAGCCAGCAAAAAAGAGAAATCTTAGCATTGAGTGACAGACATTCGTGAGCCTCATAGAAAAGTCTAGAAGACCCCTGGAGGTCTGCGGACTACAGTTTACAAACCGTTGTCTCTCATACGCCATCTTTACTCTGGTAGCCGATAGATAGCAGTCAGTCGAGTTGGTTTGTACCTCGATTTGTGACATTGAAAATCACGCACATCTCTTTGTTGTGGTCATCGTTTGTACATGGGACAATGTATGCTATATATTGTAAAAACGGGTCGTAAGAGGGGCTTGCTTTTGCTTAGAGATCCTGCACCACAAGAAGACTTGAAATGTCCCTCGTTCTGGACCTTCGATACTATGAGCTTCTTAGATGATATGAAATAAGAAAATGTAATAAATGACAAAATTAAATAAGATGAATTATTAAAACGTTTATAAATAATACTTATTTGCTGATGAATGAAATGAAGCATCCCGCAAAATTATAAATAAATATATTGCAAATATATGCATTGTTTTAGTTTCAGTTATTTACAAGGTTCGCCATCGCTTGTAGTTTCAACAAAATCCAGATATGGAGATAATACATAGTTTTAATTATATAAATATTTCTGCTGAAATTTGTGTATTTCATTTAATACAATAAAATGCAGACTGAGAAATAAATACCACTATTGAAGCTGCTGAGAATATTTAGAATTTTTGTTCTAAACATTCCCAAAAATATCTTAAAATGAATCGGAACATTAATTGAGTCCGTGCTTTTTCTGTTTACAATTGTAATGCATCAGTCTGTGGGGCTGTAAAGTTGCAATTGGAGTAAGAAGCGTGGAAAAAAATGCGTGTTTAGCCATATTTATAGTCGGTAAGAAGGGTTCGACAAATATTGTGTAAACTTTTTGATGGCTTTTTCTTTAGGCCCGTTTTACTAAAGAGAGGGAATTTAAATAAAACGCTGGGTTCGGGTCCTTTCTACTACTTGGTTTTTGTCTGTTTGGGTCGGGAGTTGTGCTCGTGTCACTTAGTTTTGAATTAAAAACATTTTAGGGGAGTGATGCGTTTTAAGTAAGGATTTCATGTACACCTTTTCTCATTTTCTTTTTTTTAAATATTACTGCCATGCAGCACACTTCCACTCAACTCCAGCGAGTGAACGAGAGAAGATGAACACAAGCAAAATAAATGAAGAAAAAAAAGATTATTTTTATGAAGGAGATCTAAGATAAAACGAAATGAAATATGGGATCCATTTCTCGATTATGCAGACAGAGCATTTAAGCACAAAAATATGTCATACGAATTTAAATTCACGAAGCTAATAAGTGAGAAAGTTGCTAATATTTTCATTTATATTGGCGATAACAATAAAGAAATTACGTAAAAATAAAAGCATATATTTTGAAAAAGTACGGACCCTCTCATTTTGCTTGCTTAGAGAATTTTAAGAAAAATAAATGGCTCTCAGGTCGTACGTTTTCCTTACCTTACATAGTATACGGTGTAAAAAAGTTATGTAAACGGTATTTATACGTATTATAGCAATACAATTGTAGGCATTATATAAAAGAAAGCACATGGTAGATAATTCATAGCCTAAGCGACATGGGAAATCACGGTTGTAAACTTGGCAAGTTATTTTGAATGTTGGCATTGTTGCGACAGTACGTAAGTACCATAAAAACATATCTATTATATAAACATAATCTACATAAGTACTTTACATACACATATTTTTAAAAAATTACACTGACATTTTAAACCGTATATATTCATATATAAATATATATATAAGAATGCATATTTATTTAAACATTGCCCTTTTTAAAAAATGGATACAATAAACAAATCCCTCGATGAATGGCAAGAAAAAGGGAACTGCTGAAATGTCGTAAAAGAAAACATAATAATTTGAAAAATTAGATACTATGGTCCAAAATAAATGAGAAATTTTCATTCTATCGTGTGGACATCAAATGTTTTTATTTTAAGTTATTTTCTTTTACGTGTTCAAATATATTGTGTTAACAGTACTCATACAAAAATTAACGAATTTTTTCTCCATTCATATTAATGAACACCATTTGCATACAAACTACGATAGTAGAAAATTACCAGTATGGTATCATTCACTCATACATTTTTAATTAACTTTCTCCTTTTGATATTAATTTTAAAGAACAAAAGTAAGTTTAAATGTATTATGATACAATTCACTTTCAAATAAAAATGAATTAAAATTCCTTTAAGATTACACATACAAATGAATATCAATGCAAAATTTTTCATACTAAATATACTTTTTATTTAAAGAGCTACAGTAGTCTTTCAAAGTCAGAGAATAATATAAATTCATGGACAAAAAAAATTAGCGCACAAAAAAGTAATTGCGGGTTTGCAACGAAACTTGGCATGAAGGCACATGTCGGGCAGATATGCAAATGATTAGAAATGCAGCGTGATTGCACATTACGTATAGCCGGTAAAATGTGTTTACAGTCGTTCTCCGTGGAGCATAAAACAGGTAACCAAAGTTGTTTTGAATGTGTTGAAACGTTTACAAAGTAAGAGCTGAGGTAGAGATGATATTACACCCTTTTTGAAGACAATATGAGCAGCTGTCGCAATTTAAGAGGGGTAGAATCATCGACATGATGGCATCTGTGTGGTCAGCTAAGCGAGTAGCTCGTCAATTAGGCCACTCTAAATGTGTTGTGAGAGGGTGTTGGCACTAGTGGATCCGAGAGATGTCATTTAGACGAAGACATGGCTCAGGACGAATTCGATAGACCAGTCGTTGAGAAGACCGTCACATTGTAAGAACTGTACGCGTACAACCAACTGATTCATCGTCCGCCATCAAGGCATATGTACCACCTTCGCTAGGGGTTCCGGTGTCTTCTCAAGCCATCCGAAGGCGCCTGGCTGAAGGACATTTGGGATTGTGGCACCCATTACTTGTGCTGCCATTGACGCCTACACATCGATGCCTCCGTTTGGAGTGGTGTGGCTCACGAGGAAACTGGACTGCAGTGGAAGGGAACCAGGTCCTCTCTAGTGACGAAACCAGGTTCAATATCAGCAGAGTTTCCGCGAGTAGCCGCGAGTTTCAACGAACTAGAACCAAGGTTACAGCAAATATGGGACGAAATGTCTCAACACATCATGCAGAACTTGTATGCCTCAATGCCCGCATCATGCATTCGCGCTAGAGGGGTTCGAAGGGGTATTAAATCCTGCATTCTTTTGTCTTTTTCTCTAAAATAAATGACCTTTTTTCTTTGATTTTCTAATCATTTACTTACATTAAAGTAGTCATTATGTATGTAAAATTTCGTTTCATTCTGACGACTTCTTCTTGGTGTGCTATTTTTTTTTTGTCTTAAGTGTACAAAACTTTCAAATGTATTTAGAAATTTTTATCATACATAAAGTTCTTTATCAAAAATAATATTTCTTAATAAATCTTGATTTCTTGCAAAAAAGAAGCAAAAGAAACCGCAAAGTAATTGTAAGCATTTTAGGAAATATTTACATTTCTCAAAATAACTAATAACAATGTGCTGCCGAATTCGTTTGACACATTCACAGGGGTGATTGTAGGTAGCATGGAGACGACAAATCATCATTGGGTTCAAAAACCACGTTGAGTTGAAATAATTCATAAAAAAGCTATGAAGGATGTGATGTCGATTAATGAAAATGCGAAGTTAAGAAAAATATTTATAAGACGTAAATGAGGCTTATACTATATGAACAATTCATCACAGATCAAAATTAGGAATGCAACAAGTGATTGTTACAAACATTGTTCGAATTGGTTGCTGCGTATGTTATAGCACATCCGACACCGAAGGACGAAGTATTGTCGGACGCTTTAAAATAAATCCGGTGTACTGGTAATGTCATCTGATGCACCAAGATAACCTTTACTATAGCACCAGAGAAAGATACACAAGCGATTTTTCGAGGTCTAAAAAGATGAAATTTAAGGGATTGAGGTCCGGGGAGCTTGGAGGCCAAACAAGAAATCCATCACGTCCAATCTACCTCCTGGGATATGTAGCATGGAAGTGGTTCACACTGCAATCGAAAAATGTGTTGTACCATGCTGCATGAATCACATGCACAGTTACCGGTATTCCTTACAAGAAGTGTTAAATTTACATACGCGCAAGTTTCTTCAACCCTACCGATCCCCACAAACGTTTGACCATAGTCTGGCTCATTGACCTCCCTACAGCTCTTTTGTCACCTACTAAACTTGGTTGGCGATCCCATGCTGCCTACTATCATTCCTTTGGATTCGTTGGTCGAATTCGGCAGCACCTTATATTTTCCATACTTCTTTACTTAAACCATGTAATCATATGTACTTACATTCCATATAATATTTGTCTAGTTTTTTTTACATAGTTAACATATTTTTATAAAGTATAAATATTTCTTAATTCATATTAAGCCACTTCACATTTTTATTCTCAAAATAATAAATCATACATCATATTGCATATGTGAAAAATTTTAATTTTATTACTTCTATCATAAACACTAACTTTGAAGAAATAAACAAATTGAAAGATAAGAGAGAACGATTTCTAGGCAGAATGTACTTCTAAAGTAATTCTAAACATTATTTTCTTAAAATAAGAAATATTTTAAGAATAAATTACTTAAATAATTTGCGTTTTATTTTGAAATCAAACTTAAAATAACTGCCGAGAGAGTTTCTGTTTTCATTACCTTACACTTTTTCATAAATAAAGCTTGTTTACATTAGAAAAATACATGAAAGAAATAAAACATGAAGTATTAAATATTTAAGTAGGAGATTTAATCTTGTTATAAATATCATCAAGAGAAGTTGAACCAATTAAATTAATTTTTTATGAAATTGGCTCCGTTCGTTGATTTACTTTGGATTTATTTCTGCAATTTCGAAAGTTATTTTTTGTAGCTTCTCTTAAAACACATTAAATGTCTTAAATTATTTATATTTAATGTTTGAAATAAATGTCTTATTCTTTTCACAGATAATCATTTAAATATTATTTTCATTCCGTAATTTTAGAAAAAAAACTCGTAGTAATTGTTAAGTAAGCAAATGCTAGAACTCCGATCTCTTTTTAGGATTTAATAACATTTTTCTTTTCAAGAAATCGCTTCTTGCAATTACAACATTTTCTTTAAGATGAGTTTTGTAAAAAGTAAAATGATTGAAATTATTATTATTATTATTATATATATATATATATATATATATATATATATATATATATATATATATATATATATATATATATATATATATATATATATATATATATATATATATATATATATATATATATATTGCCGCACGCATAAGTCCCGATACCAAGTCCCGATAGCCGAGTTGGCAGAGCGTTGGACTGAACTTCCTCAGGTCTCGGGTTCGAATCCCGGCCCCGGCAGATTTATCAAAGACTGGAATTTTGTTCTCGTTTTTAATGTATTGTTTCTCTAGGTTCTAGATGAATCCAGATCATTCTTTAGAGTGCATACTGGGTATTTCTCGAATATTCGAAGTGTATAAAAGCAGAGTTCATCGCCAGTTGGGCATGTTCTCAGTCCAGTGTTGTATCGAGCTCCCAGCGTTAGAATAAATCTAATTGTTTGTTTAATTGAACTGTGTGCTTCTTTCGAACTCCGTGACAAGTTTGGTGGAGGCGCGGGGTACAATTACGTCAAACGTGGATAATAGCGACAACCTTCGCAGGAGCCTCCGGTTAAGAGGATTATCCCCCGAATTCGGACTGTTAAAGAAAATAGTAGGAAGAGGACAAAAATGCCGACCGAGCAAGAAGCCAAGCCCGCTGTAGTAACACCTTCCTTACAGCAATGGAGGAGCCCATCGACCTTCCGAGGAGCGCCTGGGAAGACCCTCTCAAATGGCTTAAAGAGTACGATCGAGTAGCCAACTTTAACAAGTGGGATGACATGATGTGCCTGGCTAACGTTTATTTCTTTCTTGACGGTACTGCGAGACAGTGGTATGTCAACAACGAAGACGCCTTAGATTCCTGGGAAGCGTTTAAAAATGGACTAAGTGGACTTTTCGGTGACCGTCAAAGATATACCAGAAGGGCAGAAGAACAACTAAAATGCCGAGCCCAGCGTTCAGGGCGAGTACACAGTCCTACATACAAAGTGTATTAGGACTTTGCCAAGAGAGGTAAATCCTCTGATGAGAGAAGACGAAAAAAAGTGTCACACCTAATGAAAGGTGTTGCTGAGGATATTTATCAGGCCCTGTTGACGAGAGAAATCAACGACACAGCAAGTTTTATCAAATGGTGCAACTATATCGAAGATATGAAGCAGAAGAGAGTTGGTCGACCGAGATTTGAAAGGCTTCCAAACGTCGTACCGGTTGCATCCCTGACGGATGAGACTGATTTGGTCTCTCTTATTCGCACAATCGTACGAGAAGAAGTCCATCGACTAGTTAACCAGACGCAAGAATCTTTGGACTCCGATCCCCAGTCCTTAGAAGAGATCGTTCAAGACGAAGTTGAAAGGGTTTTGGCCCCAGTGTCGACAAAACCTACAGAAACTAGACCACGACCAACATACGCCGCTGTAACCAGGAAATACAGAGCTCCTGTTCAGAAATTCCCACCTCAACCAAGAAAAACAGATGTGTGGAGAACGGCTGACAACAGACCTGTTTGTTTCCACTGCGGACGTCCTGGACATGTAATGCGCTACTGCCGAGAGAGAAAGGCTGTCTTTGACAACTCTCGAAACCGCCGACGGAACTTCGACGACGTTGGCACTGAAGAAGAAATACGCCGACCAAACTCTTCTCGCCGTTTTACGCCAAGTCCCACGAGAGGCCGATCCCCAATACGTCGTTACAGATCCCCGTCGCCATATCGCCGATCCAGTCAGTCGCCAGGCCGTAGGAGCGAGGAAAACTAAACAGAGCGACCTTCAAGGAGGTGAGGCCGCTTGTACTGGAAATCCTCCGTCGACCGCCAAGATGACTGGTAACCAACTAGACGTAATAATAGATAAGAAGCCGATACGTGCTCTAGTAGATTCTGGGGCATCGTTTTCTGTCATATCCGATAAGTATCGCCGATTTTAAAGAAAGTTCTGTTTGCCGATGCCAAGAGCGTTATGCTGAAAGTTGCGGATGGAAATTTTGTTCGGCCGATAGGGAAATGTGTTTTACGTGTCCGTATAAACAATCGAGAACTGCCTTTTGAATTTATTGTTTTATCACATTGTAGCCATGACGTCATCCTAGGATGGGACTTTTTAGAGGCGTCTCAAGCCGTTATAGACTGTGGACAAAATGAACTTGTTCTAGAAGACATCTGTCGAGACTCCACAGCGCCTGACGCCTGGAATTTGTATGCCACCAGAGACTATACACTTAAGCCGCATTCTTTAACTAGAATAACAGTATCAGGATATCAAATCGAGGAGACATAAATGTAGTTCTAGACGGCAGCAAACATTTGCTCTTCGAGAAAAATATTGCTACACCGTCCATGGTATCCACATATCGTAACGGAAAAAGTGATGTCTGGGTTACCAACCTGCAGTTCGAAACCAAATCATCCCTAGAGGAATGTGCATAGGCCAAGCTGAACCACTAAATGAAGGGCATCTATGTGTTTTTCCGACACATCAGGTTGCTTGGATGACCAGCAAGAAACTTCGGAGTCACAGATGAATTGTTCGGTAATGATGTCACCCGAGTTAAGTGACGAACAGAGAAACAAGCTATCCGAACTACTCGGAAATTTTCTGGGCTTTTCACGAAGACCGACAAGTCGACAGCCGCGAAGACGAATGTGAAACACAGGATTTTTACTGGTGATCATGCTCCAATCAACCAACGAGCCTACAGAGTCTCGCCGACTGAAAGACGCATCATTCATGAAGAGGTTCAGAAAATGCTTGATGAAGGTATCGTCCAACCCTCTGAAAGTCCTTGGTCATCACCCGTTGTGCTCGTAAGAAAAAAGACGGTAGTTGGCGTTTTGCGTCGATTATCGCAAGTTGAATAGCGTCACGAAAAAAGACGTTTATCCTCTGCCTCGTATTGACGATACGCTCGACTGTCTGAAAGGTGCCAAGTTCTTTTCATCCATGGATCTCCGATCTGGTTATTGGCAAATAGAAATAGACGAAGCGGATCGTGAAAAAGACGGCATTTATTACCCCGAAGGCTTATACGAGTTTAAAGTCATGCCGTTTGGTCTCTGTAATGCACCTGCGACCTTCGAGAGAATGATGGACAGTTTGCTACGCCATTTTAAATGGACTATGTGTCTTTGTTACCTAGATGACATAATAGTGTTCTCAGAAACTTTTGAAGACCATCTTATACGATTAAGACTTGTTCTAAAATGTCTTCAGGAAGCTGGTCTTAAATTAAATTCAAAGAAGTGTCTTTTTGCTACCCAGAAGTAAAGATTCTAGGCCATCTTGTATCTAGTAATGGCGTTCGTCCCGATCCCGACAAAATAAAAGCCGTAGAAATTTTCCCACTCAAAGAATATACATGACATACGAAGTTTTCTTGGCCTTTGTTCATACTTTAGAAGATTTATTAAAGGTTTCTGTTATCTCGCCGAACCTTTGCAGTCGTTGCTGAAAAGTGGCGTGGAGTTTCATTGGGGTCCTGAAGAGGTGGAAGCATTTAACAGTCTTAAGAAAGCACTTACTTCGGATCCAGTATTGGGGATGTACGACGAAAGAGCTTCTACAGAAATCCATACTGATGCAAGCGGGTACGGTATCGGAGCTGTCTAGTACAAATTCAGAATAATGTCGAGAAAGTTATAGCATACGCTTCTAGAACTCTGACAAAAGCCGAAAAGAATTATTCCACCACAGAAAGGGAATGTCTTGCCATCGTATGGGCTACCAACAAATTCCGGCCGTACATATTCGGAAAACACTTTACTGTTGTAACTGACCATCATTCCTTGTGCTGGCTCATGAATTTAAGGATCCTTCAGGAAGGCTTGCCAGATGGGCCCTCCGACTTCAAGAGCATGATTTTGACGTAAAATATAAAACCGGTAAAAGCATAGTGACGCCGACGCCCTTTCGAGAAATCCAGTGGAAGAGGAAACGGAAACATCAGACAAATTTTTAGCAGTCGACGACAGTATGAACCTTGCGGTGGAACAGAAAAAAGATCAAGACCTTGAGAAATTAAAACTTTTGAGCAACTCATCCAAAAACGAAGAATTCAGATTCATCGACGGTATCCTTTGCAGGAAGAATTTTGATCAGATGGAAAGTTGTGGTTACCAGTCATTCCTAAACATCTACGAGCAGACATACTAAGGCACTTTCATGAGGCCCCCACCGCAGGACACCTTGGTTTTGCGAAAACTTATGACAGGATTCGCAAGAGATTTTACTGGCCGGGAATGTACCGAAATGTCGTTCGGTATGTCATGCATTGTCGGGAGTGCCAAAGGAGAAAATCCGTTCCTCAACGACCACCTGGACGTTTAGTTCCCATCCCTCCAGCTATAGCTCCTTTCCATCGCATTGGAATTGATCTCCTTGGGAGATTTCCAAAGTCTGCTCATGGAAACAAATGGATAATAGTCTGCACGGATTACTCAACGCGATATGCAATAACAAAAGCCTTGCCGACAGCCGAAGTCGACGAAATAGCGAAGTTCTTACTTGAAGAAATTGTCCTCAGGCATGGAGCTCCTCGAGTAATTATCACAGATCGTGGAGCCGTCTTTCGATCCAGACTTGTTTCCTCTCTCGTCGACTTGTGTAACATTGATCATCGTTTCACAACGGCGTATCATCCCCAAACAAATGGACTGACGGAGCGCTTCAATAAGACCTTGGCCGACATGTTGTCAATGTATGTGGATGTAGAGCAGAAAAATTGGGATGAAATTCTACCATTTGTAACCTTCGCTTATAATACCGCTAAACAAGAGACCACAGGTTTTACGCCGTTCTATTTACTTCATGGTCGTGAAGCGGAAACGACACTAGATACAATGCTACCATTCTGTCCTAACGATTTTGATGACAATAACATCACCAAGATAGCAGCCAGAGCCGAAGAATCACGACAGCTAGCCCGAGTGCACACTCTGAGAGCTCAAGACAAAGATCGTCGACGTTACGATTCCAAACACCAAATGGTATCCCTACGCTCCCGGAGATCTCGTATGGGTTTATACTCCAGTGAGAAAAAGTCGGTCTCTCCGAAAAACTCTTAAGAAGGTATTTCGGACCGTATCAGGTGCTACGCCGTTTATCAGCCGTGACTTACGAAGTACAAGATTTTGATCCTGCTTCACGAAAAAGAAAACTAAGAGAAGTTGTCCATGTACTGCGTATGAAACCGTACCATGATCCCGCCGAGCAAATCGAAACCGAGGATATTCCTCCCAAAGAATCATACAAAGGACCCATCACTCGTTCCAGAATAAAGACCCTTGAACAAAATGACAGCGGGGCGCTGTCTTCTTTTTTGAGGGGAGCAATGCCGCACGCATAAGTCCCGATACCAAGTCCCGATAGCCGAGTTGGCAGAGCGTTGGACTGAACTTCCTCAGGTCTCGGGTTCGAATCCCGGCCCCGGCAGATTTATCCAAAGACTGGAATTTTGTTCTCGTTTTTAATGTATTGTTTCTCTAGGTTCTAGATGAATCCAGATCATTCTTTAGAGTGCATACTGGGTATTTCTCGAATATTCCGAAGTGTATAAAAGCAGAGTTCATCGCCAGTTGGGCATGTTCTCAGTCCAGTGTTGTATCGAGCTCCCAGCGTTAGAATAAATCTAATTGTTTGTTTAATTGAACTGTGTGCTTCTTTCGAACTCCGTGACAATATATATATATATATATATATATATATATATATATATATATATATAAATTTAAATGCTTTTTTCTTTTACAACTTTTTTTATTATTAAAGTTGTATCAGAAATAAAATTCCTCACATGTGTGTGTGTAATAAATACTCAAGGGATAGGAACAGCATAATTCTTTTTCAAGTGAGTGAGTGAGTGAATATTAACGTCGCATTATTAAGCTACTCGAGGGCTTTTGGCGATGGAACTTATAATTTTGAGCCATGTTCAAGTGACGGGGACGACAACTGAGCTGGCACCTCCCCTCATATTAATTCTTTTCAAGGCCAGTATTAATACTTTAAATTTGTTTTCTAAGAAATACTGGTTGATTCATAAATAGTGTGACCAATTTCAGAGCCTCATAATTTTTTTTCGAATTATGTTTTTTATATAAAATTTTCAATGTGATTTCCTTTGGCATAGTACATTTTGCGTAAACGTTTTCGCCGAGTCCAAAAGGTTTTATGACCCTTTTTTGGGGGGGAGGGGGTATTTTTCTAGCTTCCTCTTTGATTGCTTTTTGAAGCCCTTAAAGACTTCTTGCTTTACGTCTGTTTAATTGTTTTTTTAAGTATTTCCATTAAAACATAATCGCAATGAACACAGTCAGGGGATGGTAACAGACATTTCTCAGAAAGCAATAAAATTTTTTTTTTTAACTTTCAGCCATTTTATAGTTTATTTTTCAGTGTGACTTTGTGCAGAATCTTGATGCAAAACAAAGTTTCCTTGAGGGTAAAGACGTTTACTTTTCTCATCAAGTGTTTCAAAACTTTATTTTGATAGTATGCATCATCAATTTTAGCGTTTGGTTGAACAAAAAGTGATTTTGTTAAACCTTGAGAGGGCATTTCCAATACCATAACACCTGACGGCTAACTTGCTTTTTGTAAAAGAACTGCGTCTTTGTGAAGTTTTTTTTGTTTTTGCGTGAAATATATTTTTTCTTGATTTAGCCAGTTATATTATATATATATATATATATATATATATATATTATATATATTAATGACAGTGCTTCATCCGAAGCTATCATATTTGTATCTACTTTTGCGTAACATTAAATACAAAGACCAAGAGTGTCCTCATTTTTAAACGGTCTTGACAGACATTTAAAGACGGACCGATTCATTCTCTTTTGATAGCCGTTTTTTTTTATCTGACGACAAATTGTAGATTGCAGATCTATAGTTTCTTTGCCAAAGTTCTTTGAGACAGAGGAATTTCTGCACGATAAGTCGTTTCAACTTCTTTTCCTTTCTTTCTCCTTAAGGGATTTTTTTCAACCACATTTTTTGCCTAAATCGTTTTATTGCTAGGCAAATTATTATTCTTTTCAAAGTTTAGATAGTAATCTATTAGCAAAATATCTTTTATGCTTTTTAAATGCTTTATTTATAACAGAACTTGAGCAAACTTCCTTCACAAACTTTAAAAATGTGTCTTGGGTTTGTGGGTCTAATTTCGGAGCCATAATATACCCCAACTAATAAAAATAGTTAGATTGGTAATTTAAAAATATCATTTTTAAAATATAACTGGCAGCAAATCGATACCATTCATAGTAATATATGATATGATAATGTTTAAAACTAATGAGGAAAAAGTAAGCATTTTGAGATTTTTTATTGAAAAGTTCTCACCCTCTTCTGTTATCCAAAGCAGATGAAGTGCTCTCGATTGAACTCATTTCCAAAAATAAAAATTACAATTTTCAAGCCCGTTTTCTTACTGAATTCTGTAATAACATAAAGTATAATCCATAATCCTAAAACTTACAATTTCTTTATCTTATAAATGAAATGGAAATAATACGAATTGGAATTTTTAGTAAACTTTTTAATAGAAGAATCCAAGAATAGAAATTCAAGTAGGAAAATTTCACCATCCTTTAATCGAGACACTTTCATTCAAACTCAATCATCATTAGCCTCTAAGCTGCAAATTTATCAATCTCACATTCAGAAGGTAATCACGTAAGGTCAGTGTTTCTCAAAGTTGCAATATTAGTGACCCAATATTCAATCATAATTTTCATCGCGCCCCCCTCATATAATAGCAATGTATTGAATTTAATAATACTATACTTTAACCTAAAACTACGATACGACATTAACCTCTTAAGCACCTTCGGCTCATATAAATGTCTCGCTTACTTACCCGGATTTTACGTCTTTCCGAAGTACGACTTTTTCTTTGCGCTGCTATCCATAAAATTATTCCGAAGATTTTGGAATGCCATAAAAGGACCTTGACAGATTTTACGAAGGATTTACTTATTTCAGATTATTTGCTTCTTTATTCCACTCCCCCTCTCCCAATACATCACATACACGCATCTGCGAGGAAAACGGTTGGCATTGGGAAGTCAGTCGCGTAACATTTAATCAGCAGTTAAGAGATTAATCATAAATCCTACAAATTATCAAAAGTGTTTAATTTTTGTTTTTAATTATATATATGACAAGCCCATGGGGTCACTGGTAGTTAAAAAATTTGTTCTTAAGGCTTAGTACTGTTAAATTAATTATACAATACTTTGCGCAGTACTGACTCATTTATAAGTGTATTATATCAATGTAAATGCGTATTTTATTTTTTATTGTATCAGAACGTATCATGTTTTGATTCCTTTCAAAAAATTAATAATTTTTTAAAAATAACATTTTGTTTTCGACTTTTCAATATACTTGCACCCCCGTCGTAGAGTTTGTCGCGCACCCCAAGTGGCCGCGCCCCACAGTTTGAGAGACGCTGCATAAGGTGAAAAAATTAAATCATTTTTTCGGGCTTTAATATCCGTTACGGCAGTGCTTCTCCAACTTACAATACTGGCGCCCCCCTTTTCGATCACAATTTTTTTCGCGGCCCCCTTATACATTAATAATGTACTGAATGCAATAATAATACACTTTGACGCTAAAGCTACAATATAGGCGATATTAATTATAAACCATACAAATTAGTAAAATAAGTATTAAATTTTGTATACTACTTTTAAGCAAAATAAATAAATAAATAAAATAATTGGATAATTATTATGTTATTTTTCCTTTCTTTAATTTTTAAATTGAACATGATGCAAAATGCGGTAGCTGCTTAGAAGACAAAATATACATATCTGCTAAATATAGAAAAAGAACTCAGAGGGTAAATTTCTAATCATATATAAGCATTCCTTATAAAAACTTTACTTTCCAAGACAAGCCCATCGACGTCATTAATACTTATTAAACTTGTTCTTAATTTAGTATTAATTAATTAGTTATAAAATATTCTGTGCAGCACTGATACATTAAAAGTATACCGGCTGAAGTGCCCGCTCTTTGCACGAGTTCATTTATAAGAAAATAAAACATTATTGATATAATAGCTGAATTGTAAGGGAAGCAAAGTCAAGTGCTCGACAATGTTTACAAAAATGTACAATGATTTTTTTAAAATGCTTGCTCAAATTATAATTAGCTTTAAGCGAATTGTAATTTTAAGCCTCACAGAATTAGTATTTATAACTGATGTTAAACAGTAGCGCATACAGGAATTTTTCAAGGGGGTCCGGGGTCGAACGTTCACCAATCTTGTATCAGGTTCCTTTTGATTTTGTCGATTTTCGGGAACAAAACACAGTAAAAAACTAATTCTTGAATAAATAATTAGCATTAATTAATAAAATTAATCATTAATAACATACTTAATTAAATGTTGCGTACTATAAACTTAGAATTATAATCAATCGGAAAAAAATCAAGGGCTTAGGGACGGGGTGGACCCCCCCCCTTGTGTGCGCCACTGATGTTAAATGATGATCAATAATATAAAATATCGATGAAGAATAATTGTATTATTTTTAATATTTAAAGCGAAAAGACTTCAACATGTTTTAACCCGGGAGCAGGCGCGCACTCAATACGGTCGGGGTTATTGAGTCACCCCAATCCTTTTTTTTTATAATTATTTTATTGTACACGATACAAATCATGATTTCAGCGAATAATTTAACTAAGAGAAAGTTTACTTACCTACTTTCAAGGACTTTTCAATTTTTCTTTGGTAATAAATAAACAGTTTTGCCAGAATTAACGATTTCGTAATCTGTGCGTCCCGCGCGACCACTTCCGGGTAAAAAGTATATTCATTATGATAATATGTATGTTATTGCTAAAAAAATTGTGTGAAACGTTTTTCGTTATGCTTTATATGTTGAGAATATTTATAAAAATATGTCTTGGCCAAGTAATCCTTCATGTGTGTGTGTGTGTGTGCTCTCCGTGGTTTTCCAAACATCATAAAACTCTTTTGCATGGGAAAAAGCGCAACAGAGAAACACATAAGAGAGGGGTCATAACTAACTGTATCAATAACTTAGAAGGCCAAACAGATTACAGCTATAATGTGCAGTATTTCAAAAATAATGACAGTGATGAATTTTTTATGTTCCTAAATTTTTTCGATTCTGGGTCCGGGATCTGTTTTTCTCTGAATGAGTAGTACGTTAGGATTAAAAAGGAAGCGTAATAAAAAAATCTCTCATCATGGGATTACAGCAAATGAAATAAAAGTTTTTTTATTTGGTTATAGGATCGAAGATAACTAATTAGGTATTGAAGAAGTTTTTATTTTTGCTGAATTTTAATATCGCGCGCTCGCGCCTATAAATTATATCAGAGTAAAAGTGCATTTTTTATTATGTCTGAAAGTATTTTGTTTTAATTCATTCCAGTAAACTAATTATTTTTAAATCTTTTATTTTCGATATGCTCGCGCCTTCCTGGGGGGCGCGCCCCACAGTTTGAGAAACACTGCGTTACGGGATGGTCAAGGTTTCAAGAATTATTTTCTAATTGCTCCATTGGTTAAAATTAATATTTTTTTTGAAAAAATGTAATTTTTCAATTATTTTATTTTAGAAAAATATGATATTTTCTTCATGTTTTCTAACTCTATAATTAAGATGACGAACAGTGAAAAAACATCAACTATTAAGTTTGTTGAATAGACATTTTTGACCAAAAAGAAATTGCTTGTGCCATGAAACAAATAATTGTAGTTGAAGAAATTTCGTTAAATAAACAAAATATCCTAAATTAAAATATTAAGAAATCAAATAAGTTACAAATACCAAATTGCCTCTGACAATGGACTGTTTGAATTATAACCCTACAAAGAAATAGGCATAGAAACGTATCTTTCCATCAGAACAAAACGCATATTTATTTGCTTAGAATTATAAACATGTCATACAGATTTGATTTATTTCCTCAAAACACACTGAAGTACTTTCATTCCTAACGGTGTGATATCTAATGTGTAGGATGCTTAATTCTATAAATGTAATTTGTTTCCCATTTATTTCCCTGCACGTTGGTTATAATTGATAATACTTTTAAACAGTAGAGCTTGAAATCACCTAAAAACCATTGACAAGCGACAATCGCAAACAATCACTTGTTTTATGTTACTTTTTAAAATATACGCTGGATGATTATATCAACATTACTATCAAAAATATCTAAAGTAATCAAATATAATTATTGCAGCAATCTGCCTGCAATCGATTCCAGTACAGTCAATACTTATTTAAGCTCATTTTGTGCCCTGGGCGCTGAATATCTATAGACCCCCTTGACAATGACGGATCGAAATTTATTACTACAATACTTGGTTCAGTCCAGCTTATCCAGTATCTCCTGGGCCCAGGGCCCCAATCGCCCAATGGATAAACCGGCACCGAGTACAGTAGTGTCGGGAAAACTCGTCCCTCGATAACCCGGCAGTTCGGTTAATTTTGTCACATTTTTGCAGGTAAGAGACAACCCCACGTACCACAGTTAATGAACAAAATGATGATGACTGCACAAAATCAGAATTCTTGAAAGGAGCAAACATTGTTCCAAATGTTTGAAGCCTTTCCGCAAAGTAAAAAAATCCCATATAAATAGAATCCATGCTTTATAAATGCATCAGTTACAAGAATCCTGATACTATTTGTTTTGGAAATGGAGAATATATACCCAAAAACATTTAACTATCCTGAAAAAAGCTCCAACAGGCCAATGCAGTTTGTAGGTCTAAAGAAAATGGAATATATTCATGAAATCAGTTTCTTAAGTTATTAGTATATATATATAGCTGTGTTTTACAATAATAATAATAACTAAGTTAATGATTAATTTTTTTTTATCTTCAAACAAGCTGAAGTTGTTCAAAATTTAATTCCAAAACGCTCTGAATCTAATTAATTCTAGAATTTTTCTAAATTTTCTTAAAGACATTCTAGCGAAAGCATTCAAATTAAAACCTATTCATCATGACACTGAAACTACTTATTCATTTGGAATGGTAAATGCTAAGAACAAGTTTATATCACAGTTAAATATGAAATGAGCAAAAACGTTACTCTTATTTTTAAAAAATACACTTTTAAGCAAACCTACACAATGGTGGCGCAATGGTACATGGCGTAGAACAGGGGTGTAAAATTCGCTGACTCCGGTGTGCATGCGGCCCTTGTCAATATATTAGCACACAATAATATATAAAGATTGCTCAAATTAAAAGTGAGCAAGTTGAATAAAAAGAGTACCTTTATTGGAAATCCAAATTAACTGCCATGGACGTTGTTATACAAATATCATCGTTTCAACATTAGATCTATGCTATCTATGTAGTTGATTCTCGAGGGAGTTCTGCATAGTTTCTTTTTCCACATCATTCGATTGAAACGTAATTATCTCTTAAAGGAAAACGAGTGTGGAAGCGTTTATGGAGATAGATCTGGACTGTACGGTGCGTGTCCAACACTTTTCAACGTAATTTTCAAAAGTTTGTCTGGGTTTCACGGGAGACGTTTCGTCAGGCATTTTTATTGGGATTTGATATCGTTTTCCACCCTTCACGAAAACTTATGCTTCTATGGTTCGAACTAAGCAGTGCTTGCCATGGACTGCCCTATTCGCTGATGGATGCTCACTTTCCACAATCATAAACTATACTACCGCGCATTGTTCTGATATGGAAGCACCCATGAATAATACTACTTTACTTTTGATGTATTTCCTCTTCTGCAAATGGGATCTATTATTGCACATCCTATGCGGTGTATACCTTATAACTCCCTTTATATCCATTTTCGGTGGCGCTGGTATAGCTGCAATTATTCTGACAGAATTTTACGTAATCACTTTTATAATATAACCATTATAATAATAACGTATCCAAATAAAGTATCCATAATAAAGTATATAATAAAGTATCCAAATGAAGTATCCTTAATAAAGTATATAATAAAGTATATATTATAAAGTATGTAATAAAGTATCCAAAATCATCCCGAAAAGAAAAATAGTAGCAGAGAAGAGATGCCAAGTGTCAGGGCGGACATACTAAATTTGTCTTGATCCCTTTTTATGTTTATTTTCATGTATTTTTCGAAATAAACCTACATTTCTATGAATTTTGTTTTTCTTCGCAGCCACCTTAAGATATCCCACTGCCTTAAAATCATGATTTTTTTTAAAAAATTGACAAATTATTCTATGTTTTTATTTTATATGTCATCTTATGAGCTTTATAAAAATGCCAAGTTTATCATTTTCCATTCACTAAAACAAAAACTACAGGAGTTTTAGTAAAAGCAGATATCACTACTTTAAGCAAGATGTCATACTTTAAAATGTATTTTAATCGAAATTCGTTTGTTTGAAAATGATCAAACCGGGACAGCGATGGCTCAAAAAATTCTGAAAATAATTACTGAAATTTTTTGTGTATGTTATGTACAATAGTAGAAGTATTTTCACCTTCAGATTTATCAATCACTGTTTTATTACACAATTTACAGTTCTTCATGTGAATATAATCACTTTTTTAAAGCAATTTCATATAATAACTAAGAAAAAGTGCTCCAGTTTTTGTAAAATTTACAATATTTCTTATCCTGAAGATCATTTCAAAAAGAAATAGAAAAATAATACATCAAAATTGAAAAATTGAGAATTTGTCCATTTACTATTTGTACAGAGCAGGCCCCGTTTATGTAAATTTTTATCAATTTTTACCCTTTTTTCCATTTTAAGTAGTAAAAATTTATTTTTCTCTTCTTAATTTTAGCCTTTTTTTCCTAAAATGTACTAAATAAATCTAAAAACCACAAAAAATCTCTATATCTCCAGTTTTTTTTTTTTAAAAAGTTGTCGCAAGTATTCGAATACTTTAAGTTGAACCTTGTTTATTTGGCCCAAGTCATCCTTCGAGATTGATACTCTTGGAATAGAAGAAAATACTATGTAAATTCTATTAAAACTAAACCTGTAGCTACCGGATTGTTGTAAAGTGATGAATCACTAAATACGGGTGTCTTGATAGGCTGGGATTTGTCTTGGGAATGTATTCATTCCCAAGTAAAAAAAAATGATTAATTGCTATTGATGTTGTTCTGGATTGGGTTGTTACTGGCTCTAATTTATTATATTGACAAATATGTTCACAAAATATTTTGGTATTGAAAAATGTAGCAATTGCAGACGCTTTATAAATGTTTTGGGCATTTTATTGACTTTGTTTAGTTAAAGAGTGTGGAAATTATTTATCGCTTTCGGATAAACACTTTAATGGCGGCTTAAAAGTAATTTATCATATAAGGGTGACTTATGAAATGAAACTACCTTGAGTCAAGACCTGAAGATCTAGATTGTAATTTTGCAGTTGCTAAAAGATGATTAACGTATATGTTACCATTCAAGTGTATAATTCAGTTCTTTTAGAGATTAATTAGGTATTTCATGAAGTAACTAATGATAGACCGTTAAAGAGTGAAAAATAAATAATTTAAAAGTTATTGTATAAATTAGTTGATCATAAATAGATAAACCTTTCGATAAATACATTTTATCCCTATTGCGGATGATTAATTGATGAATAAAATGAAAAGCAAATGATATTATTTATTACAGCTCACATTGCTAACATTAGTTAAACAAAAAGGGAAAAAAAGAATATGTTTTGCATTTGTTTCTGAGATAATTAACTTTTCAACTCCTTGAACTTCAAAGGTATCGAAATGTTGACTTAACCAATAGTCACGTTGTACTTTTTTCGGCTCTGTTGTAGCATTTTTTTACTTCTGCTATCAAAATTAATAATTTTTCCCGAGTAAGTGCAGCACTGTTTTTATTTGTCACAAGCTTATTTAATAAATATTCACATCTTTCTTATTTACAGGTTGGTCTCCTATTACTCTAGACGCCATTGCTTAAAAACAGGGTGCAAAAATATTTGTTTATAATCCAAAAGATTAAACGCTGAAATAAATACACCATCTAAATATAAATTATACTTTTAAAAGCAACGGAAAGAAGAGTACACACACACACGTCTTTGAAAATCAGCTATAAGCAATTCAAAACTGACTAAAACCAGTTAAAATAGGTTCAAACATCTTTAGAGAGTGTTGTATTTCATACTTGAAAGATAAAGTAATCGTTATTCTATGTAATACCAACTTAAATCGCAGAATTAAATAATTTTTTTAAACTTTGACTTGTCTAGTCATTTTATGAAATGCCTACAGTTATTCTATGAAAAAACGGATTTCACACTTTAATGGTAACACATAGAACAATATAAGGTATCTGACTACGTTCGGAACCATGATTTTTCAAAAGAACATAAATGGATAATTTTCATAATATGTAGTGTCACTTAGATTACAATATATGTATAAAAATGCTTTAAGGACATTTTGACAAAAAAAATTATTGAAATATAGTATTTTGGTAAAAAATTAACTTAGAATAATCTTTATTCAAAATGTTCTCCTTTTGAGAAAAATGCTTGTATTATAATAATATTTTGCCTGTATATAGCTCAGACCTCTCTACAGATGCCCAACTAGAATTGTTGAAAAAATCACATTATTTTCAGAGTTACCACAAATTGAAAATAATTATTCGCGTTTTTTTCTTCTTAAAATGGCTTCCCTCTGTTTTCGTATAATATGAATAAACCCACTTTTAAGTTATGTATTTCAAAAATTCTAGTTGAGCCTCTGAACAGAGGTCTCATCTATATACAGGTAAAATAATACTCTAATAGAAGTATTTTTCACAAAAAGAGAATATTTGGAAAAAAAGATTATTGAAGTTAATTTTTTGCCAAAACATTATATTTAAATAATTTTTTTGTGTCAATATGCCTTTCAAACAATTTGATACATGTATTCTAATCTAAGTGACACAAAATATCATGAACATTATCCATTTATGTGTTTTTTTTAAATCACGGTTCCGAACATAGTCGGATATCTTAAACGTAGATAAATTGGTGACGAATATAATTGTTTACTGGAAATATTGGTGTTGCAGAAGCTGTTAATATAGTGATGGGGGCCGCCGGTCCCTGAGATACAATTTTAATTTTGCATTTGCTCTATTTACAGGAAACAGGGATTTGTACAACAATGTGGGTTAGTCTAGGTTCAATGCACTTTATGACTGGCAAGGTTGTATTCTTACGCTGACTGTTGAATAAAGGTGGTAGATTTGACGGTAATGAATCCGAAGCGGATTTTTTTCGAAGTGGTGCGGTCAGCTTTAAAAGCACGGGCACACCATTTCTCGTGGCTTTTCCTCCTTATTTTACATATTTCCAGAAGTACAAACCCGTCTAGAAAGAGAACCCTTTGTCTAGGGTCATCCCCCTATCCAAACTCTTCCTCTTCACTCAGATAAGTATCGTTCTTTTTAATATTGTTTTCTGTATGCTTGATAATAAATACAATTGTTTACAACTATACGACTGGACTTTTAATTTAGTGTAAACTTAATATGTTAATAAATGATTCTTGTTTATTTTAATTTTTTGGTCATAATGCGATGCTAAAATTATGGAAACTGGGTTCACAATTAAGAAATTAAATAAGTTGAAATATAGCGTCGCATCAATAGCTTTATTTCAGGAAAACTTTTTGCAGATAGAGATAGATGATTCTAGACCATTCTGGTGTTAAGAATTGACTTTGAGCTTGTTCAAGGTTGGAAATTCAAGATTTCTCCATGATTTGTTACTTAGTAAACTTATATATATATGTTACTTAGTAAACTTATATATATATATATATATATATATATATATATATATATATATTCCTGGATGTATTATGCATTATAATTAAATTTAGAACGTATGAAATCGCATGTTCTATGGATATTAAGAGACATAATATAAAAATTAGTGTAGAAGATGGCATAAATCTGAAAAATCCCTAGTTTGATGTAGAAAGTAAAAATGCTTAAAAGTAACGAATACGAAACGTTTGCCTTTTGGATAAGCTAGTAGCCCATTTATCTTAACAAATGCTATTTATTAAAATTTAAAAAAAAAGCAAACATAGATCCCGAATGTGTGATATTACGCTCATAATCTTAATGCAAATCAATGCTTTTAATTATATGTTAAGGATGCATATCAATATCTTTTTATTATTATGTATACATTTAATACTTATTTCCTAAAAATACATGATTTCGGACGAAAAGCTTATTCTTGTAAAAAATTGGACTTTACAAATTTTTAAAATACAAAAGCAATGAGTGTAGAAACGATAACAGAACGTACATAAAATACCTACATTAGTATATATTCGGAACACGAATAAAACGAAGCATATAAAAAAACTTTGTCAAAAAATAAACAATTTTAATTTTGTTCAGTATGTGAAAAGAAATTAATGTTAATTGTCAGTAGCATTTTTTAAAAATTCTGTGATATTCTAGACTTTAAACTTTATATAAGTAGAAAAAATAACACACAACTAATCATTCTATGGATAAATTTCTTATTGTCATATCTTTCCATCAACAAAATAAATCGACGTGATACTAACACGAAGTAGGAAAAAAAAAGTTTCATCTTTCTTGATAATAACTCTTCTCGCAACAAAAATCCCTCAGATCATGGTTTCCGATCATCCACCTTTTTTTGCTGTAAGGAAAATGATTGGCATGCCATTATTCGAGATAACTTTAAATAAACGAGTCCCATGGCTCTCGATGTTGCTTTTGATCCAGCAGCCAATGAAAACACTGATATTTTTCTATTCCATTTTTTTTCTAAAAAGTTCGGTGACATTTTCCATTAGCAAAATCTATAACGAAATTTTGCATGTGAATGATTGTATGGGCATGATTACTACAAGCACTCAACTAAATTATATCAATTACATTTTAAAAGTTGAACCTATGACACAAAAAATTACAATGTACAATTAAATGTATTTTTCTGAGGATAACCAGATGCAAGAGAAGTACATTTTTTCGCGAAATATTTTCTAATTAAAAAAAGTAGTTCCAACTATTTAATCTAGATTTATAAGAAAGATAGAAAGTTTTGAATAAATTAAAAGAATAAATTAAACTTGCAATAATTGTAGAAACTTATTGTCGAGAACTATGTTAATTGCTTCGAATGGTAAATTGAAAGAAATGCTAAAGGGAGGTTTGATATTGTTAGATGTTCTGAAAAGAAATAAATGGGAATACGACTGATAAATAGGAGAGTGCTTTTTAAATCACATCTTTTTAAATATTGTTACGAATTTTGTGTAAAATAATTTAAATAGTTTGTATTTGGATGTGTAATGGCTTTATCTTACGTTCAATTAGATTTAATTTACATTAAAATTGTAATATTCACAAGCAACGCTATCTCTTACGTTAAAAGAGTGATTCAACGGAAAATTGGCGAAATGTTGGCAATAGAGCCATGTTGGCGTCCTTTTTGGCAACCAAGTTAGCGACCATTTTTGGCAAGTTCGGGACCCTCTAGATACTTCTAGAAATTAGTAGAGAAACCCACTAATTTCAAGACCTATGACGCAAGCGGGTCTTTCTCGAATCATTCGCGAGAGATATAAGTAGAGAGATGTTCGCCGAAAGTCAGTCTGGTTTCGACTAGCTATCATTTAGTATTGCTATGATTGCTGAAGCGATTAGTGATCACTTCGGTTGTTGGAAAAGTGATTGCTTCTGAATAATCTTTTATATACGTGTGTTTTAAACACTGATAATTGTGTTTGGAGTGCTATTGAAGGTGTGAAGATCTTCTGAGATTTACTCTGTGAATATTGCTGCTGCATCCTGTATTTCAAGGATTGGATTTTTGACAATGAATTCTCATCGCTCTTAAAGAACAGTCTTGTTCTTCACTACTGATTTGCATAAAATCCTCAAACTCTGGATCTAAGTAATAATATGATCTTTTTTTTTTACTTTTCAGTAAATTATTATTTTTTTTAAAAAAATCTTTTATTTTTGACTTTTCGATATTTTTGCACTCCCTTAGCAGGATTATCACGCCCTCTAGGGGGGCGTGCCCCCAGTTTTAGAATCAGTGTTATAAATAACTATAGACCTAAATTATTCCCTTTTTAGTCCTAGGTATTTTAAATTACTTTGACAAATTGGACTGTTATACTTTATTGAACATTTAAGACTTTCACACATAGGTAGAGAATCTTATTAAACCAAAAATAATTCTTCTCATTTACATTTTATTTGATTAATTTATTTATCATTTTATTTTATTTCCTTCCCATTTACATTTTTTATTAAATTATAAACAAATAAATTTTTCATATTTATTATATTATTCTTCACCAACTTAAAACCTTTGATTATTAAAAAAAAAATAATAAAATCTTCAAATATTATATATAACCTTTAAAACTGTGCAAATAAACAGTATATAAAAAAAGCTTTTAAAGCGAACATTATTTCTACAAATTCTTTTTAGAAAAGCAATCGTCAGCAACACATTCTCTCTTAAAAAATTACGATTTACGCATCTGAAAGTCAGAATTACATAATGGTTTTGAAATTCAGACGAGAGAAAATTGCTCAACGTATAATATATTACACTGCTCTAGAATAAAAAAAATTACTGCTTATACTATTTGTGCTGATTATTCTGTAGCATGATCCCCTAAATGTAAAAATCATTTCCATACTGCTCCATTACCCAATATTTTTTTGGAAAGTCTCACTCCCCCATTTTTTGTCACTGTTCAGTAATTTCAAGGCCCAGAATTTGATTCGAAGGAAAAAAACGGTTATTTTAACCCGATACTAACGTTAGTGGTCTCACGGGGTGACGGACTCAATCTCAATCCTTTTTTTTATAATTATTTTTAATGTATACTATAAACATCGTAGTTTCAGTGAATAGTTTAACTAAGAGAAAGTATACTTACTTATTTTCAAGGACTTCTCAATTTTTCTTTGATAAATTGAGAAACAATTAATCCAACTGATCAAAAATGATACAGATATGCGAGCCTTTAATAAAAGACACAAATCACAAACGCTTTTCACTAATATTACGGGAATGATATTTGCAGGCAAAACTGTCATATTTGGTTCAAGTTATAGTAGTCTTAATGTCCTTAGATTAGTGCTTCTCAAACTTTCAATATTTTTGAACAAATTAAATATTATGTTTTACTTCCTTTTAGTATAAATTAATATTTTTTTTAAAAAAAATTCTTTTATTTTCGATATATTATCACGCCTTCCACGTACTTCATCGCACAGTTTGAGAAACTCGGTCGTAAGAGATGGACAAATAGCTTGTTGAGCTTTTTATTACTTGTGAAAAAGCGCAACTTCTCTTGTGATAAACTTGTGGCTTCTTATTTTTTTGATGGAGCCCTTTGTGGAGCATTTGAGAAACTTCCTTTCAACTCAAAAGCTCCATGTTCATCGCTTCGCTTAAATTTACTTTGGCTATCAATATTAATTACCATTATTTCATTAGAAACTTCCCTTGCAGGATCAATTTTTTTCCCAAATTTTCTATCAAACACCACTAAGTCGTTCACTGAGAAAAAATGTAGCCTGTGCAAAGAAAATATTTTGAAACAAAAATCGTATCGTTGTGAGCTTTCACCCCAAGTACCTTAAGACTGTAAAAAAACGTCTACCACTCCCCAAAAAGAGGAATATATGTGGCAAATACATTTTAGTTCCCATGAAGACTGTCGCAAAGGATGATACTGACAAGTGGTCATTGGTAACAACAGTTTTCCCGGAATTACAGATTTTATAAACCTGGAGTGAGTACTGTGCCTTTTTTACCATTGTGTTTTATATACAATCGATAGATCTTGATGAGATCTGAAGATATACACTAAAACAAACGCCGCGTGAGTGAGTGAGTGAGTGAAGATTAACGTCGCGCTGTTCAGCTACACGAGGGCTTTTGGAGACGGACCACGTAATTTTGAACCATTGTCAAGTGACGTGGACGACACCTGAGGTGGCACCCCCCTCTTCTAACTACCACACCACAACAACGGGAGGACGTTTCAGCTCTCGACAGATTTAGCGTGCATCGCTGCCCTACACGGCGGGTCTTTAGTGGTACTGGGCTCGAACTCGAGTCAAAGCCAGCCACGATCCGATGCCTATACCACTCGGCTACCGCGGCCAGCAAAACAAACGCCGCAGCTTCACCGAGTCAAAAGGGATAATAAATGAAAATCTCGATAAGTAGCAAAATTATCTGAAAATGGAAGCGCTCCCCCCCCTTCCCTGCGTGAGATGAGTCACAGTCCTTACTTAGCGTAATAAATTATTTGATTTTTTAGCTATCCAGTGGTGTAATTGAATTTTGGATAGATGATAGATATGTAGCTGCAACACAAAATTGTGTCCCTCAATTATGTTATCATTCGTTTTTTTAATTGCCGCTCTTATCTCTATGGAAGCAATTTTAAAGACGTATTCAAGTCAAAACAATTAAGAAAATTGTAGAAAAGAGTGATAGAATAAATAAATTTACTTCATTAAGGTATCGGACTACGTTCGAAACCGTGATTTTCAAAAAGCGCATAAATGGATAGTTTTCATGATATTTAGTATCGATTAGATTAGAATACCTGTATAAAATTGCTTTAAGGACATTTTGACCAATAGAAATTATTTAAATACAATATTTTATCAAAAAATTAACTTAGAATAATCTATTTTTCAAAATGATCTCCTTTTATAAAAATGCTTCTAAAACAATAATATTTTGCTTATTATAATATAATATTTGCCTGTAATATAAAGACTTATCCAGAGAGTCTGAACTAGGATTTTGAAAAATTCATATTATTTTCAGAGTTACCACCAATTGAATTAATTATCGGCGTTTTTTTCTTATAATTTCTACCCTCTGTTGTAATAAAATATGGGTAAATCCATTTCTAATTTATAAATTACAAAAGATCTAGTTCAGCCTCTGTACAGATGTCTAAGTTATAAACAGGCAAAATATTATTATAATAGAAGAGTTTTTCATAAAAGGAGAATGTTTTGAAAATGGGTCATTCTATGTTCATTTTTTGTCAAAATATTGCACTCAAATAATTTTTAATTGGTATAATATTCTTAAAACAATTTTATATACGTTTTCTTATTTTCTTATTACTAAAGATCTTAAATATTATCCATTTAAACGCTTTTGCAAAATTACGCTTCCAAACGTAGCCGAATACCTTAAACTGATTCTAAAATTAAATATGCTTAGAGCTAAAGAGGATATACCACATAAAGAAATTGAATAAAAATGCCACTTTTTTACATAGTTATACTTTTGACGTTTATATAGCGCCGTTTATATCTTTTTTAAGATGCAAATTTAACTGATGAAAGCAATGATTTTAAAAAGATTTGTACTACCAGTATCCTTATCTTCCACAACGTGGCCGGTGACTCAAAATGATTTCCCGCCACTTGTGTACTGCACTTACAGCATCAAAATATGTTTTACTGAATATAAATATCTTAACAACTATTTGAAATGTAATTAAATAAGGGTGAGATAAAAGGCGAACTAGAGATAGGCAACTAGAAAATATGCTATTTTGGGGGAGTGCGTGACTGTTTTCACGCATTTTCAATCAATTCGTTTGCTGAATAATTCAATAAAGCGATTCTACTGAAGCGATTATATCCAATTAAAATTAGAATGGCTATTGGGTACGACTCTAAAACTACATGTGTAACAGCTTTGTTTCGTTGGCAATTACATTGTCCTTATCTGGAGAGAAACAACCCCTTATAACTGATCAAGTTTACTTTACAGCAGTGCTTCTCAAACTGTGGGGCGCGCCCCCCTGGGGGGGCGCGATGACCTTACGAGGGGGGCGCGAGCATATCGAAAATAAAAGATTTAAAAAATAATTAGTTTACTGGATTGAATTAAAACAAAATACTTTCAGACATAATAAAAAATGCACTTTTACTCTGATATATTTTATAGGCGATATTAAGCCATCAAAAATAAAAACTTCTTCAATACCTAATTAGCTATCTTTGATCCTAAAACCAAATAAAAAAAACTTTTATTTGATTTACTGTCATCCCGTGATGAGAGATTTTTTATTACGCTTTTTTTAACCTAACATACTACTCTTTCAAAGAAAAACCAGATCCCGGACCCAGAATCGAAAAACTTTAGGAACATAAAAAAATTCATCACTGTCATTATTTTTGAAATACTGCACATTATAGCTGTAATCTGTTTGACCTTCTAAGTTATTGGTACAGTTAGTTATGACCCCTCTCTTACGTGTTCTCTGTTGCGCTTTTTTTCATGCAAAAGAGTTTTATGATATTTGGAAAACCACGGAGAGCACACACACACACACACACACACACTATCTCATGAAGGATTACTTGGCCAAGACATATTTTTATAAATATTCTCAATGTATAAAGCATAACGAAAAACGTTTCACTCAATTTTTTAGCAGTAACATACATATTATCATAATGAATATACTTTTTTCCCGGAAGTGTCGCGCGGGACACACAGATTACGAAATCGTTAATTCTGGCAAAACTGTTTATTTATTACCAAAGAAAAATTGAAAAGTCCTTGAAAGTAGGTAAGTAAACTTTCTCTTAGCTAAATTATTCACTGGAATCATGATTTGTATCGTGTACAATAAAATAATTATAAAAAAAAAGGATTGGGGTGACTCAATAACCCCGACCGTACCGATTGCGCGCCTGATCCCGGGTTAAAACATGTTGGTCTTTTCACTTTAAATATTAAAAATAATACAACTATTCTTCATCGATATTTTATATTATTGATCATTATTTAACATCAGTGGCGCACACAAGGGGGGGTCCGGACCCCCCCAAAGCCCTTGATTTTTTTCCGATTGATTATAATTCTAAGTTTATAGTACGCAAAATTTAGTTAAGTATTTGTTATTAATGATTAATTTTATTAGTTAATGCTAATTATTTATTCAAGAATTAGTTTTTTACTGTGTTTTGTTCCCGAAAATCGACAAAATCAAAAGGAACCTGATACAAGATTGGTGAACTTTCGACCCCGGACCCACCCTTGAAAAATTCCTGTGTGCGCTACTGTTTAACATCAATTATAAATGCTAATTCTGTGAGGCTTCAAATTACAATTCGCTTAAAACTAATTATAATTTGAGCAACGATTTTAAAAAAATCATTTTACGTTTTTGTAAACATTGTCGAGCACTTGGCTTTGCTTACCTTACAATTCAGCTATTATATCAATAATGTTTTATTTTCTTATAAATGAACTCGAGCAAAGAGCGGGCACTTCAGCCGGTATACTTTTAATGTATCAGTGCTGCACAGAATATTTTATAACTAATTAATTAATACTAAATTAAGAACAAGTTTAATAAGTATTAATGGCGTCCATGAGCTTGTCTTGGAAAGCAAAGTGTTTATAAGGAATGCTTATTATTAGAAATTGACCCTCTGAGTTCTTTTTCTATATTTAGCAGATATCTATATTTTGTCTTCGAAGCAGCTACCCCATTTTGTAATATGTTCAATTTAAAAATTAGAGAAAGGAAAAATAACATAATAATTATCCTATTATTTTATTTATTTATTTATTTTGCTTAAAAGTAGTATACAAAATTTTTAATACTTATGTTACTAATTTGTATGGTTTATAATTAAGATCGCCTATTGTAACTTTAGCGTCAAAGTGCATTATTATTGCATTCAGTACATTATTAATGTATAAGGGGGGCGCGAAAAAAATTGTGATCGAAAAGGGGGCGCCATTATTGAAAGTTTGAGAAGCACTGCTTTACAGCAACGCAAACGAAGTTGCTCTTAGAAAAGAATTTGCTTCAGAGGAAACTTTTAGCTAATTGGATTGTTTGCTCTAGAATTACATAGCAGACTAATGAAAAGGTGTTCCTATTAAAAAGAACAACATGCGAAATAGGCAGGAATTGAGTAGAGAAATGGAGATAAATAAAAAAAATGATTATACCTATATATATATTCATATACGAATGTAAAACCTTTCATTTTTGAAAACTTTGGTGTCTTGTGATTGGCCTTGTCTTTAAATATTCGCTAAGGTCACTCGTGATTGAAAATTATAAGATATTTTAAGGGGTGTTGGAAATCTAAAATCCTATCTTATTGAACAATCTGAGATTTTTACATTTTCAAATTGTATCAATTTTCACCTTTCTATAAATACCTTACTTAAACCTTTAGGTTAATTAGAAGCGCCTAAAATATATTTTTAAATTATCGTTGAAACTGGGTCACGCCCATTTGAATGGCAAAAAATGTAAACAAAGTACTTTTCGATTTTGCTTAAAAGTGGAATGTCTGATATAAACCAAAACATGTATCTTTTATTGTAAATTCAACCTTTTATTCTTTGATTTCCTTGCTGATTAGGAGTCTCACTGTAGACATTAAAATCAATTTACCTTAATATGAAATTTTGATGTTCGATGCGCCTCTTCTAAGAAACTACTGTTCACAGGTATGTAAATTTTTTTATGATATATTTATAATGACGGCTAATATACACTAAAACGAGCTTTTTGTAAAAAAATCAAAAATTTATTTTTTACAAATTTTTTATATGAAAAATGGGTCAAATTTCGCAATATTTTATAAAATATTTCGTAAATTATTAAAAAATTCAAAACTAGGTAAAAGTTCATTCAAAAGTGTATTTTAGTTCTATGAAAAATTTCAAGCGTGTACATGTAACAGATCTTGAGAAAAGGTACATAGAAAACAGCGAAGTTAATATTGTCAGTATATGTAGAGAGAGAGGTTTCCATTTCCCCTTTAAGTTAACTGCAAATTATTACATCAATACTGTTGAATATTCTTTTCTAGGTGTATTTAAAACAATTATAGAACAAACACGCAAATATCAATAATGTTTTAAATTCATCATTTTTTGTCTTGTGGCGATTTTTTGAATTTATGCATCCACATGTCACTTGCGCTTTGCGTTCCTGTTCAAAAAAATATTGTGTAATGTTACCTTTCGCCAATAACAAAAGGAAATTTTCTAGTGTGTTCAAGAAATCATAGTAATAACTAAAATGAATTTTTGAAGAAACTACCTTTAAAGGAAGCTAATCATGGAAGTGCCATAAAACTGTCGTGGCCGCGGTAGCCGAGTGGTATAGGTATCGGACTGTGGCTTGCTTTGTCACGGGTTTGAGCCCAGTACCACTAAAGACCCGCCGTGTAGGGCAGCGATGCATGTTAAATCTGTCGAGAGCTGAAACGTCCTCCCGTTGGTGTGGTAGTTAGGAGACGGGGTGCCAGCTCAGGTGTCGTCTACGTCACTTGACCATGGTTCAAAATTACGTGGTCCGTCGCCAAAAGCCCTCGTGTAGCTGAACAGTGCGACGTTAATATTCAATCAATCAAGCCATAAAACTGTCAAATAATTCATAGAAAATTAAGAAGATTTTTTTTTCATTTTTGAAAACCAATTCCGTTGTATTCATATTACCTCTGCTGGAAGCACCTTATTTTGTCTATTCGTGTGTCTGATTGATTTAAAGGTTTGTTTCACTAAGGCACAATCAAGAATGCTGTAGAAATGTTCACTTGTACGATCTTTAAGAAAATACAATTCATGCCATGAAAAAAAAATAAAAATGAGCTTTACAAATACTAAATATATGTATAGCTGTATGGATGTAAAAAACAGAATTTGAATAAATGTTTCTTTTTCCTCTTTTTTGAATATCCCTCCCCTCAAAATGTATTGTTTCAATTTATTTTTAATTAGTTTTATATGTTTCCTATCAATATTTTTTTTAACATTTCATACAAAAACCATAGTATATATTCAAAGTATTCCAGAAACTACATATTTGAAGATAAATTTCGAGGAATAAAAATATGTGGTTATAGCATTGATCTTAGAAATAAAAACAAAAATTATTTGAAAAAAAATCTTAGTACTTTATACTGGGAAGGCCTGTGCAGTAAAAAAGTACAAATCTTCGAATGACTACCATTAAAAACGAATATATTTACGCAAGAGGAATTCAGGTTAATTACTGTCAATCGACAAACATGCATTAATTAACTAAACATATTTATGTATACTTAAAGTATACATAAATATATACATAAAGTTAGACTTAAATGTAAATCAAATCTAATTTTGCTTGAAAGCGAATGTTTTCTCAAAATTCAGTAGCTAAGTGGTAGCGTATCCTCACCACAGGTTCGGAGTTCAAACCCCGGGTTCGGTAAGGTCGACTTAACATTTCATCCCTTCAGTGGGTCGATAGCTGAGTACAAAGTTTTCTTGGGTTACTAAACACCGGGGGCTTAGATGTCAGACTGAAAACCTGTCCTGCTCATGTACCTCAGCAACTAAGATCACGAAAACTGAGGTGGGCACCGTAGGCCTTGGTCTTTCAATAAGTTATTGCGCCCGCCCCTGAGTTTGGTTTTAGAATGTCTTCTTAAAATGATTTTTGTGGCCATGGTTCCGAACTCGTACTCGGAGTGGAGAATCTCAGGCCTCAACCCTAGTGCCACTGAAGAAACTCCGTGTAGAGTAGTTGATACACAAAAATTTGGAGAAGGGGTGCCGACTCAGTTGTCCTGCGCATGTCTTCACCGTTGTAAAAAATTACGATGACCGTCACCAATAGCCCTTGTGTTGTTTTAAAGTGCAATGTAACTTAAAATCAAATCAATCTAGTACTCTTTTGTTTCTTGAAGAATTTGTACGGCTTAGAACATTATTACATGTAAGTAATACATGTATTTTTAAATTTTAAAGGAACATAACTCTCTGTACATTATTTTCATTAAGTATTTTACTGTCCAACTGTTCCTCTCTTAAGTAATGAAAGAGAAAATACAGGGGGAAACGAATTCGCGTTTTATTCAATATTCAGTTTTTTTAAATTTATTTTTATCTTATCAATGCCAATTATTTGAAGGTTACTTTGACTCTATTATTAACAAGCGCACGAACTATAGGATATACCACATCTTACCTTATTGTTTGTAATTCTTTTACTTTTTTTAAAAATTGAAAAAAAACAGTGTTTCGTAAACTAGGGGTCATGCGGCTAGGTCACCAAAATTTTTAGGATTTTTAATGTATCTTTTTGCATAAAATAGCTTGTTTGCGATTAATAACTGTAATAATAATAGATTTTCCAACAATTTCTGAAAAAAACAATACAATACTTTTACCCTTTTTCTACAACTTATTTATGTTCGATATGTTGTTATGCATCGATCAAAACTAAAAAATATTGAAAAGTACATTGTTCGACGGTTTCTGCTATTATTCGAAGAGATTTAATAACATATTTAAAAATAATCAAGCACATCCTTCCCATTGATACTTAAATCATGTAAATGGCGTTGTTTATAAAAAGATAATATCAGAAGTGATCTCGAAAGGACTGCACTAAATTAAGGTATCCGACTACTTGCGACAACTTTTTCTTAAAAAATGGAGATATTAGATTATTTTGTGGTTTTTAGATTTATTTAATACTTTTCAAGAAAAAAAAAGCTAAAATTAAGAAAAGAAAAGTAAATTATTGCTACTAAAATGGGAAAAAAGTAGATAACAATTTACAAAAAAATTACATAAACGAGGAACTTTCCGTACAAATAGCAAATGAACAAATTCTCAATTTTTCAATTTTGGTGTATTACTTTGCTATTCCTTTTTGAAATGGCCTTAAGGTAAAGAGATATTTTTAATATTTTTATAAAGCTTAAAAGATGACCTATAAAATAAATTCTTAAGAAAAAAATTGTTATTTTTTGCTAAAATTTACAGTTTTAGGGTAGTCGGATATCTTAATATTGTTGTTATTGTGGATAATGCCACCTGTCTGACGTATTTAGAACGAGGCCCACGAAATTAATCGTGGCAAGGGACTAGAAGTACGCCTGTCGTTGTCCTAGGCATTGAGCACCATGTAGGTGACAGTACGAGTTTGCTTGGCGAAATTCCCCGAAGGGACGATAGATGGCGACACCCCCTATCTCCTCCACCACAATTTTGCCATGGTACTGTAGGGAAGGGAAATATTCTCCAGTCCCCTGCACTGGTGATTCAGTCCACAAGATTTTGGACCCACTGATTTAATGAGCACGTATTCCGTGTGTACTCGGAGGGTATTTGGTAGCATCGGGCATCGAACTCAGGTCTTTCGGTCTGGAGGTCAATGCTCTAACCACCAGACTATCCATGACCCACCTTAATATATTATAGTTTAAGTAAAATTTATAGTGTTATTAAATAATATAGTTTCTTTTTTATTTTGTTACTTAATTAAATTTTTAAGTAGTTATATTCAAAGTAAAAACTTAGTGTGGATGTGTGTAATAATAAAATACTACAAATAAAACACATCTAGAAGTAACCAAGAATGTGCAATCTCTTCCCAATTTTTATAGGATCGAAAAAAATTTTTGAAGAATAAATGGGGTCGCTACAAACGCATACAATTCTCTGGTATGCGATATTTTTCTTCCGATTCGGCTCATAGAAATTACATTACATCAATTTTATTTTTATTCGAATGAAAATGACTATAACATGTCTAAATACAAAATTCATTTTCATCCAAAATAACTTGTCTAATTAAAATATATTTCAGTGTAGCAGTTAAGATAAAGCAGTCTACACACACGGTTGGCAATTTAAAATGACCCAAAAACTTCAACTTTTCTATTCAAGTATACTCTGGCCTTTATCACTTTTCTATTTTTAGAATAAGTACGTTTGTAATCATCAGTGATTATTAGAGTAAAAATACTTATATGAGAGCATGGGATTTGATCACTAAGTAAAAAAAAGCGATAAAGTTATTTAATTCTTTTTAACTAGAAATATCATAAATTTCATCATTAGGGTTTTATTCCCAGTGAAGATTAGTTTTTTATGGGGATAAGGTTGAGTTCATAACACTAATTAAAAATAATGGATATCTCCACACCAGAAGGTTATTAAAAATAATTGATATCTATGTTCTAGAACCTCACTTTATTCCTTTGATCATTGATCAAGTTGTAAAGTAGATTGCTTTTTACAAATACTGGCTGAAATAACCCGCACACATTGCTCAGGATATATTTATATGCAGCCACATTATATGTGTGAATATATAGTTAAAATTCTCTACTATAGAGATAAATCATAACTGAAACTGAAGCAAAAAGAAAATAAATAAATCAGATACAAGACTTTAGAAAAGATATATAAAGAATATAAAATAGAAGAACACTGTAATATATACATGTAGTTGCATATACACTCTGTCGCAAAAAATATATGCACCCAGAAGAAATTGAGCTACATTCACGAAATTTGGTATGCATGTAGTGTATATGAAAATAAACAAATGATTAAAAATTCAGAACAAAATATCATTTTATTAAGCGGTTACAGCTTGCAAAT